>OU343223.1:6430188-6474912 GCA_910596185.1 Chrysanthemum makinoi | reverse complement strand
AGAGACTTCATTTGCAACTGTTTCACCAGTTGTGAATGCATAGCTAATAACATCTCTCACCGACAAAATGATTATTGATTCTACTACTGCGATGATAAAAGAGACACCAGTCACCGTCCACACCGAAAAGGCTGCAGCTTTTGGGTTCCCTGCTCCAAGCTCATTTCCAACTCTAACACTATATTTTTCAAAATCATATATTCGTTACCCGAAATCGTATATAAAAATATTACAGTACAAACAAACCATTGCGACATTTAAGTCTGATATAATGAGAAAAACCAACCTAGCAGCTGCATTGAACCCAACTGAGACCATGAACAATAGCCCTTGGACACCCATGCTGCATAAATTCATTACAAAATAACCAAAAAAAAAAATATCAGAAAAAAATAAATAAATAAATAAATAATAAAAAATAAAAATAATAAAAACTTTTCATTGACCCACACAGGACTAAAAAAAATCTTTTCAGACCCATTGACCCATTCAACATGTGCCACTGGAAAAATTTATATAGTTTCGGTTCATTTCAAAATTGGCCCAAATAGGTTATATGATCACACTAAATGATGGGACACGATTCAATATCAAGATACATATAAGCCGTGACCTCTATGGCGTATGTTTTTTTTCCACTTTACACCGTAAATCTCTCGAATAAGAATCTATTCGGGAATTAAAGTCTTTACGCCGAAAGGGATTAATATCCTTACACCGTAGAGACTTCAAATTCCAGAATGTTCTTTTGATCTTTAATTCATTTTTTATTATAATTAGTTTACTTTTCGTGCACTATAAATATAGGGCTTATTATCATTGTAATGAACATATGGATCGTTAGTTGAATTTTAGAGTTTATCAATTGTTTGGTTTCCTCGTTATCAACCCTTGAACTACTGTTTATCACTAAACAATGTAACATAATTAATAAGCCTTACCAAACCGAAAGTGCATCTAATGCTAGCTCAGGGTTCTCGAGCAGCCCGGCAATCAGTACTAGTACTTGAAAATACCACGTCTCTAAACACAACATCACGGCTGACCCACTTGACAACTTCACAAACTCCCAAAGCCCACCGAATGCCTTTGAGTTAAACCCGGTCCACGTGTCTTTACATCTATCACTCAACAAAATGTACGTGAACTGGCCCGCCACTATGATCCACCATGACAAACTTAGAGTCAAAGATGCACCAAGTAAGCCCAAGTTTAACTTATAAGCCAATATCCAAGACATAATCATGTGTATAACTAAAGTTCCAGCTGAAATATACATGCTTGGTGCCACAATACTTTGAGCTTGTAGAAACTTTTGTATTGGAAAGTTGATAGCATACGCGAATATTTGAGGAATGAGCCCATAGACAAAAAGGGCGGCTGCAGATGCCATTGATGGTGATTGGCCTAGTAAAAGTAAAATAGGTCTAGAGAAGACGTAAATCATAGTGATCGGGATAGCTGTTACTGTGAGAACAATTGCGGATCTTTGAAGGTATACTCCAAGCATGTCGTATTTTTGTGCCCCGAATGCTTGACCGCATAGCGTCTCCACTGCACTACCCATTCCGAGCTATAATCACATACCCGAACACTATGTTAGATTAAACATTAACTATAATCATATTCCTAGCTAATGCAAGGACTTACAAAAGTTCTTTTTCGTTTTAGTAGATTAACATCAATCAACTTTCCACTAACCTTTAATGTCACAAGTTCTTTTGAAAAACAGTTTAATTCTAAAGCTAATAAACTATACTTATATTTTATCTCAGTGTACTTTAAACATGTTAACTGAGCATAAGATTTGTTGAATAATAATATTTGTTCCAGTTTTTTATGTTATCTTAAGTTTTTATATAATTAATTGATATATGCCAGTATTTTACATCTCCAGTTTTTATAAATCCTCTTGAAATAATTATTTGAACTACTCCTAGACACTTTTTGAAACCCTCTAATATTGATAGAAGCTTTTTAAGTTTTCTCACAAACTAACTATTGTACCTTTTGTATAAAATCACAAAAATGATGACACTAGCTAGAATATTATAAATTGAGCAGTTTTAGGCCCTTTATCTATATACTAACTTTTATAACATATACAAGTATATAAGATCATCATATGATTCATATAGCTAGAGTATGATGATTTTAGTCATATAGAAACTCACCATGAGACCATATGCAAAGACTTGAATCCCACCATTACCAAGCGAAGCTGCCGCGAGTTCAAAGTTTCCAAGTTGGCCTGAAAAGATTCTTGTGGACAACGACATGGCGTAATTGATCGAGTAAACCATAACCGTGGGTGCAGCCAACTTGAACAAAAGACAGAGTTCAATCTTGGACGCCAACCCGAACCTCCTCATGTAGGGTGATTCAGTATCAGAAAGCACCCTCTCTAGCTCCACACTGCCGCCATGGCCGACCGTGGACGTCGAACCTTTAACATCTTGAATTGGTTCTAACAGTGGTTGATGAACTTCATTTCTTTCGGGCTCCATTATTATTAGAATAGATGCTTGGCTTTTGTCCCTCTTATAAAGAGAAAAAATGAAAAATATCAATACGTGGTTTTCATTTTACTATTTTTATTTTTCAAAGTTTTCAAATATCTCCCCTCTAACAACGGATCATGATTTGTTTAGTATATAAGAGTTGGTCATAAACAAAGTTTAATCAAGGGGCATCTAATCTGAGGCACATGCGTTCAGATCACACTATGGGTTGACTTTTGGGCTTCTGATCCCAGCTTCTTTAGATAAATTGGTACCTCCTTTTTTAAGTTCAGCACATGCCGTTGCTTGTGACTTTAGCTAAAGTTGTAGATTTGATGTTTAGTTCAAGTTTCAGTGTTAGTTTAAGGTTTGAGATAGTTTCATAGCTTAATTAGTCAACTATAGTAAAAGTTTAGTTTTTCTTAATAATTAACTTTCCCGCCATATATAATTGTACCATGTATATAAAGTTGTATCATGATCACTAGATCAGTTTGAGTTTTAATTTTAATGGAAACATTTTCCATACTTAGCTTTCAGTTTCATTAAAAATGGCCATCCTTGCTCAGTTTCTCAATTACACCGATTCTCAAATCTACGGTAACTGGTTCAAGTTACAGCTATTGTTAAAAGCTACGATCAATGATGCCATAAAATATAACAATGAAGATCGCATTATCTGCCATGATCAATGATGCCACAAATATAAAAATGAAGATTGCATTATCTGCCAAAATTTAATATCTAAAGGTTTAGTCAATGAAGGCTGGATTCAAAATACTTTAGTCTCATTAACAAAGATGTTTTATTAATTAATTACATAATCAAGACATGTCACCCAACATCCAAAGAGCACTTTCATAATAATATCTCTATATCTATACTACTTATAACGGAGGAAGACACTTCCCTCCTAATTAATTTTTTAAGATTTCCTAAAATAGATTTTTAAGCAAATACAAGTAAAGAAGCATTATTTACAAGTATTTAAAACACAAATAAAACTAAAAAAAACACTATTCAACATATACAATTAATACACAATTTAATTCACCACAATGTACAACTAACTTAAACACAATTTGTGCATTAAATATTACTAGAATACTTAAAATACCTTAAACCATGTTCTTGGTCATCCTTGGTTCTAAGTCAAACGAAAACGATATTGTTAAATCAATAGAGTTTAAAAATGCATACTTAAATACAATGTTCAAAAAATATTATTAAATCGCAAGAGTGCCTCGAGAATCAACATATGCGCCTTTGTAATATTTTTAATAAAACTTACCGTAAAACTAAAAACTTTGTTTTATAAAAATCGGACGATTTTTTCAAAGCAAATGATGCAAAAGTGCTAAGTGCTAAGTGATATATATATATATATATATATATATATATATATATATATATATATATATATATATTTGAATGTTAATAATTATATTCTTTAAAGTAACCTATATGATTTATTGAATATTTATTTTTACTTTATCATTATAAGTAATCTTTTACTTGTATCATCCATTTATGTGGGACAAATTTAACAAACATTATTTTTGAGAACTAAATTTTCTTAGTATAATGTAAATGATTTTTAAAAGTCGTTATTGTGTTATTATTTAATGATAACTTATGACTACGGGCTATTGTCCACTAATTTTATCTCATACCTTTACAATATATCTAATAACAACTCATTATTGTCACCACATCACGTGGATAATCTACAATTTTTATATGAAAATTTTTGTTATTGCATAACCGTATTCAAAATTAAAATTATCGTCATTCGTATATCTATTGTATTGTAAAATATAAATCTAAAAAAAATTTCGCTGAGTATTTTAATTTTATGGCAACGTGCGGGTACTCTGCTAGTGTCTATAATAAACTAATGAGACATGATAACCGCTAGCAATTAAACAATATTTATATGCAAATAGTGATCATGGCATCTAGTATAGGCAAGTTTAACTTAAGTAATCACTTCAATTGTAGTAACTCTTTTAGTCCAATTTTTTTTTTTGGGGTAATCATGGTTTCCGACCTTTTGGTCGACTAATCCACGGGGTTTGAACCCACCGCCACACAGACTCAAACCAGGTAAGCCCACCCTTTTTAGGAATTGAACTTGAGTTCTCACACATTTTAGACTGATAGTCACAACTAGGCTACTTTTGAGTGGCTGTGGTGTAGTTAAAGTGTTTCAAATCTAAAAGCATTATTTTGATTATACTAATTAATTTAAACAAGTCTTTTGTTACTTTATTGCTAACTTGTATCAAATATACTTTTTACTTGCTTGAGATTTTGACGTGCTTTCATTAAAAGGAAACTCATTTTAATTTTTCATAAAAATGGAAGAGACAAGTCATGTGACTAGAACTCGCGGGTTTGGAATTGGAAGAGACGAGTCATGGGTTCGTGTAATGAGGCTGCTTTAGCCTTGTTGGTTTCGAAATTGGGGCAGGTTCAATTTTCGGATAGACCTGACTCGTGGAGATGGAGTTTGGAGGATGCTGGTACTTCTACAGTTCATGTGAGTAGAACTCACATTGATGCTTGCATGTTGCCTTCATCTTCCCCTTGCACGACATGGTTGAAAGTGTTACCCCGAAAGGTAAATGTTTTAATTTGGCGACTTATCTTGGATAGACTTCCTACTCGGTTAAACTTATCGTTGAGGGGCCTCGAGATCCCTTGCATTGAATGCCCAATATGTAACATTGGTATGGAATCAGTTGACGATATTTTATTTGGTTGTGAGTTAGCTTTTAACATTTGGCTTTTGGTTCGTGTGTGGACCGACATTGATATGCAATTGTTTTCTTCTTGGTTTGATTGGTCCCACTCGTACGAAGATTGGAGAGCTTCTAAAAGTGATAAAGATCGATTATATGTATAAAAGTGATAAAAGTTTGTACATTTCCTCTATATGGATAGCTTAAAGGTCCTTTGAGATCCTGATAATGCTCCTATTGAGTGTGTTACCAACCATATGATATCTTCCTATGTATTTTCATACACACAAAGTGTTGGTGGTTATTCGCCCAGAACAGGGTAAGATAATCAGTAACAAGGCAATACCACTAGGTGGTTACCGGATATCACTTGGAATCGTGTTATCACTTTCGAAAGTAAACTATTCGACCCTATGCCTGGGTTACACAAATATCTACTTGGGATAAGACCAAATGTTAGTTATTGAATTAGGCACAATCAATAACCCTTGAGCATATAAGTGTTTCAGCTATCTGTTTGTTTCTCCTGGTTTTGTATCTCTCTCTCATGCTGATGATGACAATCTCTATATATAGTAGAGAATACTCACTCCTAGTCAATAGACTTTATGAGTGATTAACGGCCAATTAATCACCCATAATAAGCCTCTATTATCATAGGAATAGTGGTTACATGACCAATTAAACGTAGTCATAAAGCAGTCATAACAGCCACTTAAATGAGTTAAAGTTATTACAAATTAATCACTGTAACACTACCAGTAGGAACCATTACACTAGCAAAGACGAACCAATACACTACCAGTGGGAACCATCAGTTACTACACTAACAGCAGGAACCAATACATTAGCAGCAGGAACCAATACACTACCGGCAGGAACCATCATTTACTACACTAACAGTAGTAACCAACACTACCAGTACTAACCACTATTAAGTCAGGGTGTTTAGGGACCTCATGGGTGTACACTCCATACCTCCTAACCAAAACCAGGTGTGAACTAATCCCACAAGTGCACTAAATTTTTCAACAATCCTCCCCAAATTTAGTTCACTACCTTTGCATGAAAAACAAACATTAAACAAAACATGTGCATAAACGAAAATATCCTGAGGATTGAATTTCCATTTGAGTACATTACACGTTCAAATATTCGAGAATCAGGGTGTTCTAAGAATTGAACCCTTAAACCCATTTGAATACCTGAAGATAAAATACACACAAGTTTTCAAACGCTTAAACGCTCCTGACACTTTACAAGCCATGTGTTCATATCCAAATTCATAAATGTTGTAAGAGCCAAAAGTACAAAGCTCCTTGAAGCGGCAAAACTTCAACATTCACATAGGTGGTTCCTCTTTATTCATGCTCCTACCAAGCACTTTTTCAAAGAAATTAACAATTAAGAAATAAAGACTTCATCCTCCTTTTCAGCAGGTTCTGAGCACAACCTTGGGATGTAAATAAAACATGTGGTCCAGTCCACTGAATGTTCAGCTTTCCACATTGAACTCGGCTCCAAAGTTTCCTTAGGAGGGAGTTAGGTGTTTTAGCATTCAGTGACTAAGTTGGACTTAATCCCATCCCTTTAGAAGACTTTAAAACCAAGTCTCTAGCCAATCCCTTCGTCAAGTGATCAGCTAAATTTTGTTGAGATCTAACAAACTCTATAGATACCACCCCATTCATGATAAGCTCACAAATCATGCTATGTCTGACACCTAAGTGTCTAGACTTCCCATTGTACATCTGGCTATAAGCCTTTGCCAATGTAGCTGCACTATCACAACGGATAGAAATAGGTGTTATAGGTTTAGGCCACAATGAAATCTCAAGAAGCAAGTTTTTCAACCATTCAGCTTCTTTACCAGCAGCTGCTAAGGCCACAAACTCAGATTCCATTGTTGAACTGGTGATGCAAGTTTGCTTCTTGGATGCCAAAGAAATTGCACCTCCACCAAGTAGGAATACCCAACCATTGGTAGATGAATTATCTTCAGTGTTACTGATCCAACTTGCATCAGTGTATCCTTCCAATACTGAAGGATAACCAATATAAGAGAGACTATAATCCATAGTTCCCTTTAGATACTTCAGTACCCTCTGAATTTCTTGCCAGTGATGAGCACTAGGATTACTAGTATACCTTCTCAGTTTACTAATGCAAAATCAATATCAGGTCTTGTACAAGTCATGTTATACATCAGGCAGCCAATTACCCTAGAATACTCAACTTTAGATACAGCCTTACCATTATTAGGCATCAGCTTCTCACAAGTATCCATAGATGTACCCACATGAGTACAATCAAAGTAATTGAATTTCCTCAACACCTTCTCAATATAATGAGACTGAGAGATAGAAATTCTTTTACTTTCATGTTTAATCCTTATACCAAGGATAACATCAGCCTCCCCCATGTCCTTCATGGAGAACCTTTATGACAAAAATTCCTTTGTCAAGTCAACCTGATTTTGGTCAGTGCCCAAGATCAACATGTCATCAACATATAGACAAATGATGACTCCTTTACCAGATTCATCAAATTTGCTATATATACATTTGTCAGCTTGGTTAAGAACATAACCACTAGACAAAACCACTTCATCAAATTTTTTATGCCATTGCTTAGGTGCCTGCTTTAGTCCATAAAGAGACTTAATCAGTTTACACACCTTGTTTTCATTGCCAGACATGATGAAGCCCTGAGGTTGGTTCATATAAACCTCCTCATCCAATTCACCATTCAAGAAAGCTGTTTTCACATCCATCTGATGAATAATTAGATTGTGAATTGGTGCCAAAGCAATCAACAGTCTTATGGTACTAATACAAGCCACAGGAGCATAAGTATCAAAATAGTATATTCCTGACTTTTGTTTAAAGCCCTGAATGACTAGTCTAACCTTGAACTTTTCAATAGTTCCATCTACCTTCATTTTCCTTTTGAAAATCTATTTGCAACCCAAAGGTTTGCAACCAGGTGGTAGATCAACCAACACCCAAGTGTTGTTGCCCATGATGGAATCCATCTCATCATTGATTGCTTCTTTCCAGAAAGCAATATCCTGGGATTTCATTGCTTCTTCAAATGTCTTGGGATCATCCTCAACAATGAAGCAATAGGAGTATTGGTCAGAGACCTCATCCCTTGTTCTTTCAATTAAATATAATTTAAACTCAGGTCCAAATGACTTTGGATTCCTGACCCTTTTGCTCTTTCTGAGCATAGGTTCAGGTTGTTGAACCACAGCCTCATCAGGGACCACTGATGATTCTTCATCAGGGACCTCTGATGCATCAATGTCATGAGTTCCATTAGGAATCCTTTGACTTGGTCTAGGGACTGATGAGAATCTATTCTCATCAAAGTTTGCACCCCTTGATTCAATTATGGAGTTGATTGAAACATATTCATTAGGTTCTATAACATAGAACCTAAAAGCCTTGGAATGCTCAACATATCCAACAAAGATGCAATCAATGCCTCTTTCACCCAAAGTTTTCAGCTTTGGATCCGGGAGTCTTACAACAGCCCTACAACCCCAAACCCTGAGATAGTTCAGGTTGGGTTTTCTTTTAGTCCAGAGTTCATAAGGGGTAACCTTGTTCTTTTTGTTGAGAACCCTATTTAATAAATAGCAAGCTGTTAACATAACTTCACCCCAAAACCCTTGACTCAGTCTTGAATAGGACAACATGGAATTAACCATCTCCTTCAGCACCCTGTTTTTCTTTTCAGAAATACCATTTCTTCTGAGGAGTAGAGGGAGCAATTGTTTCATGGATTATACCAACAGACTGAAAATACGGAGTATCCATGTACTCACCTCCCCTATCAATCCTTAATCTTTTGATCAGGGACCCAAGTTGCAATTCAACTTCAGTTTTAAATACTTTGAATTTATCTAATGCTTCATCCTTTGTATGTAATAGATAGACATAACAAAACCTAGAAGCATCATCAATAAATGTTACAAATTACTTCTTATTCCCCAAAGAGGGAGTGGAATGCAAATCACACAGGTCACTGTGTATTAGCTCCAAGAGCTTAGTTTCACGTTTAACATGAAAAGGTTTCTTAGTTATCTTGGTCAACATGCAAGTTTTGCACTTTTTACTGTCCTTGTTAAATGCTGGGATTAACCCATACTTAGACATATCTTGCATCCTTTTATAGTGTACATGGCCAAGTCTAGCATGCCATAGGGTAGAGTCAGTCAGGCCAGAGGTGGTCACAAAGACTGAATTATCACATTCATTTACAATATTAAGCCTGAACATTTGGTTACACAAATAACCAAAACCAATAAACACACCATGCTTAGATAGAACAAATTTATCAGATTCAATAACTTGTTTATATCCATGATTATTCAAAACACTACTTGAAACCAAGTTTTTCCTTATATCAGGAACATGAATAATATTAAACAAAGTTACAATCTTTCCACAACTAAACTTAAGATCTACACAACCACGACCATGCACCAAGGCTGTTGACTCATTTCCCATGTGAAGAATAGAACCATCATTCAGTGACTCATAAGTCTTGAACCAGCTTCTATCTTTGCTCATGAACTGTTGCACCATAGTCAACCCACCACGCAACATCATCATCCTGCACATAATAAGATTCAGATACATATGTAACATAATAAATCTGAAAAGACTTATTAAACATATTCTGACCTTTCAGGCCTGACGCATTGGCTTTACCACCAACCTTAACACCTTTGCAATCGCTTTTAATGTGACCAGTTTTGCCACATTTCCAACAAGTAGGTGTTGCCTTCTTGTTAGATCTGCCCTTGTGTTATCATGATGTTTACGTTTGCCTTTATTGTCATTGTACCTGGTGGAGTTGTTATGCTCCACCATATTGACAACAAATGCACCAGTATCATTGCTACTTTTTGGCTTGTCATTATCCTGCACCCTGAGAGATTCCTCAATGCGCAGATGACTACCCAACTCAACAAGAGTTAACTCCTCTTTCTTATGTTTCAAGGTATGCTTGAAATCTTTCCAAGAAGGACGAAATTTATCAATGACACAAGATCCTGAAATAGCCTCATCCATGTGCATATTGTGTTGTGTAAACCTTCCAAGTATACCAAGAAGTTCATTGTATTGTTCCATAACTAGTCCTGAATCAGTCATTTTGTAATTTGTGAAATTACTTACAAGGAACTTCTTACTTGATGCATCCTCAGCCATATATTTGGCATCCAAGGAATCCCATAGTTCTTTGGAAGATTCAAAATTCTGATAAATGTCAAAGAGTGAATCAGACATACCATTGAGAATTAAGCCTCTGCAAATGTAGTCATCATTCTCCCATTTGCTCCTCCTCCTTATCTGTTCCACAGTAGCATCATCCCCATTATCATGAATAGGTGTAGTCAGAACATAGACCACACTCATGCTTGAAAGCAAGAAGTGCATATTCTTCTGCCATCTCCTAAAGTCCACCCCTTCAAACTTGTCTAGCTTGGCAAAGTTTGAAGCCATATGTTTCATTGCAGCAACAGCCATTGATTATCACAAAATAGTTTACTTTGATTGTTGGTGGTTATTCGCCCAGAACAGGGTAAGATAATCAGTAGCAAGGCAATACCACTAGGTGGTTACCGGATATCACTTGGAATCGTGTTACCCAAAACTTGCAGGAAATGCCAATCCGTTTAATCACCTATTAATCCCGCCTTGACCGATTACTCGCTGCAGGGTGGTCGACCGCCCGACTACCGAATCGTGATTTTTGCAACATTGTCCGTCCCATAATAATTGTTTATTTTAATTTTTTTATTCAACTTTAACAATACAAATTTTTATTTGTGTAATATAATACTTGATGAAAAATATATGAATAGATTGAGTTTTAAATGTATTTTTATTTGGTATAATTTTCATCAAATATTATATAACACAAATAAAAATGTTAATTATCACAGTTGAACAAAAAAGACTCATAAAAATCAAAGTGGACAATTATTATGAGGCGGAAGAAGTAAAACTCAAGATTGCATTACCTGCCAACATTTAATATCTAAAGATTTAGTCAGTGAAAGCTGGATTTAAAATATTTTAGTCTATCATTACCAAAGTTATTTTATAAATTAAATACATAATCAAGCCATCCAAAAAAAAGTTGTGAATTGGCGGAAATATTCTGATTTCGGATGTCGTTTGGCACTAGCCATTGTCCACCCTATAAGAATAGATTCGACAACTCTTTTGGCTCAGTGGGGCACCAGCTGGAGTGAGCACGAGCCGATATTTGAACCCTTGACCTTTTATCCACAAAATTTTTTCAATTAGCGTATAAGTTTTTCAAAGATGGATACCAACTAAGCCAAATCCCTTTGGTTACATAATGAGACGTGATAACCGCAAATAAAAACAGTTTTTATATGCAAATAGTGATCATGGCATCTAGTATAGGCTTTGCATAGATAAAGGGTAGGAGGACATAGTTTTCATGTTGTGCACACTCTGCACATGAATTTGCATGAACAAGGGAAACCTGGATTAAATTTTTTTTCTAATCAAGTTTAACTTAAGTAATCAGTTAAATTGTAGTAATTCTTTTAGTCCAAGTTGTGGTGTTGTTAAAGTCTTTTAAATCTAAAAGCATTATTTTGATTAAACTAAACGAGTAGTACTATCTAGACTTAAAACACATGCATAAATACTATTAGAATTGGTGAAACCCCATCATCAATCAATATCATTAAACAATCTTAAATAGATTACATAACTTGTAACGTAAGATAACTATCATGGGCTAAGCCCGTAAATACATGTGACTAATGTGTTGGGCCATAAGCATCAACAATCTAATACTCCCCCGCAATTGAAATGGGTGCTCTTTGGACGTTCAAACTGGCACGAAACTCAAAAAATAAAGCAGTTGGAAGACCCTTTGTGAAGATATCCGCATATTGAAAACTAGATGGAACATGAAGTACACGCACCTATATCCCGATGCTACATAGTCCCGAACAAAATGAATGTCAATCTCAATGTGATTGGTACGCTGATGCTCCACAAGATTACTAAAGAGGTAGACCACACAGACATTATCATAGTATACAATCATAGCAGTAAATAAAGGGGCATGAAGCTCTCGTAAAAGATTGCATACCCATGCAGTCTCAGCCACAACATTAGCGACACCGCGATATTCAGCTTTGGCACTAGAACGAGATAAGGTAACTTGTCGTTTCGTAGACCAAGATAGCAAGTTATCACCAAGAAAAACATAATAGCCCGATGTAGAATGACGGGTAGTTGGACACCCAGCCCAATCAACATCAATATAAGCGGTAAGTTTTGTATTAGAAGAGACATGCAGCTGAAGACCGTGATCAATCGTACTACAAACATAGCGAAGAATACGCTTCAAAGCATAAAAATGTGGCTCACGATGATCATGCATAAATAAACAAACCCGTTGAACCGCGTAGGATAAATCTGAGCGTGTGAATGTGAGATACTAAAAGGCACCTATAAACTGCGATAGAGTGTAGGATCTGAAACAGGATCACCTTCGGGTCCTAATTTAGACTTAGTGCCCACTGGGATCTGACAAGGATTACACTAGCGCATATGAGCTCTCTCAAGAATCTCCTCAGCATACTTGGATTGAGAAAGAAATAAGCCTGTAGATGTCCATTGCACAGAGATACCAAGAAAATAGTTGAGGGAGCCAAGATCAGTGATGGAAAACACACTGTGTAAAGAATGAATAATTTGCTGTAATAATGAAGAGGATGCTGTAAGAATGATATCATCCACATAAAGCAATAAATAAGCTATATCAGTTCCACGATGGAAAATAAATAGTGAGGAATCGCTTTTGTTGTGCTGAAAACCGATCTGAGTAGCATAACTGGCAAACTGCTGAAACTAAGCTCGTGGAGCTTGCTGTGATGAAAACCGATCCGAGTAGCATAACTGGCAAACCGCTGAAACCAAGCTCGTGAGGCTTGCTTAAGTCTATAAAGAGAATGCTACAAGTGATATACATAATCAGGATGCACATGATCTACAAAACCCGAAGGCTGATGCATATAAACTTTCTCAGACAAATGCTCATGGAGAAATGCATTCTTCACATCCAACTAGTGAATAGGCCAATCACGAGATATTGCAAGACCCAAAACAGTACGAATGGTAGCCGGTTTAACCACCGGACTAAATGTCTCATCACAATCAATACCTTGCTGTTGACTTCGTCCGTTGGCAACAAGACTAGCCTTATACCTGCTTAATGAGCTATCCACATGAAACTTATGTTTGAAAAGCCACATAGAACGAACAACATTAACGTTAGCCGGACGGGACACAAGAACCCTCATTCCATTAGTAATTAAAGCATTATATTCATCTTACATAGCTTCTTTCTAGTTTTGTGTAGTTGAAATTCTTTGGTAAATAATGTAATTAAAATATATTTATAATTGGAGTGTTTTAAGTTTGGTGTGTTTGGTGATGAATTATGGAATGATTTTGGTGTGCTTGGTGATGAATTGTGGTAATAAGATGTTGGTGACAGTGGTGACGACAAAATTATGATGGTGGTGAAAGTCACTGAGGTGATGATGGTGTTGGTGGTGATAATGAGGTGATAGTGTTAGTTTTAGGAGTAAATTACATACTCTTGTTATTAAAAATCATTATTATCGTTTCAATAATATACATGAACGTTCATTTTAGGCATAACACAAATGATTATCATTTGAATAATAGTGACGACGACAGTGGTGGTGGTAGTGACGGCTTGGTAGGAGCGGTGGTGAATAGAGGGTGGCGTTGGGTGAGAGGTTAAAGAAGTGAGGTGGTTGGATTTATAAATTTTAGAATTTGAAGTTCATGGACCAACGGTGTAATTGGGGTGTTTGGACAAAGAAGACTGAAAAACGCAAAGGCCTTTGCAGCTAACGAGAAAGTAACGAGCATTATAAAAATAGGACCAAATACGTAATTAATGAAAAACTTTGAGACTAAACTTGCGACTCTTGTGAATTTAAGACCAAATGAGCGAATTTACTATGACGGCTTGCTTAAAAACAATGGATTATCAGCCCGAAACAGCTATTATGTCAAATGATCAACATAAATACTTAAAAAGAAAAAGATAAAGAAAAATTAAAAAAAAAAGAAAGAAATAAACTATCGTAACAATAGACGTTTGTAAGAAATTATAATAGTAAATTTGTTTTTTTACATAGTTTTTTCTTCTGTTTTTTTGTTTTTGTTTTGTTTTTTTTAACCTCGAATTCGCTTAAACGTGTATATCATTACATTTGATACCGATTAAATAAAATAAGTTTTTGCCTTAATTTTGAGATTTTGTGACCATCAATAGTTAGTACTGATTCTCTTTTGAATTAATTTTTAATGGAGTTTCAGATTAAGAGCATCCACTATGGATGTTTATGAATATGTCTAAAAACTTATGAAGATGTCCAACAATTTTTATACCATAGTGAGGAATCATTTCATGTCTAGACGGCATGAAAAGGTTTAGAATCTTAGGGGGGTGGCAACACATGCGGTTTGGGTGAGGTTTCATGCGGCATCGAGAGGCATTCCATTGCCACCCATGCGGCATTGTTCGGCACGACATGGATCACGGCAAAGATTGCCGAAGCGGTATGAAGGAGGAGCGTGTCTCCAATTTTAAAAATATAGCCGTTGGCTATTTGTTGACCAAAATTTAAAAAAAAAATAATAAAAAAAAAAATAATAAATAAATAAATTCCCCTATAAATATACACTTTAAATCACCAATTCAAATCACATTCTTCTCATCTTCTTCTTCCAAAAATTATATTAATAAAAAGGATGGATGCTAGGAAAGGTAAAAATGGTTCCTCCTCATTCAAAGGTCGTGGACGAGGCTCTCGATCACAACCCGTTCGTCCGCAAGTTCAATCACAACCATCTCCCTACTATCCCCAAATGAGTCCTCAAGCCGGTCACTATTATCCTCAACCTCCACCGATGAACCTTCCATCTCATCAACACCAATATTATCCACAACCACCTCCGTACATGATGTCGACGACTAGTGATTTCGACCCATTCGGCGAATACCGTGACGTTCCTACGCGACGTGAACCGAGTGTCAAACGACCACTACCGTTATATGATTATGAGGATGATGAAGTTGAGTATGTTCCCGAAACGCAACAAGAAAATCCAATCGGTATACATGTTTTTTTGTTATAATTTTATTTGTTATAATTTTATTTGTTATAATTATATATGTTATAATTTTATTTGTTATAATTTTATATGTTATAATTTTATTTGTTATAATTTTAGTTGTTATAACTTTATATGTTATAATTTTATTTGTTATAATTTTATTTGTTATACTTTTATTTGTTATAATTAAATTTGTTATAATTTTATTTGTTATACCATATATTAGGCGATGAAGAAGTTCAAGAAGTCCCAAAAAAAAACATCGACTAGAGCGGTGAAGTTCAAGAAGTCCAAAAAAAAACATCGACTAGAGCGGAGAAAAAAATTGGACGACAAACGAAGAGGTTGCTTTGGAAAAAGCGTGGGTTCATATTTCCACATGTCGAAAAGTCGGTAATGAACAAACGAGAGATGTTTTTGGAAAAGAATTCTAGAGCATTTCAAGACAAACTTGAATAATACTACTCGAACTCATCATAGCTTGAACACAAAATGGGGAAATATGAACACCGCCATGGGTATCTTTAACGGCCTATACATCCAATAGGTATAATTTTTAAACTCTATATAATTGTATTAATTTATATAATTTTACTAATTTATATAATTGTATTAATTGTAGAAACGTCTTCGTGAAAGTGGGTGTAGCGATCTTGACGTCATGAAAAATGCCTTAGCCGATTATCAAAAGAAAACAAAAGGCAAAGATTTTACTCATATTGAAGCATGGGAGGTTGTTAAGGGTGAAGACAAATGGTTGGAACAACCATGTGTGGGTCAAGAAGCTTCGGCTAGTGTCGAAAAGAGAAGAAAATCGTCGTCATCTAGCTACCAGGAGACGGGTAGCAATGAGAATGTTCAGACTGTACTTCCGGACTTGAATGACGACACAACTCCTACACGGAAAAGAAAAGGCAAGAAGGCCGATAGCTTCGACTCGACAAATGAAAGTATTGCTGAGAGCTTCGACAACTACGCGATAAGGAAAACACAAATATTGGAATCGATAGCGGAGAAAAGGTCTGCAAAGGATGACTTGGCCAAAAAATTGTTGTCGGCCCAAATCCGTAATATGGAAGAAAAGGCTTATCATCGGGCACTGAGGTTCTATAGCCAACCTCACGATCACATAAATGATCCGAGAATGCGAGAGATCACGATTGCCAAAAAACGTGAGTACGCGGAGCAATATGGATGGCCGACGGATATTTAGATGCGTACTTTTTTTAATAATATGTAGTTTTTTAATTAAGTATTATGTAATTTTTTTTAAGTATTATGTAATTTTTTTTTATTATTAATGAAATATTATGTTTTTATTTAATTGTTTGATTTAAGGGCAAATGACAAAAAAATGCATCGAACTTGACACTTTTTATGATTGTGTGTAGCCAACTATTTTTTTTCTTATTGTGTGTACTGAACTTTCAAAATTCGATTATTGTGTGTATTTTGTGACCATTTTACCCTTAATTTTTACAAATTTCTAAGGGTAAAATGGTCATTTTACATGGCAGAATAGTCACAAAATACACATAATGATCGAAATTTGAAAGTTCAGTACATACAATAAGAAAAAAAATAGTTGGCTACACACAATCACATAAAGTGTCAAATTCAATGCATTTTTTTGTCATTTGCCCTTGATTTAATTATGAATTTTAAAAAAAAATAATAATAAAAAATGAGTGAGGTATGTAATGACCATTGCCACTAAAAAACTATGGTGAGGTATGAGATTAGGTGGAATGAAATTATTGGTGGGTTGTGAGGTATGACTCAAAACCATTGCCACCCCCTTAGAGAGGTCCAAAAAATGTTTATTATCTTTTTTCTTTGTTTTACTTTTTAACTAAATAATAAATAACATTTAAATGTTGGAACAATTTATAAACCTCAAAAGCTTTATTCATAGTAGAAATAGGTTCATAACATGAAAAGTTATATATTAATAGGTTCATCCATAGTAGATACCCTAATATCGGCCTCAGATTCGAGGTTCTTCGTGAACAACAATCAATTAGAATATTAAGGAACATGTATAATGTATTAGGCGTGAGTTTCGTGGGGGTATTATTTAATTACTTGCCGTTTGCATGGCTACATGTTGACACCAACTATTGGATTTCACATGTAGAGGTCAGCGATCTTTTAGGTGCAACAATTTTTCTTATAATAATACCATTAAATATATCTTCATAAACCCAAAAAACAATAATACAAAATAAAAAATTTGAGTATGACAATATCGTCTGTCATAACTACTCACAATTAACAAGTGGTGATTTAGATGCTACTCTGTATTTAATTCCAGTAAGACGTGAATATTAAATTCTTCTAGCTAGGTTGAGCTACGACATTTGTTGACTAGATCTGATTTCACGGGATTCACACCCTTAGAAATATATATCTAACTAGTTACCTAACCCGCAATGAAAGTCAATTTTCAAAAAAAAAAAAGTTACCTAACCCGCCCGGTGGGCGGGCTACTTTCATAACATTCAATGTTCATTTGTGTTTTATGTAAAAAATGTTTTATTATGTATTGAACAAAATGCATATGAACAGAATGAATAGAAAAGAGCATCTCTACATTGCATTCCAATACTTTGATAAAGATAATAGTGGGTAACTAAACCTTTCATATTCCTCTAATAATCATGATCTTCGACGTTATGAAGTTAATGTTGACCATTAAGCACCCACAAGACTCAGTTGCATATTACCTTTAGTTATGATGTTTGACTGGCTTAATAAATTTGAGCCATTTCCTTTTCTAGCTAATATTATACATTTGACCAACTTCACCCTTGTTTCCCTATAGATGGGTTTAGATTGTCACCTTCGAAATGGATTACTGTAGAAGGGTATAGTTCATGTAATCGGTTCTTTATTTTTTTAGAAACAATAAGTGAAAAGCTCCTTTATTTGGGTTGACCCAACCCCAAATTAGATGCAACTCCTACACCCGAAACCCAACTCTAATAAGGGTTTGGATTATTCATGTTGACCCAAATAAGAACTTGAAATCTAAATAATCCTTTACCCTAAACAAATAACTTGAAATCTAGATAACCCAAACTAAATATCAAAATGAATTGAAGTCAAAACAAGTTGTTTATTGTCTGTTATGTCTATTCTTTTTACCTAAAAATAAATAATAGTATGATTACCAGTGTTATAAGATTTAAAACACTCCTCATTCCTTTGCATAAAATGATTTAGAAGATTGTAAGCATTTTAGTCGACTCTCAACCCGTTTAACCCATTTGACTAATTCCTTTATAGCTAAGTTATTTATATTACGCATTATCATATCCACGGTTTGTTATTCTCTACTTGCCATTATTGATGGGAGTGTGAAAATTGACAGTTAGGAAACAAAATATAAAGCAAACCTCTCATAGAGCAGAAATCAAGGAGTCTGAACTCAAATCTTGATTAGCTATTGCGTTACATAGACACTTTTGTTGGATGAAGCAAATTTTTTAAGGCAAATACATGACATGTCTCTTCAAAGATCCAATATTGACGAGCGACACTCAAGTGATGATGGATTACTCACATGAGGATTACTTTTCAGTTGTGAAGAAATCATAGCATAAAATGAATCATAATTGAATGTTGGAGGGTGTCCCATCACATCTCTTTCACTGAATTTTGGACCAGATTTATTGATCTTGACCTGCATAGATACTTCTAATAAAAGTCCACCAATGCTCAATGCAGTTAAACTATCATCCCACCGAATTAGTGTTTCCTGATGGCCCATCATTCTTCCATTTGTTACCATGTCACCATTTTTATGGAGTTTACCTTGCAACGATGCTTCAGAAAACAATCCTCCAATGCTTATATCACCGGATATCAGCTCGTTGTTTGAAATCCTTACCAATCCTGATGGTTCAGATACACTCCCTGCTCAAATTGGTAATGCCATCCTCCTATGAATTAACTGACCATTCATGGCTATGACTCATATTGACTTGGGTATCCTGGTAAGAACAAAATTGAAGATTAAAAATCCTATTAAACCATATACGTCTTTGTTACCAAGTGAGTGTTCGTCTACAACCACCATCTTGAAGATTTGATCCCTTGTAGACCTTCTGTAACAATAAATTATCAAATCGTCTGGTCATGAAATGATAAAGTCAGTCATGAAAAACTTGTTCTACATAGACAATCAGGTACTATTGTGCTTGTATTAAGATTTCCTCTGGGTCATGATACTAACTTTATAGAAGCCTTTTTGTAACATATTATGTATCATGCAACTCCTATTAGCAAACCACGTTAATATTATTAGCAACTCAGCTTTGTATGATTATAGTTGAGTGTCAAATCTTATTTTGTGTCAAGCGCCAACTCCTTAGAGGCTTCACCCATAGGTCGTAAGAACTATAGTTTGACTGATACAAAAGAAGGATAACATTTCATGATTATTAAATTTCACTGAAATTTACCTTTTGCAGTATCCATAAAGAAAATAAATGGATCCACTTCATCGATAGGTGAATGTAGATCCTCGTTATCATCAGTCATCATCGTCATCATCAGTAGGTCGAAATGACTTTTCCTGAATGAAAGTTTGAAACAGACATAAATTTCATCTTAGTATATTGTAGATTGATTACAATATTGTCAGTTTGTTTTCTTTTAAATACATAAACATGAGAGACTTAACAAACCCGTGTAGCCAATCTCTGAATCCTCAGGCTATCAGCTTCATCGCCATCATCTGCATCATCTCCCATGTCATTGTCAGATCCATAATATTCACCATCATTTGTTTCCATACCATCATCATCTTCGTGCTCTTCCTTTGCAGCTTCTGAGCAAAAAAAACACACTACTATAAGATGGCATAGAAACATATACTGTACCTGTAATAATCAGAAAATAAAGAAAACACGTCATGTAAAGTTATCAATATTACATTCCAGATTCTGACCCGTAACTAAATCCAGCCCGACCCATCGAACTTGTCTACATACCTAAATGGTTTGTGGCTAACTATAATTCTATTATGTCTTTTAAAAGTGTGATCAGTGGAGCCATGACCCCTGCATTGTTACTTTTGACAGCAATAAGCCCTTGTCCAAATCAAGACCTTAGGTTCTGACTCCGAGCCTAATCGATCTGGATATCATCTCTTTCATTTGGAGCAACCAAACTTATCTGCACAATAATGTGAAAATTCTTTGGAAAAAAGGTTTCGGTTGTAGCAAAAAACATGACAAATCATGACAAATAAAGCTTTCGTTTCAGAGTACCAAGCTTAATTACCTATGTTAGTAAATTCATTCCTCCCATTCCATTTAGCCTTCGAGCGACGATTATAATCTGACCAGAAGCGTCAATACCAAAATATCGACCTCCATCAACCCGGAACTCTCCCTAATTGATATAGTAATTAGATGCTAAGAGACCGAATAACTTATGATAGAATTGCGTACTATAGTTAATGGAAAATTATCGTTATGTACGAAAGAACTTTATGTGTCAAATATTTGAAGTTTCGAGTTTTAAATGAGTTATTTCACTTCTTCGAAGTTTTTGTTATTGCTAACTTCATCTTACAGGTTACTATAACATTATACTTGACACATAACTCAGTCAATTGTATGAACATTTGTCAAACATATTAAATTCCCTTCAATAAAAGCAATAAAGAAATTTTGTGGACCACAGACAGTTGATTAGGGGTAAGCTCACTCACATTCATGGTGTTTTTTCGACATTGAAAGCTCAAGCCCACAAACTGTGGAAAAAACTGGAAATTTGAAGAAAAAAATTATGTTAATAATGCTAAAATTAACCAAGGCAATTAAGAAGTTCAAGATTTATATTAATCTTACCAGATATGACTGGTGTAAGTATTCCATCTCCAATCACCATACATCAACAGAGATACCGATTATTTGAGACTCAATTTTATAAACACATAACCATAAAAAATCTGAAACCAAATTTCCACAAACATACATACATTCCATAATATTTACCTCTAACTCTGAACCATGGTAGTTGAATAAATAAATTCTTCTTAACTAATTCCCACTTTACCTTATGCAATAGACCATCACTCTCATCACCAAATCATTAACTAAACTTTTCATTACTTCATGTTTCTATCTCCATCATGTTCCTAAGTACTGAGGGGCATGGGTTCATTAAATGTTTCGTCATTCTTACTGAAACTCCACCCATAAGTTATAACTACTGTTAACTTGGGCTAGATCCGAGCCCTCGATGTCATATTGTCACCCTTACACATAGCACACATAAAAAAAAAGTTACTGAATTTTGCGCTCATTGGAATAACAATCCCCAAATAAGAAATTCCAGTAACATACATAGGATTTTTCAGAAACCTCGGATGATCCCTAATAAACTGCATACCAAGTAATCTTCATTAAGAATCCAACCATAAATAAGTATAACTTTATATAAACTTCTAATAACCTTCCTATTAAATTCAGTAGTTTGTGATGCCGATAATGTATCACTGGAGCTAGCACTTGAAGTTGTTGTATAAGAGTGTTCAGTTAACGTCGGGCCATCCAAGTATATAATATTAGCCAGCTTTGAAACACAATAATATATTACTGATTAGCACAGATAATCAACATCGAACGAGTTTATAAAAACAAAATTACACAAACCTTTGTCCAAGAATTCGGGTCCACTTGTAATGCTGGGACACACTTGGTCTAGTTCTTTTACACTATTTATTAGTTTTCAATATAAAAATCACATACCAATTTCAAAAAAGAAGGCATGGAGATTGCTACAACCAGGTAGTGATTCTTAGAGTACTGATTTTGCTTCAATTAGTTGCCTAACCCACCCGATTTTGCTTCATCATAGATGTAAATCAGTAGTGATTCTTACGCTAATTTGATATAGTTGCCTTGAATAAATGATGAGAATACAGAAAGTTTGAAAAGCAAAATCAAAGATTGATGAAGAAAATATTTTGCAAACCTGTGTCTCCATGATTTGTAGAAAAAACGCCCAATTCCTTATTTGAGTTGTGTGTATATTGTTGATTTGATTTGCAAAAGTATCAAATCAACCGCCTTAATTGTGTTTGTGTTTAGGTTTGTTTAGTAGCATTGTTTTTTCAACCTTTATCACAAAAGGTATCCATGGCAGAGTGGTAGAGTGGTTAAGTTGTAGGAATTATATCTTTAGAGTGGTTAAGTTGTAGGAATGATATCTTTTGTTAACAACCCAAGTTCGAACCTTGGCAAGTCCTTTTTTTATGTAAGTGTTTATCGAATGCCATGTCATTGTTGAGTCATCGTTGAGTCATCATTGACGTGGCAATAATGATGTGTCATGGTCTCCTCTATTATATAGCGTGGAGATTTTATTCCCACGTTTTAGCAAAATAAAGTAATATAAGCCTGAATCTAAAGCTGCAACTAATAATAGTTTATGTACACTAAAAACAAATCGAATATTCCTGATTAAAAAAATGGTGAAAGCTAAAGGTACGCAACGTACTTTTTCAAAAATACACATCTACGCAATGTACTTTCAAAAAAACACATCTAGCTAACATACTTTCAAATTTTTTTCGATCTAGCTAATATGACTTGTTGGTAGTAGGTTACCAGGTCACCTTGGCGAAAAATTTGCGCAGTTAGTCCTCTAGGACTAACGACCGTTAGCTAGAAGATAACGACCGTTAAAAAAAAAAAAACTTTTAAAAAAATTTTTACGTTTTTTTAAAAAAAACATAAAAATTTAAAAAAAAATAATTTTTTTAAAAATTTTTAAAAAAAAACGTAATTTTTTAAAAAAAAAACGTAAAATTAAAAAAAAAAAAAAAAACGTAAAAATTTTAAATTTTTTTTTTTAAATTAAAAAAAAAAACGTAAAATTTTTTTTAAAAGTTTTTTTTTTTTTTTTTTTTAACGGTCGTTATCATCTAGCTAACGGTCGTTAGTCCTAGAGGACTAACTGCGCAAATTTTTCGCCAAGGTGACCTGGTAACCTACTACCAACATGTCATATTAGCTAGATCGAAAAAAATTTAAAAGTATGTTAGCTAGATGTGTTTTTTTAAAGTACATTGCGTAGATGTGTATTTTTGAAAAAGTACGTTGCGTACCTTTAGCTTTCACCCTTAAAAAAATTCACGAGTTGCCTTCTAAGCAAAGGAAATCGACTTAAACTATAAGATTTTGCAATTTCTCCTTTGTATTTTTACCATAGGGAACCTATCCACCATTACTAACAAAAGAAAGTAACAATAAAGAAATTAATCCTGTAAGTTTCAAACCTCCAATTTTGAATAGCAACTTCTGTACACATGTGAAACATCACTCTCAATGGAGGCGCGACAAGCAATGTAACGGGCACTTTGTTGATTTATCATTGGACATGAAGAAGAGTACGAAGAGATAGAAGTGCTGCTTAAGATCCAGGATGTAACAAACATTGACAGACTAACGAACAATCTAAACAAAATCAACGAACAAATATTACCGAGTAAATTACAAAAACAAAAAAGTAACAATAAGCATAAACATCAAGTCAAATAGCAAATGAAATCGTAATTAAAGATCCAAAATGTAACCAACAAACATAAACTATGGTTGAAAATATTCTTAGTGGATTTTAAATTAGGGTTTTCAAATTTAATTTTTAGGAAATTGGGATTTTTTATAGATGGTTTTTTTATTATTATTAGAGTAAATTACACCGTTCGTTCTTGTGGTATACGTTGACCGACAAGTTTCGTCCTTTAACCAAAAAAAGTTTACCGTTCGTCCTTAAATGCCAAACGTTATCTACCGTTGATCCTTTGCTTTAACGGAACACACTAACGATCGTTATGTGACAACACATGAGGGTATTTATGTCATTTTACTCCTTTTTTTTTACTTCATCTTCTTTATTTATATATTTACATCTTCAACCATAACCACCACCACCACCACCAACCAAAATATCTCTTTTTTCTTCTTTCATCTTCACCCCAAATACATCACCACCCCAAATACATCATAAAAGAAAAAAACCAAACTAATTTTTACAAATTTAATTATAAACTCATTATTTTCTACAACATCAACAAACCCAATAATATTTATAATTCTAATATGATATCTCACTGGCACCAACATCAAAATTCATAAAAAATCAAAACCCACTTACTCAAATTTATTGAAACACAGTAACAAAAAGAGAGATGGTGGTTTCTTCTTTGGTCGGCTGTGACACGCAAAAAGAAACAAACAAACACCCCTCGATGGTTTTTGCTGTGAACCGAGTACAACAACAAGCAAAACCCCTAGCGAACCTGGTTTATGAAAGGTTTTATGGATATTTAAATATATGTATGTCCGGATTCGAACTCGAGACTTCCGGATTGCACACATTACGTATGAGAGTTGATGTTAATAATTAATATATAAAATGTTATTATTAATTATTAGTCACGAAACAAAACATAACGATAGTTAAATGTATACTACGAGGACTAAGAATGAAATTAGTGGACAAGAAGGATCCAGAATCCCTTTGGGATTGTTTGGCCGGTCGTGGGCTACCCAACCCAAGGAGGTGGGATTTCTTGGTCACCAAGTTTTGAGAAACTATAAATACAATCTCTTGTATTCATTATTCTCCTAATCTTACATCACCAATAATCTAATTTCTCCTCTTCTTTCCTCCCTCTTTGCTTGGCCGATCGGTGTGCCCCCATCCCCTTGGGATCGATTTTTCCAAGTCAAATAAACAAGTGTTTGGTTTTATTTGTGATTCAAGAAACTAGCTTTTCACATCAAATCGCTATTAGTACGTGTGTACAAGAACGAATGACAAGCACGCTTGAGCTTGTAATCTTGGTGGTCGATTTTTGTGTGGGTCGAATTATATAAACCCTAAAGTTAGGGTTTTGGGTTTTGGTTCTTGTTTGAATTACCGTTTGATTCTTGAATTGCTAAAAGGTACGCATTTTCTTATTCGGTTAATTACTTACATATATTATTCCTATTTACTTCCGCTGCATGCTTTGATGATGTTATTTGATTTTATACATTGTTATGAGTATTAAATCCCAACAGTGGCATCACGAGCCGTTAATATGATGTAATTAATTACCGAAACACATAAAAATTGAATCTTTATGATTATATGCATGCTTTTTATGGTTTCTAGGGTTTTGAATTCGAAACCCTAATTTTTTAATGATAGGGTCGATTACCCTTATTTTTTTAATTAGGTTTTAATTTTGTAAAACTTGTAGAAACCCTAGGATTGCATGCTAATTTTATGTGATTAATTAATGAATAAATTGTTATGTGCCATGTAATATGCGTATCTTGGGTGATAATTGTTATGCGGAATCCATGGTGGAACATGCTTGTTTTGCCATGGAGTATTGTTTGCAATAAATTGTTTAGTGATACACACATGTTCTATTTATTTAATAATTATTGAATTGGGGAAGACCTCAATTATAACTAATAAAAATTTGTTACGTGCTAATTGGTATATTATTAACTTTGGCTTACGCAATCGACTTGTCGATGTATGTGGCTCATCTACCTTGTAGGTGAAAGCCCAAGTTAATGTATGCATTTATTTACGCCTAGAATTGTTTATTAGAGTTTATTGAAATAATTATGCATGTGGCTAATTGTTTTTACATATGTTAAAATTGTTTAGTTATATGTTTATATTATTTGAGTGTGTTTAATTTTTTATTAAAGTGCTTTTTTGTTTATGTATTGTTTGACATGTTAGTAAGCAAAAAGGGTTTTTTGAATAGAAAAATTAAATGCACTAAATAATGGCGAAACTGATTTGTTATCTAAGAATTATTCTTGAACTTTTAATCGATTGATGCGATTGTACTAAATGGTTAGAACGGCTCACCCACTAGAACAAACTATAAAGGGGTTAATTAAGAAGTGCGCACAGTCACACTGAAAGGATGTCTAAGGTTATGCTTTTGCGCTTACCTGGTCCTCTGCCCTCTGTGAGTTCGATTGGAGCTACCTAGTATAACCATTCAATGTACGAAGCATCTTAGTGCAAAGTTGTAAGTTTCTCAACGCATCGATTAAAACTTTGTAGAATTCAATCTTAGCAATTAAAAATCTCATGTAAGTTTTTTCGAAAAATATTATGCTATAAAGTTGTATGCATGCTTCTTTATACATAAGTTTTGATTACACGTCAAAAATTGTACCCTTTAAATTTAAGTTTATGCCATCTAATGATATGAAACACTTGAAGTTGTAATTTAGTTATGTGAGACCTTGATCTAGATTACAATAACAAGGTGAATTATTTTGTTGTGTGAGACCTCAGCTTAATTATTTGCAGTTTCTAAATTAGACAACTTAATTAAGTTAGTTAGTGAGACCTATGACTTAAGGCATAAGATGGGATGAAACATGCTTACATTTTGCATTAATTGTTTTGGCAAAATTGTAAATCCCATAACTTTTGGAATTGAAAACTTGTTTGTCAATTATCGTTTTTCAACGATTACCTATTCTATACTTTCACCACTAGCAGATCAACTGATGTGGTGAAACTATGATAATGAGGATCCAAAATTCAAGGAAAATTATATGGTTAATATGAATATTGACCAAAGGGTATTTTATTTTCTTGAATGTTTACTTATCGAAAGTACTAACTTTTGAACTTTTATTTATGTAGAAATGGCTCAAGCTGAATCTACTGCACTAGCCTCGTCGTTCAAATCTATGTTTGATCGAGAGAAATTGACTGGTAGCGCGAATTTCAATGATTGGTATCGGCAACTCAGAATTGTCTTGAGGGTTGCCAAAAGACTAGATTATTTGACTACGCCTTGTCCTCCTGAACCTGCAGCTGATGCTACTGCTGAAGCACGAGCTGCATGGCAATCTGAGTATGACAAGTATAATGAGGTCGCCTGCATTATGCTCGGGAGTATGAACTCAAACTTGCAAAAGCAGTTTGAGAATTACTTCCCTAATCTCATGCTTGAAGAATTGCAAAGGTTGTTTGAAAAGCCTGTGACTGTAGAGCTGTATGATCTGATAGATGCTCTTCATAGTTGCAAGCAAGGAGAAGAGAAACCTGTAAGTGCCCACTGCCTGGAAATGATGAGTCACATGGACCAGCTGGGGTGTCTTAACTATGTCTACCCCAATGACATACAAATTGGCCTTATCAACAGATCCCTTAATAAGGATTTTGATGGTTTCGTGCGCAATTATAATATGCATTGCACGGGGAAGACAGTCAGTGAGGTACATGCAATGCTCATTGATTATGAAAAAGGTTTGCCCAAGAAGGCCCCTACACCTGCGGTTCTGACCATCTAGAATGGTAGGATTTCTAAGCCTAATAAGCCGCTAGCGAATAAGAAAGGGAAAGGTAAGGGTAAAGTTAATAAGGGAAAACAAGTTATGACTTATCAACAAGAACCCAAGAAGTACCCTCCCAAAAAGCGTGAGAATCCGAAGAAGGATATGGCTTGTCATCACTGCACCGAGGTAGGACACTGGAAGAGTAATTGTCCACTCTACCTTGATGAGTTTCGCAATAAGAGGTATAAAAATACTGGCGTTGTGGCCAGTACTTCAGGTACTCTTTTGATGATAGAATTATTTGCTTTTCCTCATAAAATAAATTCCTGGGTATATGATACTGGATGTGGTATTCACATTTGTAATACACTGCAGGGACTTACAGGAGCAAGGAAGCTTGCCTATGGACAGCAATACCTGCACGTGGGTAATGGAGCACATGCAGTCGTTGAAGCTATAGGCACGTTTGATTTAGTTTTACCTTCGGGTTTAGTACTGTCATTAAACGATTGTCATTACGCACCTTCCATTGTTAGGGGTGTCGTTTCTGTTTCCTTGTTAAAAGATATTGGTTTCGTTCATACATTTACTGATTATGGAATTTCGGTTTCTTTAAATGGTGTTTTTTACTTTAATGTTATTCCAGTAAATGGTGTGTTTGAAATTGATTTGCATGATAATTTGATTGATAAAAATAATTCTTTCTTTAGCATCAATAATAAAAGAATCAAAGGTGATTTGGATTCTTCATTTCTTTGGCATTGTAGACTTGCTCATATAGGCAAGAAACGCATGTAACAGCTGCAACACGATGGGCTTTTGCAAGACATCAATGATGAATCATTTGATAAATGCGAATCTTGCATATCTGGAAGATGACCAAGAAACCTTTACAAATAGTTTAGAAAGGGCTTCTGATATTCTTGGTGTGATACATACTGACGTATGTGGACCACTAAGACATGTGTCAAGAAAGGGTGCTAGCTACTTCTTAACCTTTACTGATGATTTCAGTCGTTATGGTTATGTTTATTTACTTAAACATAAACATGAAGTCTTTGAAACATTTAAGGTTTTTAAGAGTGAAGTAGAACTGCAACTAGGAAAGAAGATTAAAGCTCTTCGATCCGATAGAGGTGGTGAATATTTAAGCCAAGAGTTTAAAGATTATCTAGCTGAGTGTGGTATCGTCCAGCAACTCACATCTCCATATACTCCACAACAAAATGGTGTATCTGAGAGAAGAAATCGTACATTGTTAGATATGGTGCGATCAATGTTTAATCTTACAACTCTTCCCTTATCCTTTTGGGATTATGCTTTAGAAACTGCTGTTCGCATATTGAATATGGTTCCAACTAAGAAGGTTGATAAGACTCCTTATGAAGTGTGGTATGGGAAAGCTCCCAACTTGTCTTACTTAAAGGTCTGGGGTTGTGAGGCGTTTGTTAAACGTGACTCTGCTGATAAGCTACAACAAAGATCTGTTAAGTGTATCTTCGTAGGATACCCAAAGGAAACTATGGGTTACTACTTTTACTTTCCACCTGAAAATAAAGTAATTGTTGCTAGGTATGGAGACTTTCTTGAAAAGGATCTCATATCTCATGAATTCAGTGGGAGAGTGTATGATCTGGAATATGATCAAGAAGAAGATACAACACCTTCTGAAAACACTAGCCAACCTCAAGTAGAACCTGAAAGTATGGGCGTTCCACCTGAAGTTGAAGTGGTTCCCATTCGTAGATCTTCAAGAACTACGCGTGCACCTGAGCATTTATGTCTTAACGTAGAAGCTGAGGAAAATATGTTAGGGGATCTTGGTGAACTTGCTAACTATAAAGCTGCCATGATGAGTCCTGAAAAGGAGAAATGGCGAGTTGCAATGAATGGGGAAATGCAATCCATGAAAGATAATGAAGTTTGGATAGAGGTTGACTTACCTCCAAATGCTAAGGTAGTTGGAAGTAAGTGGCTCTATAAGATAAAAACTGACATGGATGGCAATGCACACACCTATAAAGCTCGTCTTGTAGCTCAAGGGTATACTCAAACCTTTGGGATAGACTACGAGGAGACATTTTCTCCTGTAGCAGACATTAGAGCTATTAGGATTCTTATAGCCATAGCTGCGTACTATGACTATGAGATATGGCAAATGGATGTCAAAACTGCCTTCTTAAACGGTCGCCTAGATGAGGACATCTATATGGCGCAGCCTGAAGGGTTTGTGAATCCAAAGTTTCCGAAGCGTGTATGCAAACTTCAAAGATCCATTTATGGGTTGAAGCAAGCATCAAGGCAATGGAACAAGAAGTTTGATGAAGAAATCAAGAAATTTGGTTTCACTCAAAATCTTGATGAGCCATGTGTGTATCACAAAGCTAGTGGGAGTAATGTTATTTTCCTTATCTTATATGTCGATGACATATTGATCATGGGAAAAGACATTCCAAGTTTGCAAGATGTAATGTCTTATTTTGGAAAGTGCTTTTCTATGAAGGACTTAGGGGAAGCAGCCTTTATTCTGGGAATCAAGATCTACCGAGATAGATCAAGACAGTTAATTGGACTAAGCCAAAGTGCTTACATTGATAAAATATTGAAGAGATTCAGTATGCAAAATTCCAAGAAGGGATATTTGCCGATGCAAGTTGAACATGGCTTAAGTAATAAACTATGCGCGTCAACACCTGATGAGGTGGCACACATGAAGAAAGTTCCTTATGCTTCGACTGTAGGATCTATCATGTATGCTGTGAGATGTACAAGGCCTGATGTGGCATTTGCACCGAATATCACCAGTCGGTATCAAAAGAACCCATGTGTGAAACACTGGCAAGCTGTTAAGAACATTCTTAAGTATCTAAGGGCTACTAAAGAAATGTTTCTAGTGTATGGAGGAAATCCAGATGCATAACTTGATGTTACAGGTTTTTGCGATGCGTCATTCCAAACTGATAAAGATGATACGAAGTCTCAGACGGGTTATGTATTTGTCATTAATGGAGGAGCAGTTGACTGGAAGAGCAAGAAGCAAACAACGGTTGCGATGTCTATTACATAAGCTGAGTACATAGCGCCAGAAGCTGCGATGGAAGCTGTTTGGATTAGGAAATTCATTTCGGGAATCGGAGTAATGCCCTCAATCGAATTACCTTTAAATGTGTATTGTGACAACTCTGCTGCAATAACATTTGCCAATGAGCCTGGAGTCATGAAGGGCGCCAGAGATTTTCCTCGTCGATATCACTATGTTCAAGAACAAGTCGACATAGGTGAAATCAATCTACTCAAAGTTCATACAGATGATAATCTAGCTGATCCCTTTACGAAGCCTTTGCCAAAAGAAAAACTTACTGACCATGCTGATGGGATAGGACTTCGTTTAGCTAGTAGTTTCATGCAGATCTGTGATTAGTATTTGGATAAAGGATGTTATGAACAAATATTACTTTAATGAAATAAAATAGTTGTTTATGTTTATTTTTCATTTTCTTAATATTATATCCTATGTTTGCATGTTTAATCCGTGAATAACTTATTTTATTCTAAATAGTCCGTTGTCGATCAATGATGTGGGAATGTCATTGAATTAAGACAAATCTGAGTTTTGGTAGAATATACTTTTAAAGTATATTGATGCGTGAGACATACCAGATTCACATGATATTCAATGAATTGAATATAGGACTCATCCCAACTTTACATGATGATACTTTTGGATTTTTGTCATTAAGTATATCATGAAGTGTTTATCCTCAGACTTGAGATACCAGATAACTGATATGAATGTAGTGCATTTGTGTAAGATAGTCTAACGCTATCCGTAACTGGTAGTTATAAGGGCTATTTTCGGAAGTGTTGCAAAGTTCATGAGTTATGTTTGTAGTCAAGAGAATTTGTTCCTTTGAATTTGTTTCAAAGCATAATACTATATTTGGGCCCCTCGTAGGGTTGACAAGATGTTTGTATGGCCATACCCAAGATCTATCTGGAATACGTTCAGATGATTTGGTAATCTTGTTCAATCAAATACAACGAGAAACCGAATATTAACTTATGAAATGACTTGATCCATATTCATAGTTAATGTAGTATTAGTAACAAAAGGATAAGTAAAAATGATGAATCATTAAATGGTTTTTTCCATGAGACCATACTCGATTTGATCTGGGGGCATTGGCGTGTTAAAGCTAGACTAACCAATGTCATTACTATATTTAGTAATATCCAAGTGGGAGCTGAAAGGTTTTATGGATATTTAAATATATGTATGTCCGGATTCGAACTCGAGACTTCGGGATTGCACACATTACGTATGAGAGTTGATGTTTAATATATAAAATGTTATTATTAATTATTAGTCACGAAATAAAACATAACGATAGTTAAATGTAAACTATGAGGACTAAGAATGAAATTAGTGGACAAGAAGGATCCGGAATCCCTTTGGGATTGTTTGGCCGGTCGTGGGCTACCCAACCCAAGGAGGTGGGATTTCTTGGTCACCAAGTTTTGAGAAACTATAAATACAATCCCTTGTATTCATTATTCTCCTAATCTTGGATCACCAATAACCTAATTTCTCCTCTTCTTTCCTCCCTCTTTGCTTGGCCGATCGGTGTGCCCCCATCCCCTTGGGATCGATTTTTCCAAGTCAAAGAAACAAGTTTTTGGTTTTATTTGTGATTCAAGAAACTAGCTTTTCACATCAAATCGCTATTAGTACGTGTGTACAAGAACGAAGGACAAGCACGCTTGAGCTTGTAATCTTGGTGGTCGATTTTTGTGTGGGTCGAATTATATAAACCCTAAAGTTAGGGTTTTGGGTTTTGGTTCTTGTTTGAATTACCATTTGATTCTTGAATTGCTAAAAGGTACGCGTTTTCTTATTCGGTTAATTACTTACATATATTATTCCTATTTACTTCCGCTGCATGCTTTGATGATGTTATTTGATTTTATACATTGTTATGAGTATTTAATCCCAACAGTTTAACCAGTTGATATTTCATTTTTGTATTATGTTTAGTTTTTATATATACCTTGAATCGAAATTATCGGAAGTCTTTGGTGGGTTTTGAACCGAGAGCCAACAACACCCCTAGCGGGTTGTTGTGGTGAACCGACCCATAATGCAAACTGATCCAATGGTCTTGTGATGATGATGACGACTTTAGAGAAGGATGTGGATGATGTTGTTCTTGTGATGTTTAAGAGTTAAATTTGTAGTGATGTATATGAGCGTAGATCTTGGTGGGATTGATATAAGTTCAAGAATTAAAGGAAAGTAATGTGGATTGTTGAAGATGGGTGTTGGTATGAGGATGGTGGTGCGGCGTAAGGGTAGGCGGTTCCGGTGGGTGGGTAGCCGTTGGCTGGTGGTGCTGGGTACCCGGTCACCGGACAATTCTTGTTGTAATATGCCACTGTTTTGGGTTTTTCAGTGTTCGTGTTATTCAAAAGGATTTGATGAAACTTTGTGGTGTAGATCTTGTATTGACAGATAAATTGGTGACATACGATTTGGAAAAGAAGACAATCGGATGGACAGACTACAATTGTAAGGACAAATAATCAAAAGATGAATATTTAAAGATAGTGTTTTTTTTAAGGTAGTGGTCGGGAAAATAATCAAAAGGTGGATGTATTGTTGGTGAAGATGAAGTAGAGAGAGAAATGGTAAAAGGACAAAATTACCCTTACATTTTTAGACTTAACGATCGTTAGTGTGTCCCGTTAAAGCAAAGGATCAACGGTAGATAACATTTGGCATTTAAGGACGAACGGTAAATCTTTTTTGGTCAAAGGACGAAACTTGTCGGTCAACGTATACCACAAGGACGAACGGTGTAATTTACTCTTATTATTATTATTATTATTATTATTATTATTATTATTATTATTATTATTATTATTATTATTATTATTATTTTGGATTAAATGAAGAAAAAGGTGATGGATGACATTATATATGGGCAAAAGAGTCATTTCACTGAAATAACGGTATTTGACAATAGATAACTGGACGTTGACCGACGGAAAATGGGTCAAGGGACCTCTTTGGCCTCAAAATCCCAAGTTTCGAACTTACGACGACAAAAATCTCAACATTTGTCCCCCAGTGATGTTTTTTGACAATTTTATTGACCAACAGTGTATTTTTGTCAAAAACAAATGAAAACATATAAAAATAGACGAAAACGTATAAAATGGACCAAACTGATAAAAGCAAACGAAAATGTATTAAAACAAATAAAAACTTATGAAAGCATAAGAAAATGTATAATAACGGAAGAAAACGTATAAAAACGTATAAAAACAGACGAAAACATATAAAAACGAACGAAAACTGATAAAAACAGATGAAAACATATAAAAACGGACGAAAATGAATAAAAATGAACGAAAACATATAAAAACGGATAAAAACTATAAAAAGTGGATGAAGACGTAAGAAAAACGGATAAAAAACAGAAAAAACAGAAAACGAACGAAATTGTATAAAAACGGATGAAACCGATAAAAAATGATGAAAACGTATAAAAATGGATGAAAACTGATAAAAGTAGATGAAAACGTATAAAAAACGGACGAAAACGTATAAAAAAACGGATGATAACGGATAAAAATGTATGAAAACCTAAGAAATGAACGAAAACGTAAGAAAAATGGATGAAAACATTTAAAATGGATGAAAACGTATAAAAATAGACAAAACGTAGTAAAACGGACGAAAACGTAAAACTGGCGAAAATGTAAAAAAAAAAAAAGACGAAACAAATGTTTAGGGACGGTGGATGCAATTTTCGCTAAACCATAGGTACCACTTATGTATTTTACCCTAAGGACAATGAATGCAACTTTCGAAAATTCACAGGGCAAAATGTTCATAACAAGTTTTCACTACCCATTAACGATAAAATAAACAAGAAAAGTGTATTTAAAGGAAAAAAAATAATAAAAAAGAAAAAAAAAAAGATAATAATCGCTACCCAAAAAACAAACGGTGTCAAGTATGATACTTTTTTAAAACATTTGCCCTTAATTTTTATAAGTATTTCATCACTGTCACCCATTTGAAATAAAGTTTAACAAATATTTTGAACAAAATTTCATAATCATCAACATTTGTTGGAAATGAATTTTGAGACCACAACTATATAAAATCATATATACTTTGAGGCCCCTAAAACTTTAAAGCTCTATGCGGTTAAACACCTCGCACACTTCATGTACGTATTTGATGATGAGTAACATTGATAACTTTTATATCAAAGAATAATATTACATACAAATATCTTCTGATCAATGGTGCATTTTGTCACATATTATACATTTACATTGTTTGTTCATACTTTCGAGTCTTTTAACATACTAAAATTACAGACGCGAAACAAGTATTTTGGATATGAAAGACAAGTATAACCCAAATTTGGATGGTTGCATTTTTAAATCATCCAAAAGAGCATCCATAGTGAAAGATGTGTAAGCATTTTAATTTATTGTATAGAACTAATGTGATTTTTCTTTACACAAACGTTATTTAAAGGGGCAATTCTACAAACGGTCCGGTAGTCAAGGTGTGCGGGTTTTTCCAAACCCACTTTGGTTAGTTTTTAGAAATGGACCAAGCGATTAGCGAATTTAATACAAATGAGACATGTGCCACTAAAAAAGTCGCGGCTAATCATTTTGTGTCATAGATGTGTAAGGCACAAGTAGGGGTTCCTTTTGAGCTACTTACCACTAGCGACTTTTAAAAGTTTGATCGAACTTCTATTTTATCTTTTAGTTCCAATATAAACTTCGAATAATATTATTTTAATCTTTTTGCCCCTTCCCAAGGTTGAGCAACCTAGCAAAAAACTTTAAGCGACTTAGCAACATGTCACCTTTTTGTACTTTACCCATCACAATTTTAAGTACTTTTACAAAATAATTCTCATTTTTATTTCACTTTTATGATTATGTAGAATTTTGTATCTTTTTTATGATATTATTCATCTTCTTCCTCTTAACCAACCACCACCATAATCTCATCAACCACCATCATTTCCGGCAACCATCATCACCTCCGGCAATCACCATTCAACCCTCCGGGAACTCCACTTTTTCCAACGAGTAACAAAAAACCTGAAATGATCAGTATCACTACAATGCAATCCAAAATCAACATCTATGGAACTCAAAATAAAATTTAATCAAAACTAGATAATTTCGTCTAGCATCTTGAGTCACCATGTCCGACCAACCTCCATCTCCGGTCACAACATGAACAAGAATCAAGATGTGATTTTGAACCATATCTTAGATCTGTGATGGAAAGAAGACATTTGGCTGTGAATGAAGAACCTTTCTCATGAAATTAATTTGCATCAAAGTTTTTAGATAATTTTTTATATGGACCAAAAAAGTTTTTTTGAACGAATTTGCATTAAAGAAGACATTTTGCTGTGAATGGGAAACCTTTCTCATGTAATTAATTTGCATTAAAGTTTTTAGATAATTTTTTTTATCCAGTTTGCATTAATTAATTTGCGAAAGTATTTTTAAATGAATTTTTAAATTAAAACTTTTTGTAAAAGTAATGACAAAGGTGATGGGTAAAGTATAAAAAGGTGAAATGTTGCTAGGTCGCTTAAAATTATTCCCTAAATTGCTCAACTTTGGAAATGAGCAAAGAGATTAAAATAATATTATTAGAAGTTTGACTATTTTGGAACAAAAAGACAAAATAGAAGTTCGCTCAAACTTTTATAAGTCGCTAGTGATAAGTAGCTCAAAATGTACCCCTAATTTACCTTACAACATATGATTAGGCGCGACTTTTTTTAGTGACACATGTCGCATTTGTATTAAATTCGCTAGTCGCTTGGTCCATTTCAAAAAACTAACCAAAGTGGGAAAGCCCGCACACCTGAGCGACTGGGCCGGTCTCAAAATTGCCCCTTATTTAAATTGTATAATAAAAATATATACTTACATACAAGCTAAAAAAACTTGATAAAAGCTTGAGCTCGTTTCGAGCTGATTTATTAAGCATGAGCTTAGGCATAAGCTTGATAAAAGCTTGAACTCAAGCTCGAGTTTTTTGGTAAAAGCCGACAAAATTAAGTACAGTAATATCATCTAAAGGTATACATAGTAAAAGCGTAGAGCATATATTAAATGAAAAAAATAAAAAAATAAAATAAAATAAATCCCAACTAGAGAATGCAGTGAATATCTCAAAATACATCAAATGCTACATATATTCCCTTATAAACTATACTAAAATAAGTGGAACTGATGAAATAAAATCAGTTGCAAAATTACTTGGTCAAGATAGAATCCGTCAAGACTTGCCTCGGAGCCTTGTTTATTTTGAAGGGTCAATTGCATATATACCCACTAAAACTTGCATATTTGCATATATACCCAAACCATGCTTAAAATGCATTGTACATCATGCAATAAAAACTTGTATTATGGGGAAATATGCAAGTTTTTAAGTTTTAGTGGGTATATATGCAATTCCCCCTATTTTGAAAGGTTTGTTAAACACACGTTGCATGTAAACTTATAAGTACACTACTAGAAAAAGGACAACGGGCGATGACATTTTTCCTGACGACACAATGTCGTCGAAAAGTTTGTTAAACACATGTTGCATGATTGGCTATATTCATTCTTCCATTAACTGTTAGTATACGACCGGCTAGGGCATTCCCAAAAAGAATCCCACTATAAAAACAAGCCTCTGGGATTGCACACGTTGCGTATGAGATTCAATTATATAATTTATATATAATAATTATATATTAATTGAAAAATCACAATAATAACTAACTAACGGTCGTTAAATTAATAATTACTTAACGGTTCTTAGTTAACGATCGTTAAATGTTAAATAAAAGGACTAGAGTGTAACTTAACAAGGAGAAGGTTCTAGAACCCCTATCTTGTGAAGTATACGACCGACTAGGGCATTCCCAATAAGTTGTGCGTTTGATTTTGAACTAAACTCAAGTATTTGGTTAGTTATTGTGATCCTTAAAATAGCATTCTAATTGAATCGCTATAATACGTGTGTGTAAGATCGTAGAGAATCCAAGTTAGTATTTTTGGTGGTAAAGTAGTCGATCCCCATTAAAGGGTCGATCTATTGAAACCCTAATTTAGGGTTTATTTGATTTTGATCTTGATTTGATTCGCGTGGAAGCTAACAAGGTACTTTAGGTTAATTGTTTTACATTATATCCTTATTCCGTGCGTGACTCGTGTTTATTTATGATTTTCATAACATTTGATTCCAACAGTGGCATCACGAGCCATTAATATACTGTAATTAATTAGCTAAACACATAAAAATTGAATATTGATTAATTATTGCATGTTATTTAGGTTTTCTTGATTTTTGAAAATCCCCTATGGGGCAACGATTTGCAATATATATATATATATATATATATATATATATATAAGGGTAAGGATATAATGAAAAGTTTCTTATAATGAGAAGGGTAGGAAGAAATGTGGGAGGTCACATGTGTCACTTGCCACATCATCGCGCCACGCCATATGACACCCCGTCACCACCACCCCCCCCCCCAACCCAAAAATTTCCGCCAAAAAATTTTTTTTGTTGGGGCAAAATTTCTTTTTCCCGCCAAATTTTTTTTAGTGCATCACTGTTATAAAAGTTACTGCATCACAAGCAGTAGATTCCTTCAAACTAGCGGCAGCTTCAAGTGTACTAGCGACACATCAAAGCAGCAGTTTCAAGTGTACTAGCAGCAGATGCACCAAAGTTATCTGATCACAATTTGTGATGCAGTAACTTTATAACTAGCAGCAGATCCAGCAGCAGTTTCAAGTGTACTAGCAATAGAGCACCAAAGTTACCTGCATCACAATTATTATTGTGATGCAGTAACTTTATAACTGTGATGCAGTAAAATTTTTGGCGGGGTGGGGGTGGTGATGTGGCAGGAGGTGACACATGTAACCACCACAATCCTTCCTAGACTTTTCATTATAAGGACCTGATAACGCTACACGTGTCGTTCGGGGTCAAGGAAACTTCCTTTTCTTCGAGCAAGTTTTATAACACCCTAGGCAGTGAACCTAATCGTTGTAGTGTAGTAATTAGGGTAAGCCACGGGTATTGATATCGTTCTCTAGGGGAATAGGAATGCTAGTTAAAAGTTACTACGCTAAGGTTGGGGTTGAGGAAGATTATTTTTTATCTTTTTTAGTTTTTATGAAATGGAAAGGTACGAATCTCGGGGTTTGGATTGGGGGTTGGTATTGCTACCGATTACTCTACTTATCTAATTATCTAACCTAAGGTGTATGTAGTCTATGTCTAATTATTGTGTGCTCGTATGATAGTTTAAAGATGTGTTTACTTAGGTTTTACTACTCCTTAATTATCTCTTATTGGTAGTTGAATTGTCACGTCCTTATTCTTAGTTGCGTTGTGTGTCTAAGGTCGTAGGGTATGCGTATGTTCCCTAACTCTTTGAACTTACCAAAGGGTCTTGTCTACAAAACCCACTAGGGAAATAAACTCTTACTCTAAGGCACTCTTTGGATGGTTTACCTTACAACTACTCAAGGAGTTATATTCTAAGGTTCACAAAGATTTAGTCAAGCATAAGTACACAACGAATGACCTATCGCATTACTAGATCATTAATCAACTAAGATAAGAGACAACCAATCAATAATTAATAATTAAGTTTCATATTCCCTAAGCAAACACACAAATAAATTAGCCGGATATGGAGAACATGCAAGCATACACACAAATAATCAAAGACATAATTGTATTAATGAAGTAAAGAACTTATCTTGATGTAAGATAGGGTTTGGAACCCTAAAATACTGCACAAGACAGCCTTGGTTCGGTTCTAGGTTTTACTCCAAAAGACTACACACAAATACTGAAAAATTCGGATTCTATATATAAGATTACATATGCGATGGTGTCACCTTATGTTTTGTGACGCCGGATCGACGTCATTGGTTTCGTCTTGGTCACGTTAGACTTTGCGACGGCCACCTTGTGATTGTGACGCCGTCCTCTTACCTGACGCCGTCTGGATTGAATCTAGGCCGCTGAGTTGCGACGACCTACTCTTTTACAACCGACGTCGTCACTTGATAAGAGTTTTGGGTTCTGTCCCGTCACAAAATCCTCTGGCGTCGCATAGCAAAGTGACGCCGTCACCTTATGTTTTCAGCAGCTGAAGTGTCTCGATTCTGACTTTGGCCATTTTCTTATTCGCACCTTTTCGGTCCAAATAAGTGCCATTCCAGCATTTTGCCTTCAAGAGACCTAAAAAGTGAAAAGGAACGATATAAGTAATAACGGATACAAAAGTGATCAAATAAGGGCTTAAATGACCCCTCAAAAAGGTACATTTTAAAACCTCATCAAATATCCCTACACTTGGTATTTGCTTGTCCTCAAGCAAATGTGCTTTAGCCAATTAATTTATAAGTTAGGGGTCATGAAGCATTGGTTTAAAACAGTCCACAACACATATAAGCCCCGAAAAGTCATAACAAGCACGGAAATTACATACTAGCACCTCACATGGGGTGTTTGGATACTCACATCTCTCTCGGTGTATATGAAATATAACAAATTGGAAATGGAAGATAAACACTCATTAACCGGTCCTAGTACATAGATTACCATAGGCTTGAGAATAGATCAAACCTCCATCGCTTTTGTGTAAGCACCTAGGAAAGACTATCAAAGAGGTCTTTAAAGGGTTGTAATGTTAGGCTTACGGTAGGGAAATAAAGGGTTTGGTGGGATAGGCTATTTAGTGGTGGAAAGTCAAAAATCTCTATGTTGCAAGTATACGAAGAATGGCGTTGCTAAGCCAAGACTCGACACTCTAAATTCTAGATAACCAAATAAACAAACATAAATTTAAAGGATAGATGTAAAATGGTAGCCCGTATTTTTTTTCATACACTTTTACTCTACCATCCTCTACGGTAACATCAAAATGATAGGGATTTATAGGCACATCCCTACACTTGAGTTTTTATTACTCTAACACTAATTTGACCCGAATTGAAAAGATCAAAACACTTGGGGTACATTATTATGCAAACAAAGGGAATTTGAATTTAACGTTCCCTTCCCGTCATTTCATAAACTTTAACTTTTCCCATGAATCCCAATCGCCCCAAAACTGTGTACAAAGGATATGACTCGACTCAAGCAAACCCAAACCTAATAATGGAACTAAGGACATGCAACAATTTTATGCCTGCCGTAGGTAAAAGGCGGGTGGGTGTAACAACTCGATTGATATTCCAAAACGAAACATCACGGAGAACCGCGAAGAAAGGCAGTTCCTAGGGTATCGTGGTACTAAAGATGAGTACAACGCAAAGGGTGTGGGGAATTACTCAACCGATGTGGAAGAAGTAATTATATTACGGGTATCAAACAAGGGTTATATCCTAATGCCTCTTATCATTTAGTTTTTCCTAACTACACAAGTGTAGTCTTACTAGCGATCTCGGAATGCATCACAAAACAAGTTCTAGAATCTAATATACTACCGGTTCACACTCTAAGCATTGAAGATGAATGCTTTTAATTCCTACTAATCTAAGGGCGATCCTCACATTTTTGGTGGAATTTAGGTGGTAAAGGGTTTTTGTGCTAGTCATGCAACTTCCTATCCGTGAGACGCTTTTGTTAAAACTAATGGCCCACTACTATATGTCATGAAAAATTAAAAATTTGGTGCCAAAATTACCCTAACCCACATTTTCTCATGGTTTATTACACAAATACAATTGGACAAAGCAAATAATCAAGGATAAGCATAGTTTCAAAGTTCCCGTTTTGTTTTTCCTCCCTACACTTAAACTGAACATTGTCCCCAATGTTCCCGAAAGTATCAAAGTTATGATAATGGAAGGTAATGAAAAACGAAAGAAACTAGTACTCCCCTGATTAGCTCGGTAGGATCTGTTAGAATAGTGGTTAAATCCTTTCCAAGAAGAATGTGTGCGTGAAAAGTTCCTTCCAATCTTATGTAACTTCTTCTTGGTAAATTAAACCTGCATATTTGAAGAAAACAAACGAAACCTTCGCGTAAAATCGGCTGTAATAATATATATAAGACTCGATTTAAACTAGGATATAATGCTTGTGGAATGGATGTTTACGAATTCTCGAAAATTAAGACATGGAAAATTCCAAAAATTTAGAAGTAGCTCAGAAAACAGAAGTAATTGATGTTTTTACTCCTTCCCGCCGCCGTTGCAATCCTCGACGCCGTAATCCTGACAAAAACTGGTCTGCGATTTTCTAGAAAAATTTCTGGAAAATTTACATCTTTAGAATCGAAAACATTTCGCAAAACATCCATTAATGAATTGCTATTCTCATGTTTACGTTTCTTTGAAAACGTGTGTAATCCTCCCTACACTTATCCTTTATGTAAAATACCTTTATATGCAATTAAGACGAGGTTAAAAACAAAATAAAGCATTTTTACAAATTTAAACATGAGAATAAATAATTAATAAAAGATATATGACACTATCAAGCAAACAATTAAGCATGGGTTGCCTCCCACGAAGCGCTTTTCTTTATTTAAGAGTCTTGTAGCTAGACTCGTAGTCGTGTCTTACATCATAGCCATCTCCTTCCTTTGATTTCCCATCGTCGAAAGGGTGTAGACGTTGTATGCTTACTGTAGATTCCTTGCCAACGTCGTCTATTATGGTGATGATTTTATCCTTTAGATTGGTTTCCTTCACAGTGAAAGGCCCAAACCATCTTGGTTTGTTTCTACCTTGTAATGCCCTTATCCGTGATTTGTATAAAAGTACTTTTTCTCCCTTTAGGAATTCTTTTGTGGGTTCCTTTTGCCTTCGGGCACCTAAGGGATTATTTTCCCAACCATTTTCATTCATCGACTATCGTGGGCTTGTGGATTTCCACTCGTAATCATTTCCATGATCTTAAGAGGATACCTTCGGATGATGGGTATCCTAGCGCACCCTTTCCGCTTTAAGTACCATGATGCCCTCCGCATTTGATAGTTGCCTTGGCGGGCCGAAATGGTGTCCCAAGAATGAGTGGCACATTTTTATCTTCCTCAACATCAATGATTACGAAATCCACCGGATAAACGATATTAGCCACTTCTATCATCGAACATCCGCGATCCCTACCGGGTAAAACATAGGTGTGATTAGCTAAGGAAAGTCTAAGATCGGTCTTGGCTGGTTTCTCCTTAGTTAACTTATTATAGATTGATATTGGCATTATGTTCACACATCCCCGATCGGCTAAGGCATTTATATTATCAATATCACCTATGCTACATGGTATCACGAAATTCCCTATGGTGTCTCGTTTTTTTGTTAATGGGTTTTTTATGACCAACTCATACAGGGGTCCCATAGGTAAGGCGTCATACTCTTCTTCTGTCATTTTTCCTTCAAGGGCTTCCCTAAGAACTTCATTGTACCTAAAGTTGTTTACTTGGTTTGCAATGGTCTTTTTGTTAATTTCGTGCTTAAGGTAGTACTCAATGGTCTCAGGCTCATCATTAGGCAAGCACTCTTCCTCTTGCTTTCCTCGTTTCCTCATCTCAACCCTTGCATCCTCGGGTATAATAGAAAGGGCGTTAACAAATGAAGTGGGAGGACAATCGTTGCTTCTTACAAGTACCTTTTCGGGAACTTTTGTTTTGGTATATTCAATTACCAAATTCATCATTTCCGTCATTTTCGCTGCATCTCTCTGCTTATAAACCTCCTCTTCAAATTTGGCTAATCTCTCCGTATGAGCTGCCATGTACCCCTCATTTGTTCTTGAAGCTTGTGAGAGTGGTATTGGGAAGTAGAACGGAAGCCTTTCGAATTTGGTTTTGATCACGACTTGGGGATTCCGAAAAAGGTGTGGGGTTGTTGGCGGATTTGACAGCTTCTCGAGGAATTTGTATGGGGACTCTTCTTTGCCTTTCCATAAGATAATCAATCCTTCTCTCAATGGCACTCATTTGCTCCTCGAGGGTGTCGGAAGATTCAAAAGGAGTTGATATTGCATTAACTACGTTACGAACCAGTTTCAGGAGATTCATTCCAATCTTCGTAGCTCGATCGAAGCTCCTCTATAATATCCCAAGATTTCTCTGCGTTAAAGTCGCTGAGCCTTCCACCGACGGCTCGATCAATGGATCGTCGAGTGATGAAATCGGTATGATCATAGAAGATTTGGATTTGAAGCCAAGGATTAATGCCATGATGAGGGACTCTATGAAGTAAGTCCTTGAATCGAGTCCATGCTTCGTAGAGAGGTTCATCTTGACGTGTTGGAACATCAAGATGTCATTCCTAAGTTTAGTGGTTCTCCCCGGTGGGAAAAATTGAGCAAGGAAACGAGAGGTGAGATCATCCCAACATGAGATGGAGCCAATTACTAGCTTGGTCCGGTAGAGAAAATTGGAAGAGACGCAGCGCGCGGGTCTCCCCGAAAGTAGTAGCATCAAGGTCGATGGAATCGACAATTTTAAGGAAATCCCTTAGATGCTGATTTGGATCTTTGGAGCTAAGTCCATGGAATGCACATCCGCTTTTTCACCAACCCGATGGTGTCGATCGCAGGCCGTAGTTTGGGCTTTCTGGTCGAAGCTCAATGGTGTTCCTATAGCCTAGGTGGCTTGGTTCAGTATTCACCAAGAGTACGGCTCTTTTGGTGGGTCATTTGGTGGTGGGTTGATGAATGGTAGTGGGTTATCAATTCTCCATGATGAAAAGTGATGGGTTTTACAAACAAAGGTCACTAAGAAGGGGGATAGACTAAAGAGAAAGCTAAAATGAGAAAAATTTACTTGATAGGAATCAAGCAAATAAACCTAAACGAGGTGGACTACTAACTAGCTAT
>OU343223.1:6373905-6430088 GCA_910596185.1 Chrysanthemum makinoi | reverse complement strand
GATCTTTGCCCATTGTTGGTTATAACCATCATTCTCAACGGCATACAACCTGTTTTATCAGGTACTACATTAATCTTATCAAAATACTTATGCTAATTAATATCATGTCAACGTGTGAATACTGAGTGATGAATATATGGATCAAAAGGTGTGGCTGTCGGGTGCGGATGGCAAGCTTATGTGGCATATGTGAACATCGGATGCTATTATTTTGTTGGTGTCCCCCTTGGACTTCTCCTAGGCTTCTATTTCGACCTTGGAGTCAAGGTACCTTTTATAAACATATACTAATTTGTTTATTAAAAAAAAAAAAAAAAGACACCAAGTATAACCATTTCACAAAAGAGCTCATTGATTGTATTTGATAGGGAATATGGTCAGGAATGATTGGAGGAACTGGGATGCAGACCCTCATTTTACTATGGTCGACGTTTCGTACTGATTGGAATAAAGAGGTAACTTTGTTTAGTAAAAAAGTACATGCTCTTTTCGGCATTTCTAACATTTTAATTGTGAAAATTGTCAAAAATCAGGTGGAGATAGCTACGAAGCGTTTGGATAAATGGGCAGCAAACAAAGAAACTCTTTTGAAGGAATGAAAGAAGATCAAAGTCAATTGCTCAAATTGTTAACAAATTATTTGGATTCGGATACAATCATTCAGGCCCATCAATGATTGCATCATATATTTTGTATTCCTTGTGATCATATTTCCAATAAATATGTAGCATTCATAAAGAATAAAGAAAAAAGTGAGCTAGTATAGCAGTACTCCAAATCGAATCAAACACAATAACGGAATATATAGCTGAACCTCTAGTTATACCCAAAAGACGTACCGAATTAAGAAGTATCAAATAGCATAAAAGAATCCAGAGCCCTCGCAAAGAACAATGGCACCATCAAGTTTTAAAAACAGTAATTAAAGATCATGAAACCAAAAGTTTATTGTTCCACTGATACAATTGCCCCCAAAAGTATCTGAATAACCCCCTTTTTTAGTCCTTGATCAGTTATTGAGCTTTATGATTAGTTGCTAATCATAGAGGTAGGGGACACATAACTGTTTAGCAGTCTATTTTTCTCTTGATACTATTTGTTCAGTTTTTGCAACTAACATGTTGCATTGAGCAAGAAAAATTTTGAAACCGCGTTGATAAGTTCCAGTTGACACTATCATCTCTATCAGTTTGAAATACTGGAAGAAAAATCTGAGTAAATACCAGTCCATTGGCCACTTCCATCCATCATTACCAATCATCTCAGCAATACAACAATTTAACCTTATCTTAGACTCATATAAACTTCTACTAGTAATAATATTCATCACAGGTTCATATTCATGCCATTGTGTTTATCTTAGACTCATATAAACTTCCACATTGTGTTTTTCATTGCCCAAAATATGCATTATAAAAGTCCTCACTTTGCTTCTTAAGTCCAAAAAGAGATTTTCAAGTACAACTGACAGCATTCTCAGCATTATAGGAGTAAATGTTTTTGTTTTTTTATTGGTGGCCATGAAGTTAAGAAATTACTAGTATCTTTCTAATTTCAGAAGTTGTAGGTGCTCATTTTATTTTACATGTGGTTTCTCAATTCGCACAAATATGCTCTTAATTTATTCAGGGTTTAACAGTTCCACGACATGGATGAGCTTAACAAGGATCTGGACATGGGAGAACCGACCGATGCAGTATTGAGAGGTAATTTCCTGTCTATCTCCAGCTAAAACGAGCCCATGCATTTTTTTTTTGCTGATGCATGTGTTGAAATGTTTGTACTTCATACTTCACCCAACATTTCATATGTGTCAATATCCTAGGAACGTGGATGGTTCATATGTGTAGTTCTGTGGTCAGCACTCAATAGAATGTTAAATTTGAAATGCAACGGGTTATGAAGTTATCTTTAAGCTAATTTGTACGTTTTAATATTCACCGGGCATAAACCCTTTACCCAAAAAAAAGAATTTGTATGTTTTTGCCTACCTTATCATGATGTAAATTCATTTACTAGGCACTTCGTGGTGGTTTGTGAATTAGAATTAGCTGAGGCGCGTTAAAAGGATACAATGGATGGAACAAGTGACTAAAGGGGTCTGCACTCAAGTATAAAGGATACCAATTAACATCAAATTGGATTTGTTTTATTGATCTAATACTAACTCATGAAGTTACTTGTGGTCATTATACTTTTTCTTGTTCACTTACTTTATTTCCACCTCTTGAAACCAGTTATTTCGGTTGGTACACTTTTTTCCCGTTGTAACGATATTTTTTGTTCAATGTCCTTTACATTGTGTATTGAACTTTTTTTATTGGCAATTCTAGTGCCATGATAAAGAAAAGTTCACTACACCACCGTTAAGGGACTTGCAAATCATTTGGATTAAGTCAAAGTTAATAGCTCAATTAGTCCACAAATCATTGGGATTAAAATAAATTCATTCATCCTCATCAATGGTTTGTATTTTATGGGAAAATGTTTCCAGTAAATTGTTAATAGTTCATAATGACAGTACACAACAACAACAACAATACCCAATCCCGCCGGAGCGAGGTATGTAGCAGGTGAGATGTAGGCAGTCACTCCCCTAGCTACCCGAGGGTAAAAGGACTGCGACCTCCGGCAAGTGTGAAGGTAACAAAACCCTACAGTTATATTCCAAACACAGTTTATCATTCAAAATCAATAAGTAGCGTGTATGAACGTAGATGGGTAGGACGTAACCGACTAACACCAATAACACTTTCCAGATACACATTTTGGGATATCACTTGTCTATTTTAAAGTCTTTGTTCCTTGATGGAATAACTTTGCTTTGTATGTATAGTACTATTGGAGGGTTAGACATAGTCTTTAAACAATTGTGGGATACGGTTAAAAGTTGTTGTTTCAATTGAACCTTTAGAAGTATTTAAACATTTGTGGGATAGTGTTTTAAAGTCTTTATACAATAGCATGTTAGGGGACATGTTGATTATGTAAATAATTAATAAAATAACTTTGGTAATGATAGACTTAAATATTTTAATTTTTTAATCCGGCTTTCACTAACTAAACCATTAGATATTAAATGTTGGAAGATAATGCAATCTTCAGTTTTATATTTTATGGCATTATTGATGGCCATTTTAAGAACTCACAAGCAATCGCACATGGTGAAACATGTGTGCCACAGATTAGATGCCCTCTTGATTAAACATTAATGTTTATGACCAACTCTTATAAACAAATCATGATCCGTTGTTATCATGTCCTACAATGTAATTCATTATATGCATTATGAAAGTCAGTTCTTTGTGTGTATGAAAATACATAAAAAGATATTATATATGGTGGCTAACACACTGAATAGGAGCGTTATCAGGATCTTAAGGGACCTTTAAGAACCATATACAAACTTTTTATAAGGAGTGGCAATCAACCAATATACATTAGAAATTACTTATCAGTCATCTTTGACAAATATTGTACAGTGGCTAAGAAACAAAAGCCTACCATCTATTCTCATAATAATGGAGCCCGAAAGAAATGAAGTTCATCAACCACTTTTAGAACCAATTCAAGATGTTAAAGGTTCGACGTCCACGGGCGGCCATGGGGGCAGTGTGGAGCTCGAGAGGGTGCTTTCTGATACTGAAGCACCCTACATGAGGAGGTTTGGGTTGGCGTCCAAGATTGAACTTAATCTCTTGTTCAAGTTGGCTGCACCCACGGTTATGGTTTACTTGATCAATAACGCCATGTCGATGTCCACAGGAATCTTTTCAGGCCAACTTGGAAACCTTGAACTCGCGGCAGCTTCACTTGGTAATAATGGGATTCAACTCTTTGCATATGGTATCATGGTGAGTTTCTATATGACTAATTATAATTATCAGTTAGTACTAATTAGTTTCATGGCAAATGATCTAATATACTTTTATATGTTATAAAAGTTAGTTTATATATAAAGGACCTAAAACTGCTCAATTCATTAGTGTCATTTTTTTGTGTTTTTAAACAAAAAGTATAGTAGTTAGTGAGATACAGTAACTTAAAAAGCTTCTATTAGAGGGTACAAAAAGTGTCTAGGTATTTCTAAAGGATTTATAAAAACTGAAACAAATTTTATTATTCAACATATCTCATGATCAGTTAACATGTTTAATGTACTCTAAGAGTCTAAGATCAAATATAAGTATGAATCAAGGGGATGATTATAAATCAATACAAATATGAGTATAGTTTATTAGCTTTAGAATTAAATTGTTTATATATGTCAATTTACTAGATAGAACTTGTGACAGGTTAGTGGAAAGTTGATGTAGCTAATGTTTAATCTAACATAGTGTTTGGGTTTGTGATTATAGCTCGGAATGGGTAGTGCAGTGGAGACATTATGCGGTCAAGCATTCGGGGCACAAAAATACGACATGCTTGGAGTATACCTTCAAAGATCTGCAATTGTTCTCACAGTAACAGCTATCCCGATCACTATGATTTACGTCTTCTCTAGACCTATTTTACTTTTACTAGGCCAATCACCATCAATGGCATCTGCGGCCGCCTTATTTGTCTATGGGCTCATTCCTCAAATATTTGCGTATGCTATCAACTTTCCAATACAAAAGTTTCTACAAGCTCAAAGTATTGTGGCACCAAGCATGTATATTTCAGCTGGAACCTTAGTTATACACATGATCATGTCTTGGATCATGGCTTACAAGTTAAACATGGGCTTGCTTGGTGTATCTTTGACTCTAAGTTTGTCATGGTGGATCATAGTGGCGGGCCAGTTCACGTACATTTTGATGAGTGATAGATGTAAAGACACGTGGACCGGGTTTAACTCAAAGGCATTCGGTGGGGTTTGGGAGTTTATAAAGTTGTCAAGTGGGTCAGCCTTGATGTTGTGTTTAGAGACGTGGTATTATCAAATACTAGTGTTGATTGCCGGGCTGCTCGAGAACCCTCAGCTAGCATTAGATGCACTATCGGTTTGGTAAGTCTTATTAATCATGTTACATTATTTAGTGGCGCAGGATGCGAAAATGAATTTTGATAAAGCTTAATCCAAGGGTGATAACGAGACGCACTTCAAAAGAATAAAACTCAAACAAGAGATAAATTCTAAATTTCAATTATATTAATCTTCCAAGACGTACATTACAATGATAATAAACCCTATATTTATAAGGAAGTAAAACTATTTACAGTAAAAACGAAGTAAACACAAAAAGAACATTTTTGAATTTGACGTCTTTACGACCTAAGGGTATCATACCCCTTAAGGCGTAAAGACTATAAATCCTGAACACATTCTTATTCGAAAGCTCTATAGCGTAACGAGGGAAAAACTCTTACGCCATAAAGGGCACACCTTATATGTCTCTTAATTGATCTTGAATCTTGTCATCTAGTGTGATCATATAACCTTTTTGGGCCCATATCGAAATGGAAGTTGTTTTGTTCGTTTGTTTCGTCTTTTGATTACCAACAGACGTAAACTATATACAAATGTTTTCAGTGGCACATGTTGATTTGGTCAATGGGTCTGAATCAATGACAACTAGAGCCATGTTACATTTCATCAAACCATATTTGAAAGTCCTGTGTGGGTCAATCATTTTTTTTTTTCTTCTAATATTTATCTTTGTTATCTATAATGAATTTATGCAGCATGAATATCTTAGGGCTATTGTTCATGGTCTCAGTTGGGTTCAATGCAGCTGCTAGGTTGGTTTTTATTATTGTAGCAGAGTTAAATGTCACAATAGTTTGTTTGTAATATTTTTATATACAATTTCGGGCAACGGATATATAATTTTAGAAAATATAGTGTTAGAGTCGGGAATGAGCTTGGAGCAGGGAACCCAAAAGCTGCAGCCTTTTCGGTGTGGATGGTGACTAGCGTCTCTTTTGTCACCGCGGTAGTAGAATCAATAATCATTTTGTCGGTGAGAGATGTTCTTGGCTACGCATTCACTACTGGTGAAACAGTTGCTAATGAAGTCTCTGAACTTTGCCCATTGTTGGTTATATCCATCATTCTCAACGGCATACAACCTGTTCTATCAGGTACTACATTAATCTTATCAAAATACTTATGCTAATTAATATCATGTCAACGTGTGAATACTGAGATGATGAATATATGGATCAAAAGGTGTGGCTGTCGGGTGCGGATGGCAAGCTTATGTGGCATATGTGAACATCGGATGCTATTATTTTGTTGGTATCCCCCTTGGACTTCTCCTAGGCTTCTATTTCGACTTTGGAGTCAAGGTACCCTTTATAAACATATATAATGAACTACTTTGTTTTTATTTGTTTTAAATTTTTATTAAAAAGACACAAAGTATATATGACCATTTCACAAATAAGCTCATTGATTGTATCTGATAGGGAATATGGTCAGGAATGATTGGAGGAACTGCGATGCAGACCCTCATTTTACTATGGTCGACATTTCGTACAGATTGGAATAAAGAGGTAACTTTGTCTAGTAAAAAAGTACATGCTCTTTTCAGCGTTTCTAACTTTTTAACCATGGTAAAAACTAAGCTCATTCTTGGTGGAAAATTGTCAAAAATCAGGTGGAGATAGCTACTGGCGGTTGGATAAATGGGCAGCAAACAAAGAAACTCTTTTGAAGGAATGAAAGAAGATCAAAGTCAATTGCTCAATTTGTTAACAACTTATTTGGATTTGTATAAAATCATTCATGCCCATCAATGATTGCATCATATATTTTGTATTCCTTGTGATCATATAAATATGAAGCATTCAAAAAGAATAAAGAAAAAGGTGATCTAGTATAGCAGTATTCCAAATCGAATCAAACACAATAACGGAATATATAGCTGAACCTCTAGTTATACCCAAAAGACGTACGTAATTCAGAAGTATCAAATAGCATACAAGAATCCAGAGCCCTCTCGCAAAGAACAATGGCACCATCAAGTTTTAAAAACAGTAATTAAAGATCATGAAACCAAAAGTTTATTGTTCCACTGATACAATTGCCCCCAAAAGTATCTGAATAACCCCCTTTTTTAGTCCTTGATCAGTTATTTAGCTTTATGATTAGTTGCTAATCATAGAGGTAGGGGACACATACTGTTTAGCGAGTATGGATCTAGTGAGAAGAATTATTGAAATGAGAAGAGTGAGAAATAATTGTAGCCACATATTTCAAATAAGAAAAAAGAAATAATAAGGAGATGCATTTATTTTTATGGATGCATATAATATTTGTGGTTGTGGTTTCTTCTGATTCTTCTCATCTTAATTATATTTCTCATTTGATCCTATCTCACTGTTTAGCAGTCTATTTTTCTCTTGATACTATTTGTTCAGTTTTTGCAACATGTTGCATTGAACTAGAAAAATTTCGAAGCCGTGTTGATCAGTTCCATTTAACACTGTCATCTCTATCATTTTGAAATTCTGGAAGAAAAATCTGAGTAATTACCAGTCCATTGGCCACTTCCATCCATCATTACCAATCATCATATCTCAGCAATACAACAATTTGCCCTTATCCTAGCGTCTTATAAACTTCTACTAGTAATGATATTCATCAGAGGTTCATATTCATGTCATTGGTCATACCACATTGAAGTGTTTGCCATTGCCCAAAATATGCATTATTATAAAAGGCCTCACTTTGCTTCTTAAGTCCAATAAGAGATTTCCAAGTAAATGTTTTTGTTTTTTTATTGGTGGCCATGAAGTTATGAAATTACTAGTATCTTTCTAATTTCAGAAGCTGCAGGTGCTCTTTTTATTATAAATGTAGTTTCTCAATTCTCAAAAATATGCTCTTGATTTATTCAGGGTTTGATAGTTCACGACATGGATGAGCTTAACAAGGATCTGGACACGGGAGAACCGACCGATGCAGTATTGAGAGGTAATTTGCTGCAGCTAAAATGAGCCCATGCATTTTTTTCTGATGCATGTGTTGAAATCTTTGTACTTAATACTTCACCCAACGTTTCATATGTGTCGATATCCTAGCTAGGAACATGGATGGTTCATATGTGATCAGCACTCAGTACAGTGTTAGATTTGAAATGTAACCACGGGTTATGAAGTTATACTTTAAGCCAATTTGTATGTTTTTGGCTACCTTATCATGATGTAAATTCATTTACTAGGCACTTCGTGGTGGTTTGTGAATTAGAATTAGCTGAGGCGCGTTAAAAGGATACAATGGATCGAGCAAGTGATTAAGGGGGTCTACACTCAAGTATAAATGATACCAATAAACATCATATGCGATTTTTTTTATTGATCTAATACTAACTCATGAAGTTACTTGTGGTCATTGTACTTTTTCTTTTCAAAATCCTTGGCCTTAGTCATTATACTTTTCTTGTTCACTTAGTTTATTTTCCACCTCTTGAAATCGGTTGGCCAGTGTAATTTTTTCCCATTGTAACGATATTGTTTGTTCAATGTCCTTTACATTGTGTATTGAACTTTTTTGAGCCATGATAAAGAAAAGTTCAGTACACCACCATTAAGGGACATGCAAATCATTTGGATTAAGTCAAAGTTAATAGCTCAATTAGTCCACAAATCATTTGGAATAAAATACATTCATTCATCCTCATCAATGGTTTGTATTTTATGGGAACATGTTTCCAGTAAATTATAAATAGTTCATAATGACAGTACACAATGACAACAACAACAATACCCAATCCCGCCAGAGCGAGGTATGAGGGAGGTGAGATGTAGACAGTCACACCCTTTACCCAAGGGTAAAGGGATCAAGCTCTAAAAAGACCTCCGGCAAGTGTGAAGGTAACAGAAGAAACACTACAGTTATATTCCAAACACAGTTTATCATTCAAAATCAATAAGTAGCGTATATGAACGTAGAGTAATTGCAGAAAGCGGATGCACATTCAAGTTTTAAAAACACATCTAAAGACCATGAAAGCAATAATTAGCACAAGAGTTTGATTTTCACCTCTGAAAATCTCAATCAATAATTTTTTATCTTGTTTCTCTTGGTAAAATGGTGGAAACCTGAATATTGTGCCAGTCCCACAAAGCTAAAGAGATCTGCATCATCCATCGATCTGCATGGGATCATGTATGTCCATTTGTTCTGAGTCAAAAGGTTCATCAGTTTGGCCCATGTTCACAGGTTTGCTTGTTTGGTCCGTTTTCCGGGTTTGCATGTTTGGCTCCCATCCATTGGGCGGGTTTGCTTGACTGGTCGGTTGCTCGGGTTTGCTTGCATTCCCCATCACAGGTTTGCCTGTTTGGTCCTCTACGTTTGATTGACTGGTCGGTTTACGGGTTTGCCCATTTGGTTCCCATCCACAAGTTTATTGCCCGTTTGGTTCCCATCCACAAGTTTGCATGTTTGGTCCGGTTTCACAAGGTTGCTTGTTTGTTCTGGTTTCACGTTGTTTGTCGGTTGTTTGTTCCGGTTTCACGGGTTTGCCCGTTTGGTCCCTCTCCACGGGTTTTCCCGTTTGGTTCCTCTCCACGGGTTTGCCCGTTTGGTTCCTCTCCACGGGTTTGCCCAGTTGGTTCCTCTCCCGGTTTGTCCTTGGTTCGGTTTTCCGCTCCATCCATGGAATTTCCTGTTCGGTTCCCGTCCATGGATTTTCCTGTTTGTTTCAGTCCACAGGGTTTTCTTGTTTGCGAGTCCACATTGTTGCAATTTCGGTCCGATTCCACGGGTTCAGGATGCTCTGGTAAATAAGGTTTGTACTGCATTGCTTCTTCGCAGCGACTGATGAAATAGACAGCACAAGTAGAAGGTAAGGTGAAAAGTATAGGTAATAATACCGACCCATTTATGTGCAAATGGTTCGATTAGGGTAAAGCTTTTTTTCTTGATGTGTCAAATGGGATATAGGTCGAGGATGGGTCAAATGATTAGAACATCCCAAGTGTTTTGTATAAAAAACATGTAAACAGCGTTCTCTAACAAGAAGGTTTCGTAAATTTGACCCGAACCCATTTTAGCCTGATACCCCTCCCACCCATTTTGCAACTTCTGGCAAAAAGCTAAAGATTTTCAATTTAAAATTATACATGTGGGCAGTTGAAGGCAAATTTACATGAATTTCATATGATACAACTCACGTTAGTACAAGTTAACAATCTAAAACGGAAAGCATTATCAATCAGAGAATTAATTGAAACTAACCTCTTAAATATACCCATGGTTTCCCTAATGAAATTAGACCAGCCTATCGGATCGTGGTGTTCGGGAGGGTGACCACTCAAATGCTGCTCAACTTCCTTGCATGCATTTATAAGCTGCCAGAAAGAAACAATATAACTGCTCAAATGTTGACTAATATTATCATAAGTTCTCAAAGAATGGCCTTTGAACACCTCGTATCATATCCCAAAATAGAAAGTTTTGCCACAGTAATCTCAGAGAGTTGTGATAAGATACGATACAGATTGGTTATATAGAGTATTCATTTCTATGCATAAAGTGGTACAGAATGAGCACAAGGGGTATAGATTCTACCTTCATTTGATTTTCATGGGGAAGTGAATTGGCAACAAAACGATATTCTTCGATCATTGATAGTAGAGGTTTTGCTGCTTGCACTTTTTCTTCATTTGGTTTGGGCTGGATTGCTTTTTCACACATCCTGAAGAAATTGACAGCACAAGTAGAAGGTACCGTGAAAAGTAGAGGTGATAAGTTTGAACCGTTTTTCTTCCGTTTGGGGAAGCTTAACATTGTTAATGCGTCAAATGGGTCAAGAGGAGAGATTTCATTATAAAAAAACTGGGTCGTTCTAACAACAAGGTTTCATAATCGCTTTACTACTGGTTGAAAGGCCGACCCAAACCATTTTGACCCAAACATGTTTTGACTTATCACCCAACCTCCCGCCCATGTTCAACTTCGTGCAAAGAGCTTATGATTTAATTCACATTAGTGACACAAGGTAATTATATTGATTACCATCAATCTAGAAGTGAAAGCAATATCAATCAGATAACTCGCTGAAACTAACCTCTTAAATGTACCCATGGTTTTCTTAATGAAATTGGACCATCCTATTGGATCGTAGTTTTCGGGAGAGTGAGCACTCAAATACTGTTCAGCATCCAAGCATGCATTTATAAGCTGCCAGAAAGAATGAATATAACTGCTCAAAAGCTGCCTAATATTATAATAAATTCTCAAAGAATGGCCTTTGCACGCCTTTTACCGTATCCAATAATAGAAAGCTTTATTATAGCAATCTCAGACATAGTTGTGATAATATACGATACAGTATACATATTCATAAAAAAATCTTACCTGCATTTTGTTTTCGAGGGGAAGTGAATCAGCAACCAACCGATTTTCTTCAATCATTGCTAGGAGACGTTTTGTTGCTTGCACTTTATTTTCATCCTTGTATTTATTCTCAATTGGTTCTAATAACTACATAATTAAGCAAAATTAGATGTGTGTATACCAGAAAAGTTATAAAAACAAAGTAGTAGCATTTTCTGCGCACCTTTTTAAGATCCTCAAGTTTTCCAGTATAGATATGCTCATCACATTCATCATCACTGTCTCCATATAGCCAGTCTTCAGTATCTTGCAGACTTTTAGTGATTTCCCCCTTCTCTAACTCTGTGACAAACCTCTTGTAGGTATTTTGAAGCTAAATCACAAAAAATATGTCACATTTTGTATGCAATGCAACCACCATTGGTATAATTATTTGAATGAGACAAGTACCTTGTTACGAGTGTCATAGACATAAGACTCGAGCGTGTTTCTTTGGTCCTTAATTTGCTCCACCTTTTTATCTTGCTCTAGCAACTTCTGTTCTCTTTCTTGGGCTTTAAGTAGCTCATCTTTTGTTGTAGCGGCATCTAAATTATCAGATAATACGATATCCGAAGTACGTTTGTTGGCCGCAGTCTTTTTCGAGTTTAAGAGAACATTCTTAAGTGAAGGGCGCTCATCTTCTAACTCCTTCAAGTCATAAACACAATAGTGATATCATAATGCTTTATTGAAGAATGTTCCTAAACCGGACTAACTAATCCTTGTTCATCAGTTGAAAAAAGAAGCAATACTTACTGTTGCAAACCTTATTTCAACAATTCCATGTTTGTTAAGCACCACTTTAACTAGGACCTTCACGTTTTCTGCACCAGATGTGTGAGACGGAACCATCTAAAAAGAACACTTATCAATTAACTCAAGGTATGAATCAGCAATATTATTACTTGCACAAGCGCACAAACATATCAATATTCTTACCATGAAATGACCTACTTTAGGTGATACTCCAGCAGGCAAGTCTGTTTCGTTGATGTAGGAGATATGAAAACAGAATGTAGTGTCTGTGATATGTGGAAAGGTCTCACCAACTGGAAATGGACTGCATTTTGGAATGGCAGTAATGGTACGGTATTTTATGTTGTCACCTTCATCTAAACGGGCCCCTATTGAGTAAGGAAAACAATCCTGAACCTGCAAAGAAATATTTAACATTATAAAAAGCTTGTCAGAAAGCTCTTTAAGTTGCACACACAAAACTTGTCAAATAATATTTTGTCTCCAAGAAGCAGGCAACAGAGTTCATGTTTTTCTTTTTCCAGTTTTGGAGGAGATGAAGCTCTTTCTTAATGGCCCATAGACAAAAGTACACTTATGTATTTTTCCTAACAAATATATAAACTCTAACTGAACTATAATTGTGTCATGTACCATGAAGACAACAAATCCACAACTCAATATATGATCTAAGTTATAACGTCTTTCAATGCATCGGCTTTCAGCATTCGTCAAATATGCATACAAACTCAACACGAAGACTAAATAACTTAAGCCAAAGGTCATTAGATAAGCCTATAGAAACAAATGGACATGCATCCAGATATAGCAAAAGAATAGCAGGGAATGACCTTATAGTCTAGAACTTGTTGAGTTGGGCTAAGCATTGCACAACGAAGGGCACATCCTCTTGCAACACATTCACTAGCATTTAGTGTTCTTGTTGGTTCTTTCTTAAAAACTGAAGTTATTTTTTTCATAATAGCTGGTACACGGGACCCAGAACCAACAAGCTCGATAGTATATATCTTCTTAAGATTTATACCAGACTCATTAACAGCTTTAATACATGGTTCAGCAACCCTTTCTAGCAACTCCTTAGATAAATTTTCAAACTCCTCCCTTGTTATGATTCCTCTAACATCTTTATCTTCAATTAGACACTCGATACTAAGTGGAGCTTCTGTATTAGCACTCAGAACTTTCTTTAACTTCTCACAAGAAGCTCTAAGCCTTATACAAGCACGAGGATTTGAGTAAACATCAATGTTGTATTGCTCTTTAAACTTATCAGCAAAGTGTTTAAATAAAACTTCATCAAAATCTCTTCCTCCCAAGTTTGGGTCAGAAGCATGGGACAATACTTTCATTCCCCCTTGTTCAAAAGCAGCAACAGTCACCTGCGTGTCACAGTGCCCAATATCCACAAATACAACGATAGTGGGCCCTCTATTGGATAAGTCAGTCTTGTACATACCATAGCCTAGTGCAATAGCAGTACCATCATGCATCAACATCAAAGTATTCAAACCAGCAATAAATGCAGCATCAAGGTACTCACGCCTTTGCAAGTCAGTAAAATACGATGGAATCCCAATAACGCAGTCTAAAACAGCAGATTCAAGATTTTTCTCAGCTATTTGCTTAAGATGTTTAAACAGCATCCCCAAGATCTCCACAGGTGTAAACATCATTTTCTCTTTCATATACTCCAACTCGATCAAAATACCACCGCGAGGACCTTCACTTGTCACAAAAGGTAGCAACTTGAGCTCTTCCTGCACACTTGGTTCCTTATACTGCTTTCCAATCAACCTCTTAATTTGAGAAATAGTTGACTTTGGATTCGCAGTGGCCAATGCAGCCCCGGCGGATCCCAAAAACCTTTGGTTATCACCAAACGATACCACTCCGGGCGTCTCACGTTTCGCTTCATCATTCAATAATACATCAATGCCCCCGCGCTTTGCAGCAGCAATAACACAATTAACATTCCCAATATCAAATCCAATTACACTCATCCTAAAATTCTCCAAAAACGCAGGTATACTCTTCAAAGATTCAAACTGGTCACGACCCCTACCAACACCTAATTAATTCAAGCAAGCAAAGTAATCAAGCAACAACAAAAGTAAATTCATAGATTATGACTACTAAAAAGCTACTTTCGTAAATAATACACAAAAAAATATGGATTAATTACTTGAAAATGTATCATACTTGCCATTTTTTATTATTGTGTGTATTCTTTTTTTCTTATTGTGTGTATTGAACTTTAAAAATCGATTATTGTGTGTACTTTGTGACTATTCAACAATGTAAAATAACCATTTTACTTTTCAAAATTTGAAAAGAGTAAAGGTAAAATGGTTACAAAATACACATTATAATCGAAATTTGAAAGTTAAGTACACACAATAAGAAGAAGAAGAAAGTTCAATGCACACAATAACAAAAAGTGACAAGTATGATACATTTTCAAGCAATTAACCCAAAAAATATAGGATGATAAAAATATATTTGTTACAAACAATAATTCTTAGGTCATAGAGGGTGTTTGAGATATATTTTTCCCCGTATTCGCTTCTACTTATATGCTGCTTAAAAATAAGCACTTTCCAAAATTTGTTCTTAAATTTCCTTATTTTGTGTATAATACAATAAGACCGAAAAAATTAGTCTTCCCTACAAATAATTTCAAATCCAATCCCTTTAAATTGGGTTTTAGGTAAGATATGAATGTAAAAACTAACTTGGGTTTTAAGTCACTTTTCTAACAAGTGGGTGTTTAGACGATTCAAACACTTCAAACAAATAAGCACAAAGTATAAGCAAAACCCATATATAGTAAACCAACAGGTAAACGAATGACTTTTTTCCCTATTTAGGTTACCGGGAGGGCGAGTCTATTTTTCCCAAAGAAAACTTATAAAGGGTTTATTTCAAAACAACAAAGGACATGCATTGAATGTAAACATTATAAAGACTCTTTAACAGGGTTTTGGAATTGCTTTTTTTTCCCCTGCATATCTACTTTTTTAGCAGAAAAACATGTTTTCATCCAAACACTACATCCTTTTATGCTTAAAAAGAAACGAAGTAGAAAAAGCAGTTTTTCAAGAGCTGCTTATTTGGTGGTAGCTTTTTTATATTAAATAAAAATGAATTTTTACTCTCATATAATCATATTGAACCTAAAACCTTTTATAAATGAACTTGCTTAAAAAGTTATATTAAAATTATTATTTTTACAGATATATTGCGTTTTTTATATAAAAAAAAAAAAATATATATATATATATATATATATATATATATCTTCCAAAGGTACTTTTTTTATAAGTACTTATTTTTATGTAGAAAAACTAAGCAATCTAAACACCCATTAAAAACAAAATGTTTTCACTCTATAGATGGTTCTCACTGGGACAGCCTCAAGTATGTCCACCCCATCTCTGAAGGCAAGTCTTTGACTTAGGGGGTGTTTGTTTTGGGTTATATAGCATGCTTATGACTTTTTTTTTTTTTTTTTTTTTTTATTTTGAAAGTTTTTCGGTTTATATAAGCTTATCATATCATAATAAGTTTACATAAGCCAAAAAGTTTCAAAAACAAGCCACAAAAAGTGAGCTTATGAAACATAAGCTGAAAACCAAATAAGCCGTAAGCCCGTTATATAAGCCGAAACAAACACCACTTTATATAAGCTTACCATATAATAATAAGTTTATATAAGCCAAAAAGTTTCAAAATAAGCCACAAAAAGTGGGCTTATGAAACATAAGCTGAATACCAAATAAGCCATAAGGCCGCTATATAAGCCAAAACAAAACTTTTTTACTCTATAGATGGTTCTCATTGGGACAGCCTGAAGTATGTCCACCCCACCTCTTAAGGCAAGTATTTGACTTAGGGGGTGTTTGTTTCGGCTTATATAGAAGTCTTAAGGCTTATTGTTTTTGAAAATTTTCGGCTTATATAAGCTTATCATTCCATAATAAGTTTATATAAGGCAAAAAGTTTCAAAAACAAGCCACAAAAAGTGAGCTTATGAAACATAAGCCGAAAACCAAATAAGTCATAAGCCCATTATATAAGCCAAAACAAACACCCCTTTATATAAGCTTATCATATCATAATAAGTTTACATAAGCCAAAAAGTTTCAAAATAAGCCACAAAAAGTGGGCTTATGAAACATAAGCCGAAAACCAAATAAGCCATAATCCCGCTATATAAGCCAAAACAAAGACCCCCTAGATGTTCCAACCCTTAAATAACATTTAAAAATATACATACCCATGCATACAAAACCTACAAAAGTGAAAACCTAAATTAAGTATACATAAACATACACAAAAGTTATATCATTCAGTAGCAAAAAAACATATATATAGCTAGAATGATAAATAATCAGAATACTAACACTGAATAATGTGGAATAAAGAAGAAGTTAATGATCATCATATCATACCTGATGGAATGAATGAATGAATGAATAAACTCTGTGTGTGTGTGTGTGTGTGTGTTTTTGTGTGTAAAATTTAGGAAGGAAATGTTGATGAAAAAAGGGAAGGTGGAAAGCGAGTTTATGATCAAGTGGCAGTTCTTTAGAATTCCAATAGTCGTCTCAAGACCAAGACTTCGGTGCTGTTTTTTTTTTATATGGGGATGGACCCACTAAGTTATTTATTATTGTTTCTTTTGTAAATGGTGTCTACTTTTTCTTTTGTTTCATCTATATCTACAAGAGAGGAAAAATTAACTCTTCCCCATCCAGATGAACTAACAGCTTAGGATCTTACATAGACCCACATCTACCCTTAGCTAAGATAAAAAATAAACAGCCTCGCGCAAAGGGATCATGTATAGCGGCAAATAAGTATACTAGTGAAATCGTTGTTTTGATTTGACTTTTGATGCAAAACATGAGTTTAATTTGTAGTTATCGCGGAAAAAAAATATGGGTTAGAAACAAAAAATGATAAAATTCTAAGGATTAAACAATATTTAAAACATAGTTAATTACACAAATGGTCACTGTGGTTTGTCGGATTTTTCACTTTCAGTCACTAAACTTTTTTGGTGATTGATCATTCAATGGTTTCTTGTTATTACGGATCCAGTCCAAATCCGTATGAAATGACCAAAAAGCCCTTGTCACCATCTTTTTCAAATGACAATTAAGTAACGGCCGTTAGTCCTTTATACTAATACTAACGGTCGTTAGTAAATAACCGAAAATTTGGTTTTCTTACGTTTTTACACCTTATCGTCCGTTTTTACACATTTTCTTCCGTTTTTACTCGTTTTCACATGTTTTCATCCGTTTTTACACGTTTTCGTCCGTTTTTATATGTTTTGGTTAGTTTTTACACGTTTTCGTCCGTTTTTATACGTTTTCATTCGTTTTTGCACGTTTTCGTCCGTTTTTACACGTTTTCTTTCGTTTTTACTCGTTTTCGTCCATTTTTACACGTTTTCATCTGTTCTTACATGTTTTCATCTGTTTTTACACGTTTTCGTCCGTTTTTACATGTTTTATGATACGTTTTTACACGTTTCGTCTATTTTTACTCGTTTTTATACACTTTCGTCTGTTTTTACAAGTTTTCATTCGTTTTTACACGTTTTCGTCTTTTTTACACGTTTTCGTCCGTTTTTACACGTTTTCGTCCGTTTTTACACGTTTTCGTCCATTTTACACGTTTTCGTCCATTTTACTCGTTTTCATCCATTTTCGTCCGTTTTTACACGTTTTTTTTCGTTTTTACACATTTTCGCTTGTTTTTACTCATTTTCGCCATTTTTTACACGTTTTCGCCTGTTTTTATACGTTTTCGTCCGTTTTACTCGTTTTCGTCCAATTTTGTACGTTTTTGTCCATTTTTGCACAAGTAAAACGAGTAAGCGGACGAATAACGGAAGAAACATGTGTAAACGGACAAAAAGTGTAAAAGCGGAACGAGTAAAGCGAAAGAAGCGAACGTAAGCGGACAACGTCAAAAGAAATGAGAAATATAAAAATGGCGGCGTGCGCTGAGCGAAATGTGTAAACGGGCGAAAAACGGGGCAAAATGAGTAAAGCGAGCGGATAACGTGCAAACGAATGAAAGCGTATAAAATAATCGAAAAATAAATCACGAAATGGCGAAACGGCAACTTTAACGCAGAGAAAACGATAAAATGAGCAAACATGTAAAACGGACGGCGTGTGCCGGACGCAACGGTAAGCGGCGATAACGCTGCACGTGAAAACTTGCAATGCGTATATAAGTGGCGGCCACGTGCAAAACGGACGAAAAACGAACAAAAACGTGTAAAACGAGACGAAAAACAAATGTAAAAACTAATTTAAACGGTGGCAAAAACATGTAAGCCGGAACGCAACGCGTGTTAAAACGGAAACGTGTAAAAGCGCGTGTAAAACTAAGAAAAGTGTTAAAACGGACGATAAGGTGTAAAAACGAAAGAAAACCAAATTTTCTGTTATTTACTAGCGACCGTTAGTATAAAGGACTAACGGTCGTTACTTAATTGTCATTTGAAAACCACAATGACCATTTATGTAATTAACTCATTTTAAAAAGAAGGTGACAAGGGTTTTTTGGTCATTTCATACGGATTTGGACTGGATCCGTAATAACAAGAAATCATAATGATCGAATCAGTCAAAATAAAAGTACAGTGATTGAAAGTGAAAAATCCTACAAACCACAGTGACCATTTGAGGATTAAACAATACTTAAAATATTAATTTAGTGATAGATATTGTTACTATTTTTAATCAAAGATATAATAGTTAGATATCACTCTTTTGAATTATAAAGTATAACCAAAAATTCATAAACTCGTAAGTTTAAACAAACACCTCATCAAAAATTAGGAGGCTAGTCACTTCGAAATTTTTACTAGATGTCTCAAATTCATAACTCACGAATACAAATTTTAACGGAATTCGATATACATAGGTTACCGTCATGTATATCGGAATTAAAATAAACAAATAAATAAATAAATAAATAAATAAAACTCCCGGACAAGAAAATAGAGAATTTCTAAAAAAAACATATCTATTAAAAAAATAGCAATAATTAAGTATCTTCTGCGAAAATACAAATGTTCCACAAAGTTGACTTCAAAATGATGTCTTTTTTAACATTATTTAAAAAAACTAGTAGACGTTAAAAAAGGTTAGACACAGCAATAAATTATAGCTTCTTGCACCTCCACTAGTTCTTAATCAGTAGTTTAATATAATGACTTTTTCATATGCTTTTGTTTAATGAATTGTCGTTGTCCACAACATTTTGAAGTAGTTTCATAAGTAATTCATGAGCATTTTAAGTATCTTTGTCCATATCGAATGACATATACTACTTTCTAAACGCGTATAAAAAATAGTGACTTAAAATACAACTACTGCTTGTATGGATGCAGGCCTTATAACAAAATAACGTTATCATAGAAAAAAGAAAAATTCTATGTCAAAACATTGTATTCTTGCAATGCAACATAAAGTTTTCAAAACATAAACCAAAAAGATCGTGAATGATAATTTAAAAGTTAATTACCAAGTATGAATGAAACTTAAATATTGTGCCTAATTTTGATCCTTGTAAAATCTTTGCGCCATTAATAGAGTTGCATGTCATCCTGCTAATCCCTTTTGTAGCCCATGCGCGGCTGGTCCCTTTTGTTCGAGTTCATGGGCTTTGAGCCAGAAGGTCGGACCCCTTGGTTATTTGAGTACACGGGTAGGTTCATTCGGTCTGGCCCGTGGGTTGGTCCTGTTGGAACCAGTTGCTAAAGCACACGGGTCGGTTCCAAGGGTTCAAGGCCATGGGTAGGTTCCAAGCGTTCACGCCCATGTGTGGGGCAGAATGGTTCGCGCACATGGGTGGGTCACACTGGTTTGGGACCATGGGTCGGGCCCCATGGTTCGTGTCCATGAGTGGGTCCCACTGGTTCGGAACCATGTGCCGGGCCTCATGGTTCGTGCCCATGAGTCGGTCCCACTGGTTGGGGACCATAGGTCGTGCTCCATGGTTCACGCTCATGGGTCCGGCCCCATGGCTCGAGACCAATGGTGGCCAATCATACGTATAAACGTGTCCAACCATCTGGTTCGAATTAGTGTGTCCACCACTCAGGTTCTGATTCATGGGTCCGTCAAAATTCCAGTTCAAATTCATGGGTCGCTCCCCTCTGTTCGAGTCCACCAAGTGGTCCTTTTGGTCTGTGTTGACGGGATGGATCTTTTGGTCCGAGTCCACAAAATGATTCCTCTGTGCCGAGTTCACGGGATGGGCCTTTTGGACCAAGTCCACAGGATTGTTCCTTTGTTCCGAGTCTACAGGATTGTTCCTTTGTTCCGAGTCCACAGGATTCTTCCTTTGTTCCGAGTCCACAGGATTCTTTCTTTGTTCCGATTCCGAGTTCACAAGATTCTTTCTTTGTTCCGAGTCCACAGGATTCTTTCTTTGTTCCGAGTCCACAGGATTCTTCATTTGTTCTGAGTCCAAAGGTCCATCGTGCTTGGGAGATAAAGGTTTGAATATGGACTTGCAATATCTGCAAAAATTGACATCATAAGTAGCAGGTTAGGCGAAAACTTTAAAACTTGGAATTTTAATTGGTACAAGTGATCAAGTTATGTTTTCGACCAATAAAAAGCCCGTGGCATGTTTCTAATTAGTACAAAATCCCAAAAGTATAACTCAAGCATACACCAATTATTCAGAACTAACCTGTTAAGTACGCCAATATTATATTTAACAATATATGACCATTGCATGGGGTCCATATTCTTGAAAAATTCCAGCTGTTGATAGTTATTCAACCACTGCTCAGCTCGATCACAACAATTGTTAACCTGTCAAAGAGAGTGAAATTACATAACTTGAGATTAAGGAACCAACTATCATCTGTCACAACTACTCAAAAGAAAAAAGATCAAAAAGATTTAAACTGAAATAATGAAAGATATACAAATCTTCTTCATCTTAGGTAGTTGCGTGTGAAGAAAAACTCTAGATTATACCTCCTGTTTCAGCCTAGATGGCATTGAATCAGTGGCCGAACGGTATTCTGCAATAAGAGTTAGCAGTTCTTTGGTCGCGCTTGCTTTAGCCTTTTCGTCCTTGTATCTCTTTTCAATTGGGCCTAATAACTGCATACAAGAACGTGGTTAGGTGTGTGCATGCTGTTGCACAAGAAGATAATCAGCTGGCAAGTAGCATTTTCTAGATACCTTTTTGAGATCATCGAGTTTCCCAGTATAGTCATGTTCATCAGATTCGTCATCACTGTCTTCGTATAGCCAATCTTCAGTTTCTTGCAGACTTTTAGTGATTCCATCCTTCTCTGTATCACTGGCAAAGCTTCGGTAGGCACTCGAAAGCTAAATTAAACAAAAAAAAAATTAATCGTTGTAAGAGTTTCATAATACAGATATATAATAATATTGATGATGGGTAGAAATTTGCCAGGCTTTGATCTACTTGATAGTGTTTTAGTCTAACTTTAATTATTACTAAAAACGCAAACACATAATTTTTGTGATTATTTTATTGAAAGATGTACCTTGCTTTGAGTGTCATAAACAAAAGACTCGAGGGTGTTTCTTTGGTCCTTAAGTTTCTCTGCTTTTCTATCTTGCTCTGCCAACAACTTTTCTCTTTCTTGAGCTTTAAGTAACTCATCTTTTGTTGCGATGACATCTAAATCATCAGAAAACTGAAGATTCAACACTCGGCTATTGGCCTCTATTTTCTCTGGGTGAGCCCAATAAATCCTATGTCTAGGGTTTGTTTCATCTAGGAGCTGAAGCAATAAACACAATTGAGAAATATATCATAATGCTTTGGAATGAAAGTCATTCTCAAAGAACTAATTAATTCATATTTAACATTTAGGTAAGAGACACTACTTACCGACACGGATTGTATTTTGAAAATTCCATGTTTGTTAAGCAGGAACTTCAAAATGGCCCTCACATTTTCGGCACCAGATGATTGAGAGATGCCCGTCGTCTAAAAGTATATTTCACAATTAGCTTAACATATGAATGGACTACATATGCCCAGTGAACATATATTATGCATATATGAAATACTTACTGAGAAATGGCCAACTTTAGGTGATAATCCAGCAGGGAGGTCTGCCGTGTTGGTGTAAAACACTTTTAATTCCGATAGAGTTCGTCCCTGATATTTAAGAGTGAAAATTCTAGGAAAATGCTTTCCTTTATCAAGTAAAGTAATCTCTCTGTGTCGTTCGTTTTCACCTTGATCTATTGTGAGTAATATTGAATAAGGAAATACATCACGAACCTGCAAAAAATAGGAAATCATATATGTGATTAAATTTTTACTAAAGCTTCTTAAGGATGCATCAAATCAAGTTAGAAAGTCTTTCACATACAACAGCTTTCAACACTCGCCAAAGCTGGGTATGGGATATGAATACAGACTCAAAATAATGCAAAAGTTTATATAAGAGTATTAGGAAAAGACCTCATAGTCTCGAACTTGGAGAGTTGGGCTAAGCATAGCACAACGAAGAGCACATCCTCTAGCAACACATTCACTAGCATTTAGTGTTCTTGTTGGTTCTTTTTGAAAAATTGAAGTTAAGAATTTCGTAATAGCTGGTACACGGGACCCAGAACCGACAAGCTCGATAGTATATATTTTATCAGGGCTTATACCAGACTCCTCGACAGCCTTAATGCAAGTAACGACAACCCTATCTAACAACTCGCTTGACAGATTCTCAAACTCTTTCCTTGTTATAATTCCTTTAACATCTTTATCTTCAATTAAGCACTCGATACTAAGTGGAGCTTCGGTATTGGCGCTCAGAACTTTCTTCAACTTCTCACAGGAAGCTCTAAGCCTTATACAAGCACGAGCATTTGAGTAAACATCAATATTGTACTCATTTTTAAATTGTGCAGCGAAATGTTTAAATAAAACTTCATCAAAATCTCTGCCTCCCAAATTCTGATCATAAGTATGGGCCAATATGTTCATTTCGCCTTGTTCAAATTCTGCAACCGTCACTTGAGTATCAGAATGCCCAATGTCCACAAACACAACAACAATTGGTTCCGCATCTAAATCAGTCTTGTACATACCATAACCTAATGCAATGGCAGTACCATCATGCATCAACGACAAAGGTTTTAAACCAGCAATAGTTGCAGCATCAAAGTACTGACGCCTTTGCAAATCTGTAAAATACGACGGAATCCCAATCACACAGTCTACAACAGCCGATTCAAGATTTTTCTCAGCTATTTGCTTCAAATGTTTAAACAACATTCCCAAAATCTCCACCGGCGTAAACGTCATTTTCTCTTTCATATACTCCAACTCAATCAAAATACCACCACGAGGACCCTCCTTAGTCACGAATGGTAAAAACTTAAGATCTTCCTGCACACTCGGTTCATTATACTGCCTTCCAATCAACCTCTTAATCTGAGAAATAGTTGACTTTGGATTCGCAGTAGCAAAAGCAGCCCCTGCGGATCCCAAAAACCTTTGCTTATCACCAAACGACACCACTCCAGGCGTCTCACGCTTTGCTTCATCATTTAACAACACATCAATCCCGCCGTGCTTTGCAGCAGCAACAACACAGTTCTCATTCCCAATATCAAACCCGATCACACTCATTGTATCAAAACCTAAACAACCAGTTGAAACAAAACTTTTTACAAAACAAAATTATCAAACAACAAAACTTAAATATCATCAAGCCTACATAGATATGTACTTTTGTTTTGACTTATGAGCACCTAAAACCTAACCGCAAATAAATCATTCTAACAAGACATCTAGCTCATTAACAAACATATCACCAGTACCATATAAGTTATATATACTACATAAACCTAACTTAATAACTAAATTATTATCCGTAATCTTCAAGTACACTGTACAAATAAATTAAGCATACATGCATAACATATATATCACGAGAAAACGCACGAAAAACATACAGAATGATCAAAACAGTAACATAGAATGTACTATTAAGATGAAAAAGGTGATCATACCTTATGGGGTGTGATATTTAGGGTTCTAAGTAAAATTTTGCCAGCAAGTTATGCTAATGCGATTTATGCGTTTTTTTAAGTAAAAAGGGAGCACTTGAATCGTCAAGATAAGTTAATAATCGATTGTGAATATTTATAAGCAAAGAAAAGATAAGATATACTAGTTTGAATACAAGAATAATATGGACATTCAACTATAATATCTTTTCGATATTATTTACCAAAATTTATAAATGTTTCATAAGTTAGACATGCAACAAGTTTTACATATCGTTTGCCTTGACTCATCCTTCATGTTTCAATATATTTACTTTTGAGTCGTCTTCAATATTGCAATACATATGATTATAACTTGAGCAGAGAAAACTTCATTTGTTTACACGTTAACCATTCCCTTTGTTCTCTTTAAAGTTAATTACATGCACGTTTATATTTGTTAAATGCTAGCATCTGTGTAAAGTAAGTAGGGTTGGATCAGTTGGAAAACCCCTTGCCTCTCAACCGAGAGGTCAGGGGTTCGATCCTCACTCCCTACAAAGGCCGGAGGTCCTTTCTACCTTTGGTAGAGCTGGAGCAGCCTCTACCTTAGGTAGGGGTAAGGTTGTCTACATCTTAACCTCCCCCATACACCGGAAACGGTATTGGGTACCCATAATCCGTGGAAGACGGCATTGGGCGTTACTTTGCTAGCATCTGTGTAAAAATACATAAAAATTTAGGCCTTTTGGTACAAAAACACATATGCAAAAGATCAATGATATGTTGGCGTATATTAGCAGTGCCGTCTTATTAATTTATGAAAATTTTAGGGCCTTGGACAAAATCAGATAATGAGGCCTTTCGAAAAAAAATGTTATATATAAGGTATCACCGTTTTTAATATATATAATGCAATTAGTTATCTAAACGTTCTAACATATTACTCATTTAAGATATTTACTTTTCTAAATAATTTTTTTCGTGAAAAATATATGTATACATGCATAGAATTATTAATGGAAAATTTTTTTGGGGCCCCTAAAAATTTTGAGACCCTAAACAGTCGCTCACATTACATACACTCAAAGACGGCCCTAAATATTAGATTAGTTTAAGAGAACAATATATGTTTGCAGGCCCGGCTCAAGCTTTTTGAAGGTTTAAAGCGAAATTTAATACCGGGAATTTTTTGATAAATAATTATTTTTCTTTTTTTGCGTAATGTTAGGTTTTCTATTCATTGGATTAATAGAACATCAGACAGTCGAATCAAAAACACTATGAGAATCTGAAGTTTGATTGAAGATAGAAAAAAAGGTATGAGAAAAAAGGAAAGCAAACTTCGTTTTTATGATAATCTAGAAGTAGAGATAAAGAATCGAACTATACGAAAAATGCTTGATCGTATTCACGTTAGTTTACGTTTAACTTAACAATGAACTAATACGAACACTTATAATGAACGAACACTTAAGAAGCAATTTTCACCTCCACAAACTCCTCATATCATCTTCGATTTCACTTTTCCAACTCGGTTATCTTCTGATCAAGTCAAAGATTTGGAGCGCACAGTTACTTACGACGCGGTCAAGAGGGCTGTTTGGGATTGTGGCACCAATAAATCTCCTGGTCCAGACGGATTTTCTTTCGAAGATTATCGTAAGTATTGGACAACTATTGATCGAGATGTGTTTCAAGCTATTAGTGGTTTTTTCGTGAATGGGCACTTCCGTAGAGGATGCAACTCTTCTTTTATAGCTCTTATTCCCAAGATCCAAGACGCCAAAGTTGTGAAAGATTTTCGCCCTATAATTCTTATTGGGAGCATTTACAAAATCATAACCAAAATTTTGGCTAACAAATTATGCATCTTTTTGCCTTTTCTCATAAGTGATGTTCACTCGGCTTTTGTTTCTAATCGTCAAATTCTCGATGGGCCTTTCATTCTTAACGAACTGTTATCTTGGTGGAAGTATAAAAAGACAATCAGCATGATTTTTAAGGTGGACTTTAAAAAGGCTTTTGACTCGGTGAAATGGGACTACTTGGATGAAACTCTAAAGGCTTTTGGTTTTGGCTCGAAATGGTGTAAATGGATTAGTAGTTGTCTTAATAACGCCAAGGGCTTGGTGCTTGTTAATGGTAGTCCTACTTCGAAGTTCTAATTTCATAAAGGGTTAAAGCAAGGAGATCACATCTCCCCTTTTCTCTTCATTTTGATTATGGAAACTCTTCACCTCTCTTTTAAGAGAGTCCTAAACGCCAACCTCTATAAAGGTATTTTTCTAAGTGATTCATTCACGATCTCTCATCTGTTTTACGCCGATGTCGTTGTTTTTTCTGGTGAATGGAATAATAATAACATTCAAACATTATTGAGTTTTTTGAAGTGTTTCTACTATCAGGCCTTAAAATTAATCTTCATAAAAGCAAACTGATGGGGGTCGGTGCTAGCTCGAATGTAGTTGAATTCGCAGCATCTCTGATTGGCTGCTCCATTTTAACTACTCCCTTCAATTATCTAGGCGTCAAGGCTAGAGGTAACATGTCAAGAGGTTTCTTCGCGATTATCTAAATGGAAGCTAAAAGTTTTTTCTATAGGTGGCCGTCTTACTCTTTTAAAGTCGGTTCTCACCTTCATTCCGCTTTATCATATGTCAATTTTCAAGGTTCTAATGGGTGTGTTAAATAACCTGGAATCTATTCGGCGGAATTTCTTTAATAGAGTTGATCGTTCAGATAGAAAGCTTGCTTGGATTGGCTAGAATAAGGTTCTAGCTTCAAAAAAGAATGGTAGTCTTGGGGTTTCCAGTTTTTTTGCTCATAATTGCGCTCTTCTTCTCAAATGGGGTTGGCGTATTCTAACAGACGATTCGTCTTTGTGGACTCGTTTTATTAAAGTTATCGTAGGTTACAAAGGGGCCATAGATAAATCTACGCCGATGTCTAGAAGATCTCCATGGCTAGACGTAATTCATGTTATTCATTCGCTCCAAGGTAAAGGTATAAATCTTCTGCAATTCATTCAAAAAAAAAAGGCAATGGTGAGAATACTTCATTTTGGGACGATATTTGGTAAGGCGAGGTTGCTTTAAAAGATGTATATAAAAGGTTGTATGCTTTAAGAAATGTGTAAGTCTATAAGTGTGGCCGAGAAATTGGGACATTCCTCTTTGATTCGTTCTTTTCGTCGGCTACCAAGAGGTGGTGTAGAGCAGGAAGATTATGATTTGCTTTGTTCGAAAGTTGCTGATCTCGTGCTCCCTAATACTCCCTCCGTCCCAAAATTATTGTCCATTATTGACTTTTTTAGTCTTTCTTCTTTAGCTTTGACCATAATTATTTTTGTTTGTGTTATATAATACTTGATGAAAAATATATGAATGTATTTGGGTTTTAAATGTATTTTCATTGGTATAATTTTCATCAAGTATTGTATAACACAAATAAATATATTAATGGTCAAAGTTGAACTAGAAAGACTGGTCAAAGTCAAAGTGGACAATAAAAATGGGACGGAGGGAGTATGTCAGACTGATGGTCATGGTCTTTAGAGGGCTCATGTGAGTTTTCGGTTAAATCCTCTCGCATCTTGATCGACAATAAAATCTTGCTGAAAGCTAAAGTTCCAACAAGGTGGATTAAGGTTGTCCCATCAAGGTAAATGTTCATGCTTGGAGGGTTTGCTTGGATAATTGCCTTCGCTAAGAGGAGTTGATATCACATCGATCTTTTGTCCCCTTTGTAACGTGGCTGTGGAATCTACTTCTCATATTTTTTTTCTCGTCCCTTGGCTCGTCTAGTTTGGAGAAATTTTTTGATTTGGTGGGAGCTTGACGACATGGTTTTTAACTCTTATAACAAGTGGTTTATCTGGCTCGTCAATACCCGTTTACATAAGCATTTGAAGGAATTTTTTGAAGGTATTTGCTACGTGATATAGTGGCTTATTTGGCGCTTTAGAAATCAACTATTGTTTGAAAATTCTCAACCAAGGCATGAGCTTTTATTTGATGATGTAGTGTAATTGTTTTACATGTGGTGCTCTAATCGTTCTAAGTTTAAAATTAATTGGGTTACTTGGTTACAAAACCTTAATTTTGTTAGCTTGAAATCTTTTTTAGCTTCTTGCTAATGTTTTAATAAAATTTTGCCGTTAAAAAAAATATACCCTTGAGCCACCACTGTATGTTTTTTTTTTTTTAATATAAATGGTTGTGTTTGGCGAAGGGCTCATGGGAAGCTTATGGGTTTTGAGCTTTTAAAATAAGCCGGCTTATAAAATAAGTCTCGTTTGTCATACGGGCTTATAAAATCATAAGCCTCTAAAAAGAGCTTAAAACTTTAGCCCCATAAAAGAGGCTAAAAACTTTAGCCAAAGTATTTTGAATAATAAATTATTTATTTACCCACAAAAATATATAACATATACAAAAACTCATTAAATTATGTCATTTTTAGTAATTTTACACTAATAAGCTTAAGTTTAAGACCATTTTCCCAAACAAGTTTACAAAAATACAAATTTCAACTTCGGCTTATAATAAAAGCGCCAGCCTCAGCCCCAGCTCAAGCTCCAACCCATTGTGCCAAACATACCCATTAACAAGTTGTTTAAGTTGAACTCTTTCCTATTATACTAAACATATAGAATCGATTACGTTTCCTATTATATTAACAAGGTGCCACCACTGTATTCATATTAGAAGTACAAGAATATTATCATGGTCACAACTGCTGCTCATGGATGCCTTTTAGGATTTTTAGCACAATAATGTTATTATGAAATTTATAAAAACAAAAACATTCTGGTCGTCAAAATATAATGAAGGCAAAAGTTAAAAGGTATCATACATGCCAATAGACCACGTTACCAAATGTCAAGGAGACCTAAATATCGTGAATGCTTTGATCCGACAAAACTATAAAAGTGTTGCGTCGTTCACCGCTCATTCATTTGGTCCGAGCCCATGAGCCGGTTCATTTAGTATGGGCGAAAACGCCGGTTCATTCGTTTCGGGCCCAAAGGTTTGATCCTTTGCTTGAGGCCTGCGGATCGTTTCCATTGGTTCGTGCCCTGCCAGTTACTGTTGCTCGAGCCGTGGCCCATGGATCGGTCCCTTTGGTTCAACCCCCCGGTTCCGTACTGACGGCTCGAATGAAAATTTTCACCCCTGCGGTTTGAATGAACATATCCATCTCTGTGGTTGGAATAAGTGTGTCCATCCCTCGTGTTCGGATTCATGGGTCCATTACTCCAGTTCATTGGTCCATCCCTTTGGTCCGAGTCCACGGGATGGTCCCTTCGTTTCGAGTCCATGGGATGGTTCCTTTGATCCATGTCAACAGAATGGTTCCTTTTTTTCGAGTTCATGGGACGGCCCTTTTTATCCATGTCCACAAATTGGTTCCTTTTTTTCGAGTCCATGGGACGGTCCTTTTTATCCATGTCCACGGAATGGTTCCTTTTTTTCGAGTTCATGGGACGGTCCTTTTGGTCCGAGTCCATGGGATGTTCCTTTTGGTCTGAGTCCACGGGATTGTCCTTTTGGTCCGAGTCCAGGGGATGTTCCTTTTGGTCTGAGTCCACGCGATGGTCCATTTGATCCGAGTCCATGATATGGTCTTTTTGGTCTGAGCCCACGGGATGTTTCCTTTGTTCTGACTCCACGGGTACATCTTGCTGTGGGGATGAAGGTATGGAGCTCATTGCCTGCTCGAGAGTGCTGTGAAAATTGACATCATAAGTGGCAGGTTAGGCGAAAAGTGAGCAACTTGGAATTCCTTATAATACAAGTGATCAGGTATAGGCAATTTGCAAAATTCTTTTTACTATGACTAAATGAACATAGTTGTGTTTTCTACGAATAAAAGAAGCCCCCTATACTATGGGTTTTTGTAAGCTTGGGTCATGTCGAATCTAAATTTAAGCCAATCAACATGTTCAAGCTCGACTAAATTGGTTCAAATCAAGGAACAATATTGGCTTATGCGTCTAACTGGTAAATGGAAACCGTCAATATATAATCTCAACGAGAGAGCAACTGTTTGGAACTAACCTCTCAATTATGCCCATGACATTTATAATCTGCTTTGACCAGTGTTCGGGGTCCATGTTCTTGAAGCATTCATGTTGTACATAGTCATTCAACCATTTCTCAGCCTCATCACATTGATTGTTAACCTGTCAAAAATAGTGAAAATTACTTTCTCATTTGTTACAACAATTCAACGTGAGCTAAACTGTGGCTGAAACTATCGGAAACAAAGCATATATGATAGAGATACATATGTGATTCGAAAACAAGACCTACTCAACAGAAGAAAGATCATGAAGATTACTACTGAAATATTGGAAGATATACGATCCACTTCATCTTAAGTAGTAAGGTGCAAAGAAAAGGGGTATGTAATACCTCAAGTTTTAGTGCAGCGGGCATTAACTCTGCCGCAGAACGATATTCTCCAATAAAAGTTAGCAGAGTTTTGTTCGCTTTTGCTCTATCATTTTCGTTCTTGTATCTCTTTTCAATTGGACCTAATAACTGCATAAAAAATGATTAGATGTGTGTGCTGTCACACAACAATATTAACAGCTGAGTAGCATTTTCTAGACACCTTTTTAAGATCATCGAGTTTTCCATTGTAGTCTTGTTCATCCGATTCATCGTCACTGTCTTCATATAGCCAATCTTCAGTTTCTTTCAAACTTTTAGTGATTCCATCCTTCTCTATATCAGTGGCAAAGCTTTTGTAGGCACTTGAAAGCTAACATATACAAATTATGTCAATTTGCATACAATCCAAGAAATGAAAACCATTAATGACAGTGAATGCAACCACCATTAGTACTGTGATTGGTTTCATGCAAACAAGTACCTTGCTACGAGTATCATAGACAAAAGACTCGAGGGTGTTTCTTTGGTCCTTAAGTTGCTCCACCTTCCTATCTTGCTCTGCCAAGATCTTTTCTCTTTCTTGAGCTTCATGTAGCTCGTCTTCTGTTGTGGCGACATCTAAATTGTCCGAAAATATAATTTTCTTATGTCTAGGGCATTTATCTTCTAGAAGCTGAAGCCACAAACACAATCAAGAACGATATTATGATGCTTTGTAAAGAGTCATTCTCAGAACATGACTAATTTAATCAATGTTCAACATTTTGATAAGAAACAACACTTACTATGTCAAAAATTCCATGTTTGTCAAGCTGAACCTTGAATCTGACCTTCACTTGTTCTGCACCAGATGATTGAGAGAAGCTCATCTAAAAGAATATTCCACAATTAACTCAATGTATGAATGGGAAAAAAAATACAGAAAGTGCAAGTACTAATGACTAACAACCATGCAATATGTAAAATATGAGATTCTTACACGGAAATGACCAACTTTAGGTGATAATCCAGCAGGGAGGTCTGCCGTGTTGGTATACAAGACTTGAAATTTACATGGAGTGGTCGCAGTAATTGTACAATGGTAATGACCTGGAAATGAGCTGCCTTTTTCATAAAAGGTATGGTATCGTGGTTGTTCGTTTTCACCTTCACTTAATGGTAGTCCTATTGAATAAGGAAATACATCCTGAACCTGCAAACAATAAGGAAACATGATATAAATCCATAACAGCATAATGGGGTTCCATTTGTACTGATGCTGCTTAAGCATTTATCAAATCAAATTGTGTCCATATACAAAACAGCAAGTGATCAAAGGTAAACAAATTTCAAAATTCGAACAGAATATATCAGAGAAGAACCTCATAGTCTTGAACTTGGAGAGTTGGGCTAAGCATTGCACAACGAAGAGCGCATCCTCTAGCAACACATTCACTAGCATTTAGAGTTCTTGTTGGTTCTTTTTGAAAAATTGTAGTTAATAATTTCGTAATAGCTGGTACGCGGGACCCAGAACCAACAAGCTCGATAGTATATATTTCATCAGGCCTTATTCCAGACTCATCAACAGCCTTAATGCAAGGAACAACAACCCTATCAAACAACTCGCTTGACAGATTCTCAAACTCTTTCCTTGTTATAATTCCCTTAACATCTTTATCTTCAATTAAGCACTCAATACTAAGTGGAGCTTCGGTATTGGCACTCAGAACTTTCTTTAACTTCTCACAAGAAGCTCTAAGCCTTATACAAGCACGAGCATTCGAGTAAACATCAATATTGTACTCCTTTTTAAATTGTGCAGCGAAATGTTTAAACAAAACTTCATCAAAATCTCTACCACCCATATTCTGATCATAAGTATGGGCCAATATGTTCATTTGCCCTTGATCAAATTCTGCAACCGTCACTTGAGTATCAGAATGCCCAATGTCCACAAATACAACAACAATCGGTTCCTCGCCATCTAAATCGGTCTTGTACATACCATAACCTAATGAAATGGCAGTACCATCATGCATCAGCGTTAAAGGTTTTAAACCAGCAATAGTTGCAGCATCAAGGTACTCACGCCTTTGCAAATCTGTAAAATACGACGGAATGCCAATCACACAGTCTACAACAGCCGATTCAAGATTCTTCTCAGCTATTTGCTTAAGATATTTAAACAACATCCCCAAAATCTCCACAGGCGTAAACATCATTTTCTTTTTCATACACTCCAACTCAATCAAAATACCCCCACGAGGACCCTCACTAGTCGCAAAAGGTAACAACTTAAGATCTTCCTGTACACTCGGTTCCTTATACTGCCTTCCCATCAACCTCTTAATCTGAGAAATAGTTGATTTTGGATTCGAAGTAGCAAATGCAGCCCCTGCGGATCCTAAAAACCTTTGCTTATCACCAAACGAAACCACTCCAGGCGTCTCACGCTTTGCTTCATCATTTAACAACACATCAATCCCGCCGCGCTTTGCAGCAGCAACAACACAGTTCTCATTCCCAATATCAAACCCGATCACACTCATGTTTTAGAATCCTCACAAAAAACACAAGTATAATCTTCACTACAAAAACCTAAACCATTCAAACAAACAAAAATTATCAAACAACAGTACTAGAATATATCACCAAGCCTACATAGATATGTACTTTTGACTTATGAGGACTATACTTAAAACCTAGCAGCAAATAAATCATATTAACAAGTTCTATATACTTCATAAACCTAATTTAGTAACTAAATTAATATCCAGATCATTCAAGTACACTTAAAATAAACATACATGCACAACATTTATACCATTCTATAGCGAAAAATTGCGCGAAAAACATTAACAATATATTGAATGTAAGATCAAGATGAAAAGGGTGATCATACCTGATGGAATCGCTAAGCACGAATGACTAATGAGATTTAGGTTTAAGTACAAATTTGGAGGCAGGTTGTGCTATTGCGGTTTATGGGCTTCTCTAAGTTTATTATTTAAAGTTTGAATAGTTAAGATAAGTCAATCGATTGAGAATATTTATGTAAGTAAAGAATACGAAAAGGTATAGTTTACATACAAAAACAAAAAACAATTTTATGTTTTACAACGACATCCAAAAATAATAATCTTCTCGATATAAGTTTTAAGATATAATTAATTATAAGATGAGGGTGCGTTTTAGACTTTTAGTCAACGAAAAATGTGAAAAATGTGCTGGGTGCTGGTGTTGTTGTTGATGCTGGTGCTAATGCTGTTGTTAAAAAAAATTATAAAAATATATTATTTTTATAAGCTACATGAAGTAAACTTTAATTATTTTCATATATTATGGAAGATTATTTTTTTAATAATATCTTATAAGTTCTGTCTGCCAAACAAAAATTATGTTTTAGGTAGCTTATTTTTTGAAAAAATAAGCATAATCTCATGTGACAAACATAGCCGAAATATGTTTTCATAGTTTTTAACACATTACCAAAGACTAGCAGGGTCCCGGCGTTGTGCGGCTGCGGGTACCATGTAATTTTTTTTTTTGGCTAATAATTTATTTTATTTGCACGTTTTTTGGCAATAACTTTACTGATTATTTTGTTCGTTTAAGGACTATAATCAATTGCAAAAGTTTGATAAAACTTTGCTTAGTTTTTATTATTTTATTTGTTTGTTTTTGTATTTAGTAACTTATTTGATTTGTACAATATATTCTTTTAATTGTATTTTTTATGAAAAAAAAAAAGGTTTTTAAAGTATCAATATTTAGCAGCTTACATGACTTTTACTATGTATTTTAATACTTGTATTTATTATTAAATGAGTGTTTTAAAAATATATAGTAATTATGCATCAATTAATTGTAAAAATTGCATTAATACTTGTATTGATGAAAGTTAAGTTTTTTGAAATATTTAATGTTAGATTATTGTGTTTAATTTAGTTGTACACTTGACTTTTATCTTTGTATTAATGAATTTTTTAAACTTAGTGCATTAAATGCTCAAAAGACTAAATGCATTATAAGATGATAAGACTTTAATTAAAAATATATACAACAACCAGCCTAAAATTAAAAATTAAAGAAATTAAAAATTATAATTGTTCATAAGACTTTAATTAATATTTTAAATAAAATATCGAGATAGAAAACTAAATAAATTAAAAATATATAGAACAGCCAACCTAAAAATTACTATTCATAAAACTTTAGCTAATATTATAATTGCTCCACTTCTTTATAATTTAGTAATTTTAAGTGGAGTTGGTTAAATAAAACTAGTTTTAGATTCATGTACACGTATAGGGTTTTAGTTTTAATTTTTGTTATAGCAACTTTGGGTGATCTATAGCTTATAAATTTTATATTTTAACATGACTTTTTTTAAATACATTTCTTTTTTACTTTTACCATTCTATTAATATGCAAAAACTTTCAGCAACCAAATACTTTTTATCAGCATGCAATAACCAAAGACATTTCATAACACCCTTCATCAGAAACCCGTCATGTAGAACTCTTCATCAAAAACACGCACATGGTTTTGAGTTTAATTTTTGTTAGAATATGATGCGTGTACGAAGCGCGTTCGGGGTCAAAGGAACTTCATTTTCTTCGAGCAAGTTTTTCAACCACCTAAGCAGTGAACCAAATCGTTGTAGTGTAGTATTGGGTAACCCTCAGGGATTGATATCGTTCTCTAGGAGAATAGAAAAGCTAGCAAGAAATGTATTACGAGAAGGTGGGGGTTGATGATGATTCTTTTTTATCTTTTTATGTTTTTTTTATAAAGCCGAGGTAAATATCTTGGGGCAATTGGTGGGGGTATTTCTACTGATTACTCTACTTATCTATTTATCTAATACTACTGGTAGTCTTTTGTCTATTTGATGTGTGCTCGTATGATGATTAAAAATTTGTTTACCTAGATACTATTACTCTCTAGTTATCTTTTATTGGTCGGTTGAATTGTCACACTTATCTTAACGCATTGTGTTCCTAAGGTCGCAGGGTGTGCCTATGCCCTAACTCTTTGAGGTTACATTTGGGTTTAGCCTACGAAATCCGCAAGTCCTTAAACTATTTCATTCATAAGCCTCAATTTCACAAAGAATATTCAAGCATTAAACACAACGAAAGCCTAGTTGCACTCCTAAGCCAATTACAATTAAGATAAGAAACAACCTAACAATAATCAATAACTAGGTTTCATAGATCAAAGCAAACACACAAAAAAATTAGCTAGACATGGTAAACAAGCAAGCATACACACAATCATGTGAAGACATAATGGTACTTTGAATTAAAACACTTATCTCGATGTGTAAAATAGGGTTTGTGACCCTAAGATACTGACCAAATCGGACTACAAACGTTTAGAGTTTTTTCTCCAAAAGTCTACCTCTTTTAAATGCAGAAAAATCGAATTATATATATAGATTTACATTTGCGACGGGGTCACCTTTTAAATGGGACGTCGTCAGCTCGCCGTCATTAGGGTTTCGTCTTGGCCAAGTCATCGATGGGACGACGTCACCTTAGAGTTGTGACGCCGTTAGTCTTCAGTTGGGACGTCGTCATGATTCTGGATCCGGGCCGTCCGAGATAAAAAGTCTAAGGACGCCCTTCTTCTTCAAAGCCCACGTTAGGTTGTACGAGCAAAAATTCCACGGAGCCGCCGGTGCATGTTTTATCAAGTCGTATAGAGGGACGCGGCCACCCTTTGTTTGGGGACGCCATCGGTTCAATTTGAGCAGCTTAAGTGGCTTCGATCTTGACTTTGCCATTTTCTTCATGTATTAGCTCCTTTTCGTCAAAAATGCATCATTCATGCATTTTGCTTCCAAGAGACCTAAAAAGTGAAAAGGAACGAAATTAAGCATTAACGGATATAAAAGTGGTCGATTAAGGGCTTAAATGACCCCTTAAAAGCGTACGTTTTAAATCCTTATCAAATATCCCTACACTTGGTATTTGCTTGTCCTCAAGCAAATGTGCTTTTGGCCAATCAATCTATAAGTTAGGGGGCATGAAGCATAGGTTTAAAATAATTCATAACAAGTAAAAGCACCGCAATAGTCACAACAAGCACGGAAATTATATACTAGCACCTCACAAGGGGTGTTTGGATTCTCTCATCTCTCGGGTTTATATGAAATATAATAAATAGAAATGGAAGATAAACACTCATTACCTGGCATAGTACATAGATTACCATAAGCTTGAGACTAGATCAAACCTCCACCGCTTTGGCGTAAGCACCTAGGAACAACTACCTAAGAGGTCTTTGCAAGGGTTGTAACGTTAGGCTTACGGTAGGGAAACAAAAGGTTTTGTTGGATAGGCGATTTTTAGTGGTGACAAGTCAAAAATCTTATGTTACAAGCATGAAAAGCGTGGCGTTGCTAAGCCAAGACTCGACTCATTAAACTCTAGATAATTTTAAACAAACAAACATAAATTTAAAGACATAAACATAAAGATAGATGTAGATTGGTAGCCCATATGCTTCTTTTTTCTTTTTTTTTAACACTCTCTTTTTTTTCGAATTTTTTTTCATACATTTTTACTCTACCATCCTCTATGATAACATCAAAATATAAGGGATTTATTGGAGCATCCCTACACTTGAGTTTTTATTTCTCTAACACTAATTGACCCGATTTGAAATGATCAAAACACTTGGAGTATTTAATTAAGTAGACAAAGGGAATTTGAATTTATTGTTCTTTCTCGTTACTCTATAAAATATTACTTTTACCCATGAGTCTCAATCATCCCAAAACTGTGTACAAAAGATATAAATAGACTTAGCAACCATGCAAGTAACTAGATATTTGAACTAATAATTTAGTAATGATAACAATAAGGCACTAAAGGTGAGTGCATACAAGGTAGGCTAAGGCGATTTGGGTGTACATTTGGGGGTGGATTGTAAACAATGCTCTTCATTGATATTCCGGAAAACCGAAACATCACGAGAACCGCAAAAAGGATAGGCTCTGAGGGGGTTAACTAGGGGTATCGTGTACTAAAGATGAGTACATCTCAAGGGTGTGGAGTAATTACTCAACCGATGTGGAAGAAGTAATTATAATACAGGTTTCAAACAAGGGTTATCCTAATGCCTCTTATCACTTAGTTATTCCTAACTGCACAAGTGTAGTCTCACTAGCGATCTCGGAATGCATCACAAAACAAGTTCTAGAATCTATTATACTACCGGTACACTCTCTATGCATTAAATGTGAATGCTTTTATTCCTAAAGATCTAGGGGCGAACCTCACTTTTTTGGGGTGGAATTTGAGTGGTAAACGGTTTTTGTGCTAGTCATATAACTCCTATCCATGAGACGCTTTATTAAGACTAAAGTTTTAGCTCGTACATGTCATAAAAAATTTTAAATTTGGTGCTAAAATTGCCCTAACAAATATTTCTCATAGTTTATAATACAAATAATCAAAGATAAGAATAGTTTCTAAGTTCCCGTTTTATTGTCCCTCCCTACACTTAAACTAAACATTGTCCCCAATGTTCCCCAAAAATATCAAAGTTATGATAAAGGAAGGTAAGTAAAAGAGAAAGAAACTAGTACTCCCCTGATTAGCTCGGTAGGATCCGTGTGAAGTTGTGGTTAAATTCTTTTCCAAGAATAATGCATATGTGATAAGCTCCATCCAATGTTGATTTTCTTCTTCTTGCCAAATATAACCTGCACACTTATAAGAAAACAAACGAAACCTTCGCGTAAAATCGGCGGTAAAACTATATATGACACAACTACACTAAGATATAATGCTTGTGGAATGGATGTTTGCGGTTTTTAAGTCCTGAGAATTTCCAAAAAATTATAAGTAGCACAGAAAACGAAAAAAATTGTATAAGCTGTTTCTGCTTGACCTGACGTTGTCAGGCTTTAATCCGACGCCGTCAGTTGTCATGACAAACCGGTCCACTGGCTTTTCGGAAAAATTCGGAAAAATTACTTTAAAACCTAGAAAAATTCCTGCAAAACATCCATTATGACTCGATACAAGCATCTGACTCTAACAAACACACATATATATCAATTTCACTAATTGTAATTCTCATGTTCACGTTCTTTAAAAACGTATGTAATCTTACCTACACTTATCTTTTTGTAAAATACCTTTATATGTAATTAAGATGAGGTTAAAGACAAAATAAAGCATTTTCACAAAATCAAAAATGAGAATAAACAACAATGAAAAAGATATATGACACACAAACAAGCAAACAATTAAGCATGGGTTGCCTCCCACGAAGTGCTTTTTTTTATTTATGAGTCTTGTAGCTAGACTCGAAGTCGTGCTCCTACGTACCTACGTAAGTAAGTTTATCCTCAAGAATGTCATAGGGATCAAACTTATCATTTATCTTCCTATTGGTACGCTTAGTCCGGTATATCTTTTCAAACTTTTCTCTATCGGGATCATAGATTGTCATCCTAATATGCAATTCTCCATTCCCATCACTAGGTTGTCTATCCCAACTCCAATTATGCTTAGGCTTCTCACTCTCAACTTTCCACTTATTCATGTTAAGATTAATGGGCAAGGTTCCTAGGAACTCGGTCATCTTCCTAAACACTAAGGTATCCTCAAACGGGTTCACTTCAATGTCCCTAGCCAATTGTTGTTCATGGAAAGTTGAGTTACTTACGAAGGTCTCTTCTAGATAGAAGGGTCGTTGAGGGCCTACAAAATCTCCATTAGTCCAAGGTCCATATCTAGATGATTTTCTATCCAACATGATCTCATAGGGTATTTCTTCCTCTTTGTAGTAGATATGCTTCTTGACATCGTAAATTGACCTAGCACTCCCTTCTCCTACCACTATCTTAGACATCTTACAATCAATTATTGCACTAGCGGTAGCTAAGAATCCTCTTCCTACTAACAATGGGCATGTCACTATCTTAGACATCTTACAATCAATTATTGCACTAGCGGTAGCTAAGAATCCTCTTCCTACTAACAATGAGCATGTTGGGTCTTTATTCATGTCTAGCACATGGAAATCCGCCAAAAGAGTTAATCGACCTACGTGCACTACCATGTCCTTAATTATCCCTACCGGATATGCAATACTACCGTCCGCTAGACCTAAGATGGTTTCCGTTGGTTCTATCTTACCTAGGTTAAGGCTTCTATGGAGGGACAACGGAAGAAGATTAATGCTTGATCCTAAATCGGCTAACGTGTCGAAAGATTTGGAGTATCCAAGTCTACACGGAAGAATGAATAACCTGAGATCATCTAACTTCTTAGGTAACTTATTTTGCACAAATGCGGACCCATGTTCTTCTAATTTTAGTTCTTGCTCATATTTTTCTCTTAAAGCATTATAATAAGGCGCATGAGTCAAGACTTCAAGAACCGGTTTTTCTTGGTGGAGCTCCTTATACTCCTGTTCTAGATTAGGTTTGGGTTCTTGGTTGATGGGTTTCTCAAGAGTTGGATGGACCATTGGTTGGGGTCCTTGGTACTTCATGAGGGATCGCTTGGAACCCGTGTTGATGGCGTTGACCGAGTGGACTTTTGAGTGTGAAGGGCATGGATACGCATTCTCCCATGGTGAGTAAGAACATGAAGTTGATGAAATCGAATTCACTTTTGGGTTCTTTATAGTGTCACTTGGGAGTGCTCCAATTTCCCGGTCATTGAAGGCTTTCAAGATGGCGTCAAGCTTGGTTGTCATCTCGCTTTGTCGTTGCTTGAAATCGGCTTCAAGCTTAGTCAATCGAGCTTCTTGAGATGACATGAAATTGGACACCATTGCCTCGAGACTAGTAGAATTCCCGGTATTTGGAGGGTTGGACCTATTGGGTGGACTAGATGAGTTTTGGGGCGATTGATTCGCTAAAAATCAATAATGAGAGAAGTGTAGTGTTACGGGGTAACTCAAACGTGTTAGGTTTGAGCACCGAGATCGTTCCGAACGAGGGTTGAATGGAATTTCCAACTCACGTCGCGATAATCGGGATTTGAATGTGTGTTAAAAGGATTTTTGGGATTTCTACACTATGGGGCAAGCAATAATAATAAAAGGCATATAAATCTACTAATCCTAAGGTGCAAACAAGTAATCTCAATTAAGTACGTAAATAGAACTAAAGACGAAATTACTTTATAAAAAAGCGTATTCTAAAATGCAAATTAATCTATTTTAACCCCTAAAAGTGATCTAATATTTCTCTACAACTAAAAATGTGATCTAAAAATTATCTAAAATTTAAAACTATTTTTTTGTTTCTTGATTTTGATTTTTTTTAAAATAGCGAAATATATTTTTTTTGACTTTTTAATTTTTTTTTAAGAGATTTTTAAAAACTAAGTTAACTAATTAAAGTTTAAACTAAGATTCAAATGGCAAACTACAACTAGTGACGATGAATATTAAGTTAAGAGAATGATACTAAAAAGACTTAACAAGCATCATACGAAAAATTAAACGTAACGGTAAACTAAGAATCTAAGCTAAAAAGGAAGTAAGAGAATAGAACCCGATGATGAAACGAGAGGAATAAAACCACCCGATCAAATAAGCACAAATTAACACAAAAGTTTACAACTTTATTAATCTTATCAACTAATTAGTAAGTAAAGTTTAAAACTTTATTCACTAACAAGCTTAAAAATTACTAAAGTTTCAAACTTTATGTATTAAAAATGCTTAATGACCCTTAAGCTCCGGCCTTAGCGGTAGAGATGAAGATAAACACAAAAAAAAATCAAAACTTTAAGGGTTAGCACAAATATATAAATATAAGATTTTTATAATAAAAAGCTAAAATAAAAGATAAACTAATCTTAATAAATCAAATCTTAACCACCAAACTCTCTCAAGGAGATATGTTTCCACAAAAATAATTGGGTTATTAAGGTTAAGATTTAAAATAAAAGTTTTTTTTTTTTTTTGGAAAGGAAATAAATCAAGGAAAAATATCAAATGAACTCCGAAAATTCCAAATATTTTTAGAAACATTAGAAAACTGATAGAAGCTCACAGAAAACTTTTTAGAATTTTCGGAATTAAATAAGTATTTTTTTCGATTTTTATGTTTAAAATAGCAAATAAATCAAAATAAATAGTAAACTAGTTCAAAAAATTATTAAAAATTCACACTATTTTAAGAAAAATATGAGAAGTTTACAGAAAATCTAAAAATATTTTTTAACGTTTTTACTATTTTTAAAATAAATTTCAAAGCTTTTTTTAAAAGAAAAATAAGAAAAGCTTTTTGATTTTTAAAAATACTAAAATTTCGAGAAAATTACGAAAATTTTATGACGAAAATAAAATATATTTTTGGATTTTTTGTAAAAAGACAAGATTTTTAGAGACTTTTACTATTTTAAAGCTAAATAAAACAATAAAACGAACTTTAATAAAAATGAACAATAAAAAACTAAACTTTTATAAAAATATAAATATGATATGTTGAGCGCTGTGCACGGCGTATAAAATACACTCAAACAATCTTACTATAACTCAACTCTTCATGGCATATTTTTATAAAAATAAAATAAAAGAAAAAGATTAAGAGATGAGAAGAATAAAGAGATGCAAGAAATAAATAAAACTTTTATAAAACTAAAGAGCATAAAAATAAAATACAAGAGTTTGGGTACAAAATACAAATAAAGATGATAAAATGAGGTGAGGGAGGTGGGTATTTATAGACCCACTAGTTACAATTTGACCCTTAATAATTTTTCATAAAAGTCTCTAAACTATTTAGATCTTGGCACAAATAAAACCCTCAAAACTTGGTCCCCAAGTTGAATTTTATCTTCTTTTCTTTTCTTTCTATTTTTCTTTTTCTTTTTCTTCTATTTCTTTTTCTTCTTAATTAATTAATTCTTCGTTTGGTCTTTAAATTTTTCTTCTCTTGTCTCGATGCTTCAAATAAAATTATCATTGGTCCCAGAACTGCGCTCCCTTCTCGCTCGTTTTTGTCCACTTGTCTTCTTTTTGTCCATTTTACAATATCCGCTATTCTGCACATACATAAATACAAAAACACAAATATTTATGGCTTTAGGGGTTAGTTTTTGGTCTTTTGGTCCGGTTTTGATAACGAAAAGGTATATGTTTTTACATATACCAGCGGGTTTGAGTATTGGCTCCACATAAGGTTAGGGTGATTTCTCCATGAGGGGTTGCATGAATTTCCTAAGTTGTTTTGCTCGGGCTTGAAAGTGTACCACTTCTCTCTCACTCCGTCGGTACGCGTAGAGGCGTAGTTCGCAAAAGCTTGCTCGGGGATTCTTGTGCAATTACGAGTGTCGTGGGGACCACTGCATAATTCACAAAAGGTAGAGTGATTTTGTTCATTTGATGTGAAGACTTAGGATTATCGTAGGAGCTCATTAGGAATTTGACTTGATCTTCAAGTTCGAGCATCCTACGATTGGAAGGTTGTGAGTCAATAGGAGGCAAGGAGATTGCCTTGACGGTTTTGGGCAACTCACGGGGGTCATTCCAACTTTCGCTGTCATAGAGGGAAAGGTCCTCTATTGTACCCCACGATTCTTCCGCGGTAAGTTCACGATTCTTGGTCGATGGTTTGCCTAGTTGAGAAGTTGACATGATCGTAAAAGATTTGGACTTGAAGCCAAAGATCGATGGCGTGATGAGGGACTTTATGGAGTAAGTCCTTGAATCGAGTCCACGCCTCGTAGAGAGTTTCTCCTTGACGTTGTTGGAACATCAAGATGTCATTCCTAAGTTTGGTATTTCTCTCCGGTGGGAAAAATTAGGCGAGGAAACGAGTGGTGAGATCATCCCAACTTGAGATGGATCCGGCGGGAAGTCGCTCAAGCCAATTACTAGCTTGGCCCCGTAGAGAGAATTGGAAGAGACGCAAGCGCGTGGTCTCCCGTGTGGTAGCATCAAGGTCCATGGAATCAATGATTTTAAGGAAGTCCTTGAGATGCTAATTAGGATCTTCGGAACGAAATCCATGGAATGCACATCCGTTTTGCACCAACCGAATGGTGTCGGATCACAGGGCAGTAGTTTGAGCTTAATCGGGGAGCTCAATGGTGTTCCTATAGCCTTGGTGGCTCGGTCTAGAGTACTCACCAAGATTACGGCCTCTTGGTGGGTCAATTGGTGGTGGGTTATCACCTTCCATGATGAAAAGTGACGGGGCTACTAACAAAGTCACGAAGAAGGGTGATAGACTACAAGGAAGCTAAAAATGAGAAAAAATTTTACTTGATAGGAATCAAGCAAGGGAACCTAAACGAGATAAAGATCTAACTAGCTATTCTATTCCCCGGCAGTGGCACCAAAAACTTGATGCACGTACGAAGCGCGTTCGGGGTCAAAGGAACTTCCTTTTCTTCGAGCAAGTTTTTCAACCACCTAGGCAGTGAACCTAATCGTTGTAGTGTAGTATTGGGTAAGCCTCGGGGATTGATATCATTCTCTAAGGGAATAGGAATGCTAGCAAGAAATGTATTACGAGAAGGTGGGGTTTGAGGATGATTATTTTTTATCTTTTTATGTTTTTTTTTTATAAAGTTAAGGTAAATATCTCGGGGCAATTGGTTGGGTTGGGGGGGGGGGGTATTTCTACCGATTACTCTACTTATCTATTTATCTAATACTACGGGTAGTATTATGTCTATTTGATGTGTGCTCGTATGATGATTAAAAATGTGTTTACCTAGATACTATTACTCCCTAGTTATCTTTTATTGGTCAGTTGAATTGTCACACCTTATCTTAACGCGTTGTGTTCCTAAGGTCGAGGGTGTGCCTATGCCCTAACTCTTTGAGGTTACCTTTGGGTTTAGCCTACGAAATCCGCAAGTCCTTAAACTATTTCATTCATAAACCTCACTTTCACAAAGAATATTCAAGCATTAAACACAACGAAAGCCTAGTTGCACTCCTAAGCCAATTACAATTAAGATAAGAAACAACCTAACAATAATCAATAACTAGGTTTCATAGATCTAAGCAAACACAAAAGAAATTTAGCTAGACATGGTAAACAAGCAAGCATACACACAATCAATTGAAGACATATTGATACTTTGGATTAAAAACTTATCTCGATGTGTAAAATAGAGTTTAGGACCCTAAGATACTGTCCAAATCGGACTACAAACGTTTAGGGTTTTTTCTCCAAAAGTCTACCTCTTTTAAATGCAGAAAAATCGAATATTATATATAGATTTACACTTGCAATGGTGTCACCTTTTAGATAGGACGCCGTCAGCTCACCGTCATTAGGGTTTCGTCTTGGCCAAGTCATCGATGGGACGGCGTCACCTTAGAGTTGTGACGCCGTTAGTCTTCAGTGTAAGTTTGTGTATATTGAATGAATATAATGTTTGGTACATGATAAATATATATAGGATACAATATGGGCCTAAACACATAACAAGCCTAAGCCTTATACTAATCGACTAACACTCCCCCGCAGTTTGAGCGGGAGGAGACCAACACTCAAGCTGCCAAGAAACTCAAACAAGATGAAGGTAAACCCTTGGTAAAAATATCGCATAAAGAAACCGAGAAGGAACATGCGTAACTTGAACTTGACCAAGAGTAAACCAAATCACAAACAAAATGAATATCAATCTCAATGTGCTTTGTGAGCTGATGAAACGTGATTAGAGGACAAGTACACTACACTCACATTATCACAATAAAAAATAGTAGCAGAGGACAACGGTGTAAGGCTCACGTAGTAAATTCGGCCAACATGTCTTAGATACAAGATTGGCCAACACCACGATACTCACCTCAACACCGAACGAAATCGTATGATGTTTAGAGGACCATGAAAGTAAGTTGTTGCCAAGAAAAACACAATAACCCGATGTAGACCGGTGAGTGGTAGGGCAACCAGCCCAATCAACATCCGAATAAGCAACCAAGGAATCAGTTGTAGAAGAAAATAAGCGAAACCATAAGCCAAATTCCATGAACATACCGTAAAATCCGCTTGAGAGCAATAAAATGAGGCTCGCAAGGATCATGCATATATAAAACCTACCGCGACAAAGATAATAATATCGGGTCTAGTGAAAGTGAGATATCAAGAGAACCCGCAAGACTCCGATATAACTTAGGATCGAAACCGATCACCATCATCACCCAACTTAGACTCGGCCACAGAGTCCGGAAGGGTTACAACTAACCATATGTGTACGCTCCAAAATCTCCATAGCATACTTACTTGGACAAAAACATCCAGAAGATTCACGCCGAACTGACACACTCAAAAATAATTAAGAGCACCCAAATCGCATAGAGAACTCTTATGCAAAGAAACAATAACTGTAATAAACTATCGGAGGAAGCAGTAAGCACAATATCATCTACATATAGTAGCGAAAAGCATTATCATCCAATTGCGTAAATAAATAAAGAAGAATCACAACCACGAAGTAAACCCAACAGTAAGAATCTAAGCAAAGAAACCACGAAACCATGCCCGAGGCGCTGCTTAAGACCATAAAGAGAACGTAATAAACAAACATAATCCGGATGCTCGTGATCCCGAAAACCGTGGTGAAGCATATAAACTGTTTCAACCAAATCACCATGCAAAACGCATTCTTGACATCAAGTCGATGAACAGGCCAATGTCGAAATAGCTAAACTAAGAACAATCAATGGTCCCGACTTAACAACCGGACTAAATGTCTCATCAACATCTACTCCTCCACTGTGTGCTACCATTGGCAACAAGACGTGCCTTGTACCGACTAAGAATGCCATCACCAAATACTTATGGCTTAAATAACCACATACACCTAATAATATTGACACCCGCATGACGAGGTACACAAGTCCAATTTTTATTCTTAATAAGCGCATTATATTCATCAAACATAGCATTTCGCCAATTTGGATCATCAAGAGCATCCTTATACGACCTAGGTGAAGGAGAAACAGTGGACACATGACCAGCATACTTAGGATTAGGACGAGTAGTCCGACATGAGAACGCGTGACCATGGGATGAATCAAACTGGATTTGGATTAACAGTTGGAGTTGGTGGATCTTGGGAAACGGAAACGGGGGTGGGATGTTGGTTAGATGGGCTAAGGGCATGTGTGGGAAGTGGGGTGGTAATATGAGGCGCAGATTGGGGAAGGTGGGTGGATGTGGTAGGAGCATTACGCTCATCAGTGTGGATAGTAGGAGCAGGCGGGTTAGGTGGAGGTTGTGGTGAAGCAGTAGTAGATGTAGGTGACTGGTTGATGATATTGGAGATTAAATTTGAGGTGTCGTCCAAAAAATCATACGAGGGACTGACATTGGGTATCATGGAACCAAACGGAAAAATTGTTTCATCAAACATAACATGTAGGGAAATTATTATTTTATTGGTGTTGAGGTCCAGACAACGGTAGCCACGATGATTAGTAGCATGGCCCAAAAATATGGAAGGTGTAGCACAGGCTCCAAGTTTGTGGTCAACATTAAGATGAGGGTAACAAAGACACCCAAAAACACGTAAAACACTATAAGCTTGTGTAGTGACAGTAAGGCGGGTGTATGGGACTTCATTTTCAATGGCACGGGATGGTAATATATTCAAGAGGTAAATGGCCATGTTGAGGGCTTCAACCCAATAGTTAGGAGGGAGATGAGCTTGACACAGTAAAGTCCGAATTAGATTATTAATGGTGCGAATCATCCTTTCGGATTTTCCATTTTGTTGGGAAGTGCGTGGACAAGAAAATCTAAATTCAATCCCATTGTCGGCAAATAATTTATGAAATGAGTGGTTATCAAATTCACCACCATGATCACACTAAAACGACTTAATTTCACTCTTAAATTGAGTTTTAACAAAATTACAAAACAACAAAAATTTGGAAAAAACATCAGATTTATTAACTAAAAGATAAACCCAAAAAAACTGTGAATAATGATCTAAAAATAAAACATAGTACCAAAAACTGCATTGCTCGAAATTGGGAAGTCCACAAATCCGAGACTAACGTCAAAAGAAGACCGAACTAAAGTAGAAGAACTAACAACGGAAGTTTCACGTGTTTGCCAGTGACACGCATGACAAAGCACGTGAGACTTCCTATTACACGAAATAGAATTATTGAAATAACACGATGTAGCACTTCACTCGATGTCCAAGTCGTTGATGCCACGTATACTGACTAGTGAGATAGGCTTGAGGAATAGGAGAGGGTCATGCGTGATAGGCATAGATCTCCATGCTATCACACCGAGCAAAGACCCGGCGAGTATGAAAGTCTTAAACGAAAAACCAAAGGGATCAAATTCAAAAGATACAATTATCACAAACAAACTGACGAATGAAAATCAATTTTTTGACGATATTAGGAGTAATTAAAACATTATTTAAATGAAGAGGGCGAAAAGGCGTAAGCAAAATACTATGTCCAAAGTTAGTAATGGGAATAGAATGCCCGTCACCAACAAAGAACAGATGAATAAATACACTAATTAAAAACATCACTAAGATTATTGACATTATCGTTAAGATGTGAGGACACACTGTGTCCATATTCCATTACCGGAAGTAGTATCCGTAGAGTCTCGGCAGAAAAGCATGTGGCGAAATAGTTTCTTGACCGCGGGACCCGGTTGACCGCTTGACCAATTGACCCCTGACCTCCTTGATGAACCTCGCTGTACCTAATCAACCGGGTAAACGAAATACCCCTTGTTGGCCTTATGTAGCAATATAAGTCCCTTGAACTCCCCGGTGCACCACATGTGCATTCTGAACCCCGATCCCCAAAGTGACCTCGATACCAAACCTGGACCCTTGTGGAACTCGTGTGGACCGGTTGTGGAGCCCGTGCATAAGTTGAGGTCCAAAAGAACTGTGCATAACCCGAGACTTGTGTAGGATTAACAAAACCCGGTGGGCCTGACATAGAAGCATAATATGGACTCGAATAAAAAGCCATAGGAGTAGTAATATTGTGAGACTGTGTCACCGAAGGAGTAATATTATGTTGTACACGAGGGGTATTGTTCACAGTAGGAGTCAAACCATTATATCCAAGTTTGACCAAAGGCCTTGCAAGATTTCGAGTTCATTGTTTGTTAAATTGGTTCCAGTCATGATGGGAAACTGATAAGGGTTTTGTAATGATCGGCTATGATGTTGGAAACGTTTAGGGTTTGGTGACAAACAATGGTCGACAAACAATAGAGTGGATCGAGAACTGTAGAGTAGTCGACAAACTGGTTAGGGTTTAATCGTTAACTGTAGTGCATGCAATCTCCAATCACAATTAATGGTAGTCCAAATTAGTTAACTGAATGATAACAAAATAATTTAGTGAGTCAAATAAAATATTGGTCGAACAAAAAGGTGTAGGACTGTAGGGTATTGCGTAAGGAATCTTGATGTCAGGTAGGGAATAATCGAATGGATAAAGGGTTTAATAATAACAAAATAATCGAATGGATAAAGGTTTAGGGAATCGTAAAATATTGGAAGGTCGACAACACACTTGGTTGACAAACAATCAAACACATTTCGACAACACACAAGGTCGAGAAACAATAATACTAAATGAATAAAAAAAATTGGATCGAATTTAGGCTGTGATACCATGTAAGTTTGTGTATATTGAATGAATATAATGTTTGGTACATGATAAATATATATAGGATACAATATGGGCCTAAATATACAACAGCCAAAGCCTATACTAATCGACTAACATTCAGATTGGGATGTCGCCATGATTCTAGATCCGGGCCGCCGAGATGAAAAGTCCGAGTGGCGCCTTCTTCTTCAAATCCTCGACGCCGTCGGTTGTAGCAAAAATTCCATCGAGCCGCTGGTGCATGTTTTATCAAGTCGTATAGAGGGACGGCGCCGCCTTTGTTTGGACGTCGGGTTCAATTTGAGCGACTTGAGTGGCTTCGATCTTGACTTTGCCATTTTTTTCATGTATTCGCTTCTTTTCGTCCAAAAATGCATCATTCCAGCATTTTGCTTCCAAGAGACCTAAAAAGTGAAAATGAACTAAATTAAGCAGTAACGGATATAAAAGTGGTCGATTAAGGGCTTAAATGACCCCTTAAAAGCGTATGTTTTAAATCTTTATCAGAATAGTTTTGGGTGATCTATAGGTTGCTTATAAATTGTGTATTTTAACTTGATTTTTTTTAAATACATTATTTTTTATTTGATTTGTTACTTTTACCATTCTACCAATATGCAAATACTTTTTATCATAAGTTTGTGTCGATAAGTTATTCATACTTCATTTATAAGTTCTTTTCAATTATTGGTTTTGTTTTATATTGTCAGTTTCCAATACTTCTCATGATGCAACAATCAATATGAATGAAGTTTTAACGTTTTTTCTTTACGCATGTTTACATTGTATTTATATAATTAATACTTAAAATTAAATTACATTTCCACTATAAGCAACATTCAAAAAATGTCAAACTAAATCATATATTCTTAATAAAACATATGTTAACCGTAATAGAATCCACTGCATTAGATTACATACTAATATTCTTAATTACTTAGTTGAGAAACCTTCATAGGCATCAGTTCAACAAAAGAGTGTTTCATACGATCCTACTACCATCATTTACAATCCACATAATATTTATACATTCACACATAACACAGCCTACTAAGATGCAGAGTTAGTAAATACCATACTGACCGGCTAAAAGAAACTTCAAACATTCTTAAAACAGGATAGTCTAACACACATGAAACACTAGAATCTGCTCATCCTCTTCTCCATCCAAATATGTTAGCAGATACATGTACTTGAAGTGTATCATCTTATCATACCCAAATCGACATTCTTCAGCAAACTCACTCCATGCACCGAATACGTTAATATGATTAACCCTTTCTGGTTCCTCCTTGTGAAACTCCATCTTGACATTCATCGTGTATTCAACATTTTGGTGTTTCATCAACGCATGAGTATATGTGTGCATTGGATGGTTCACTAAGAACTCAGCAGGTGTTGTCTACAATTTATTAATAATAACATATAACACTAAATACTTATCTAAAGACGCAAAGCATAGAAGTAAATATATAAAAATACTACTTACCAATCGTTGCATAACGACTGTATAACAAAACCTCGTATAGAATGCATCACGAACTTCACCAAAATGGTCTCGATGAGCTGGCGAGCGACACATGTGATACATTCTGTCATCATCTACAAATACTGTTATCAAATTTAGTATCCACTGACTAATTATGTGAATACAAAATATTCAATGATTATTATAACAAACCGTAAGATCTTATTTTCAAGATCGAGCTATTCTTGCACCCACACACGAGGAGATAGACAAAGTGAATGAACGAATGATGTCCAAATTGCCAGGTCGGGAGAAGGTATGTTACAGTTCCGATTCTATTTCCGATGTAGATGTAGATTTCAACTACGATGAGTCCATGTATACAACAAAATTCTTAAACACAATAAGAATGTCCGGTATTCCACATCACAAGTTAGTTTTGAAGATTGGTGCTCCAATAATGTGTTTATGCAACATAGAACAAAGAGGTGGTCTTTGTAATGGTACAAGGTTGCAAATAGTTAGAATGGGAGTAAATAACATCGAGGCAAAAATCATATCCGGTGGTAAGATAGGGACGCTTTTGTCGCTATTCCTCGCATGAATATTAGCCCATCCGATAAGAAGATGTCTTTTCAGCTCAACATGAGACAATTCCCTATATCTATTTGTTTTGCCATGACAATTAACAAAAGTAAGGGGCAAACATTATCGAAGGTGGCCCTATTTTTGCCAAAAGCTATTTTTTCACACGGACAATTATATGTAGTCGTATCAAGGGTAAAGGGCAAAAAAGGCCTAAAAGTATTATGTTTAGAGAGTGATGGCAACCATTGCAATCACACAACTAACGTCGTCTACAAAGAAGTTCTACATCGGCTTTAATTTTTTTCAATCTTTTTTTTATATGTTTGTATCCTTTAAACCATATATTCAAGGTTCTTTTATTTAAGCATAATTATCCTTTTCATTTTTTTTAAACATTTGAGTGTTTTTAGATTTTTGCCATTATTTTAGGCACTACACTATTATGTTTTAATGTTTTTAATACTACACGATTATTTATATTATTTCATTTATCTTTCAGCATTATACATTGTAGCGTGTCTAATTTTTACAACATGTTTTTGTACTACAATTTTATGTTTAATAATAAAATTTTAAGCTAGCCGGCCAACGGCCAGGCCTTAGGCTAGTCTAAGATATAGAAAGCTTTTGATTCTAGTAGTAGAAAAGCTTTTTCAACGGTTTCAACATACATAATGTTTTTCGATTGGTCAAAATGATGAAGTGGATGTAGTATGGATTGAACGCGAATGTTTTTGTGCTTTTGATTCAAAAGCTTCGAGTGTCCAGGAGCTTGCTTTGGTACCAACTGTAACTGTATAACTACTTTAAGAGTGAGGATCAAATAAGAAATAAAAGTAAAATGAGAAGGATGAGAAATAACCATAACCAAGACATTTCGGACGATCTACAAAAAAGATGCATCTCTCATGAAATTCTCCTTCTACATTTGAAATGTGTGGCTGAAAACATTTAGCATTCTTCTTATTTTAATTTTTCTTCGTACTGGATCCATTCCCACTACTTTAGCGGCCAATAACAAATAACAAACGGCTCATAACAAAATAAAGATGGAAGCTTGCATGTGGGTAAAGTTCAAATTGTTAGTATCAATGCAATATCAAGTTTTGAGAAAACCATAAATAGCATATATGAAATCAAAGCACTCGTAGAGAACTTATGCAATACGTGTCAAAGTAAAGTAATCAAGGCCGGCCACCACCATCTGTGAAGGAAAACGAACCGTTTGGTACCACCAATCTTAAGAAATATGCCATTTATGGACACGCAAGTCACTAGGTTCCTCCATCTGATGAAGAAGGTTTGGATCTCATTAATTCATTAAGTGTTTGCACCTCCTGAAGAAAATAACAGTACATATATATACAGGGTAAGGCGAGAAGCTAACGAAGACAATACATGCGATCCATCATAGAATGTCAAAAATGTCCAAAGTCATGTTTTTTAATTTGATTTAAAGGATATTTAATTAGCAGCCTATCACTCATGTAATAGGGGATTCCCTTAACTGGAAGTGGTTTCAGTTGGAGAAAAACTGGGTGAAGCTAACCTTTCAAATGATTCCATGGCGTTGTTAATGATATTTGACCAGCGTATGGGGTTGATGTTCTTGTTGGATAAATTTTGTTGAGAGAGATCATTCAACCACTGCTCAACTCTATTGCATTCATTGTTAACCTGCCGGACAGAGTCAAAATTACTTGACTAAAAAGTTACTATACTTTTTAATATAATACTCCGTAGAATCCTTTAGTTGCAATGAAAAATGAAAGAGATACATTCATAAACAAAATCTGCTCAAACAAAGAAGATTAAAAAGTTACTACTTAGGGAGTGAAATTTTGTGTGCACTAACGAGTAATTTATGAAAGAAAGTGCGGAGTACGTATACATTAGATTGTACCTCCTCTTTCTGGCTAAGGGGCAGTGAGCCAGCAACCAGACGATATTCTTCAAGACAAGTTAACATAGCTTTTATCGCTTGTTCTCTTGCATTTTCATCCTTGTTTTTATTTTCAAATGGACCTGATAACTACATAGACGAACATGCATGGTTAAGTGTATGCATGATGTTATGAACGGGAAGTAATTAATAGCTTAAAGGCAGTGTGTTCTTAGACACACCTGTATAGGATTTCCGAGTTTCCCAGAATCGGCTTCTTTAAATTCATCATTATGATAAGACAAAGCCTACATAATTTTGTTAATACGTTGATGTTGTTTTAGTATAATACATAGAAAACTAAAATGCAAAGAACATTTTTGTTTTCTTATTAACAGAACAAGACATGTACCTCGCTACCATGTATTTTTTCCTTGGTTTGCTCCACCTGTAAATCTTTTTCTGCCAGCATCTGTTTACTCACTTGAGCTTCATGTAGCTTGTTTAGCATCTGTTTTGTCGCTTGTTGTCTTGCAATTTCATCCTTGTTTTCATTTTCAACTGGACCTGATAACTACATAGACGAACATGCATGCTGTTATGTATGGGAAGTACTTAATAGCTTTAAGGTGGCGTGTTCTTAGACATCTGTAGAGGATTTCCAAGTTTCCCAGAAACGGTTTCTTTATACTCATCTTTAATAAGACAAAGCCTACATAATTTAGTGAATAGGTTGATATTGTTTAAGTATAATACATAGAAAACTAAAAGGCAAAGAACATTTTTGTTTTCTTATTAACAGAACAAAACAAGTACTATACCTCGCTACCATGTATTTTTTCCTTGGTTTGCTCCATCTGTATATCTTTTTCTGCCGGCATCTGTTTAGTCACTTGAGCTTCAAGTAGCTTGTTTTGTCTCCTCTCAACTAAAACATTTTCAGAAACTCCAAAATCTTTTATCCCGCCCCAATCCGTTCTCGTTACATTAGTCCAACAGTACTGTCCAACAATAATGTTTTAATGTATATGTACATGAGAACGAAACATATAATTATATAAGGGTTTGTGGAAGATGTAAATGAATATTTATACTAGCTATTTGTCTAAATTACTCATCTATCCTTGAAAATGCTAGTGTTCTTTTGGCATCTTTTCAGATATTATGGTTAGATTGCACCTTGAAACCAAATATAATGGTTCAGTAAACCAATCAACCATCGCTAGAACTAATTAATTAATGTTCAGCATTTTAATTAGAAACTTTACTTACTGATGCGGAGTCTATTTCAACAACTTCATTTTTATTTAGCATCACTATAGATTCGAATCTCACTTTTTCTTTAACAGAGGATTGTGACGAATCAATCACGGACTTGCTTGTTTGGTCCGGTCTCACGGGTTTGCATGTTTGGTTCCCATCCAAAGGTTTGCTTGACTGGTCCGGTTTCACGGGTTTGCTTGTTTGGTCCTGTTTCACAGGTTTGCCCGTTTGATTCCCATGCACCGGTTTCACGGATTTGCTTGTTTGGTCTGGTTTCACGGGTTTGCTTGTTGGGTCCGGTTTCATGGGTTTGCTTGTTTGGTCCGGTTTCACGGGTTTGCTTGTTTGGTTCCGCTCCACGGGTTTGGCGGTTCGGTTCCTGTCCATGGAATTTCCTGTTCGGTTCCCGTCCATGGATTCTCCTGTTTGTTTTGCGTCCACGTGGTTGCAACCTCGGTCCGATTCCATGGTTTCAGGGTGCTCTGGCGATGAAGGTTTGTACTGTATTGCTTCTTTGCAGTGTCTGATGAAATAGACAGCACAAGTAGAAGGTAAGGTGAAAAGTAGAGGTAATAATATCGACCCATTTATGTGCAAATGGTTTAATTTAGGTAAAGCTTTTTTCTTGATGTGTCAAATGGGTTATAGGTCGAGGATGAGTCAAATGATTAGAACATCCTACGTGTTTTGTGTAAAAACCATGTAAACAACGTTCTCTAACAAGGAGGTTTCGTAATTGCGTGTAATAAGTTGAAATGCCGACCCACACAATTTTGACCCGAACCCATTTTAGCCTGATACCCCTCCCACCTGTTTTGAAACTTCTTGCAAAAAGCTACAGATTTTCAACTTAAAATCATACATGTGGTTAGTTGAAGGCAAATTTGCTTGAGTTTCATATGATATAATTCACGTTAGTACAAGTTAAATATGTTGATTACTATCAATCTAAAACTGAAAGCAATATCAATCAGAGAATTAATTGAAACTAACCTCTTAAATATACCCATGGTTTCCTTAATGAGATTGGACCAGCTTATCCACTCGAAGTTCTTGGGAGAGTGACCACTCAAATACTGTTCAACTTCCTTGCATGCATATATAAGCTGCCAGAAAGAATGAATAGAACTGCTCAAATGCTGACTAATATTATTATAAGTTCTCAAAGAATGGCCTTTGAACGCCTCGTATCATATCCCAAAATAGAAAGTTTTGCCACAGCAATCTCAGAAAGAGTTGTGATAAGATAAGATAAACAAAATCTTACAGCTTGGGGGTATAGATTCTACCTTTATTTTGTTTTCGAAGGGGAGTGAATCAGCAACCAAACGATTTTCTTCAATCATTGCTAGGAGAGGTTTTGTTGCTTGCATTTTATTTTCATCCTTGTATTTATTCTCAATTGGTTCTAATAACTACATAATTAAGCAAAATTAGATGTTTATATACGAGAAAAGTTATGAAAATAAAGTATAGTAGCATTTTCTGCATACCTTTTTAAGATCCTCGAGTTTTCCAATATAGATTTGTTCATCACATTCATCATCACTGTCTTCATATAGCCAGTCTTCAGTTTCTTGCAGACTTTTAGTGATTCCCTCATTCTCTAAGTCCGTGACAAACATCTTGTAGGCATTTTGAAGCTAAATCACACAAAATATGTCACATTGTATGCATTGCAATCAAACTTTAGTGTAATTATTTTGATAAAACCAGTACCTTGCTACGAGTATCATAGACAAAAGACTTGAGCGTGTTTCTTTGGTCCTTAGTTTGCTCCACCTTTTTATCTTGCTCTAGCAACTTCTGTTCTCTTTCTTGGGCTTTAAGTAGCTCATCTTTTGTTGTAGTGGCATATAAATTATCAGAAAATGCAATATTCAAGTAATGAATTTTTGG
>OU343223.1:6238731-6373805 GCA_910596185.1 Chrysanthemum makinoi | reverse complement strand
ATTATTGCCATACTTAAATTTCTATATCATATATTCATTGGTCTAGCGGACTTGGTATATTCATTGGTCTAACGGTCTTGGTATATTCATTGGTCTAGCGGTCTTGGTATATTCATTGGTCTAACGGTCTTGGTATATTCATTGGCTAATGGTCTTGGAGCGATTTGAACATACACTATACATTCGGCGTGGGTTGTGAACACACAGGGTTGCAAGTTTTGTATGGAAGGGACTTGGAACTGAGTGGATTCCTATGATACCTTTGCCATAAGCGATTTCGATACATTGAGCCATGCACTATTATGTGAATTCATTTGGCGATTCTGTTGAACATAAACTATGCATATTACGGCGGTGGGTTGTGAACACACAGGTTGCAAGTTTTGTATGGAAGGGACTTGGGCGAGTGGATTTACAATGCCTTTGCTACATAATCGATTTTGATAGTCTTTACATTTCAGCGATTTACAATGCCTTTGCCGCGTGCGATTTTGGAAGGCTTTACACTTCAACTCAAACTCTATGAACTCACTCAACCTTTGTGTTGACACTTTTTAGCATGTTTTATCTCGGTATATAAGGCATTCACTTCATGGCATGCATTTGGACACCTCATGGAGTCGTGGTGACAGTAGCGTCTCACTTGGTTTTACATACTTTAAAACATCGTTTGAATTGTGTAACTTATTTCGCACAAGATGATTTTCATTTGGGACCTATACTTTGTAAACTCTGATTATTTTATTAAATCAAGCGATGTGTTTTCCAAGCGACACTTTAGGTGGTTCAATATACTATGATTGTGATGCTATGACGGTCAATCCCCAGGAATTCCATTCGGCACAAAAGCAGTAATTTGGGGGTGTGGCAGATTGGCATCGAGCTTGATTATAGAGAACTAGGTTGCATCATTGACCCTAGACTATAACTACATTATCATAGCATCCCATCATTCCATCATAAGTGCATGTTCACTTCACATGCGGTCATTATGTACATTTTTTTTGAGTTATTCACTTTCATTTCACATCGATTGTCACATGGATGCCCTTAAATGCCATCCCATTATCTTTCCCCATAACTCTAGCGTGGAGAATTCCTTGTCATTCCCTATCACAATTTTTTATAAATTGATTCATCATCGATAGCGACGAATGCGAGATAAACGTTTAAATAGGGCGAAGTCGCTCTCACTCCTTTGTTTCACCACTAACATGTCGAGTTACACTTTATTCACGCATTAAGTCTCTAAACCATCATACCTTGAAGCACTTACAACACCTCATAACCCACCCTTGCGGAACCCGCCGATCATTTCGAAAGCCTCAAACTTATCGATCTCTTATCACATCTCTTTAGAGCGCTTATTATTAACATCGGATTTTGCTACGTCTCACATTTTCTCTTGTTTTGAAGAAGATATGGCGCAGAAGCTACAGTTGAAATGACCCAGCGGCTATTCAAGTTAGTGAATGATAGCATTGCTAATGCTCTAAGAGTCGAAAGGGAAGCGGTGGCTGCTGCTTGCTGAGGCCACGGTTCTTCTTTAAACCTAGACTATTTCTTGCCTACGGTAATCAGGGAGGATCTGGGGTTAAGAATGTTCGTTACAAAGATTTCAAAAGTGGCGAACCCACAAGTTTAGAGGACGGAAGGAGCTACGGCAATGGTGCGATGGTTTGAAAAGTTGGAATCCGTGTTTTGCTTTGCTTGTCGGATGATAGTAAGGTTAAATTTGCTACGAGTACTTTACTTGATGGAGCATTGTCTTGGTGGAATTCATATGCTCAACCGATTGGAATGGAGAATGCTTTCAAGCTTACTTGGGAGCAATTCAAGGGTTTGGTAACTAAGAAGTTTTGTCCTCGTATGGAAGTGAAAAAGTTGGAGACAGAATTCTATGAGTTGGTAACTATTGGGTATGACATTGATACTTACATTCGAAGATTTCAAGAATTGGCTGTGTTATGCCCATCTATGGTTTCGGATAACGAGAAGTTACTAGAGGCTTTTATGGGGACTTCCGAGGTTATTCAAGAGATGTGACTTCTTAGGCCTCAACGATTGAGGAAGCTATTAGATTGACTCAAAAGCTCATGGCCGGGTAGTGAAGAGCAAGTACACTAACACCAACCAAAACAACAACAACCCCAACAACGCACCAACTACAAGCGATAACCAAACCAACAACAACAAAAGAAAGTGGGAAGACGACCAAGGAGGTTATAACAACAACAACCAAAACCGTAACACTAACCATCATCAAAACAATGAGAATGAAGAACGCAATGGTATATGTTGCTTTGCACCAAAGCGAGGTTATCTGGAACCTACCCACTAGGTAATCGATGTAAGTATCATCACACGGGACTTTGTCCTGTTAAGTGCTACAAGTGTCAAAAACTAGGACACAATGCGAGAATTGTAGAGGCAAGACCATAGTTACGTGCTTCGGATGTGGGGAACAAGGACACTATCGGAATCAATGTCCTCAAAACCAAGGTCAACAAATTGAAGGTGCTCATGGGAATGTATCTATGTTGGAAGGAGGAGGAGGAGCTCGTCAAGGTATCAACGGCGGAAGGCTGAAGAAGTTAGAAAACTAACAGTCTTATTTCTCCTTATGTACTATGTCGTACCAAGTTTATGTCTAATCATCATATCCAGAACTTTATAACTAAAGATGTATACTTTTGCTAAACCACTCGTTGTAAAATATTCTCATCTATAGTACTTTATTTTCTTTCGGATTTGTTATCATTTCACGAGTTTTAATTCTTTTACTTTAACTATTATTTTAACAACACTTCTCCATGTCTTCTCTCCTCGGTGTTCATCACAATTTTAACATGGTTGACTCAACACCAATCAACATATGAGTCGATTAGTCCAAGCATTGCATAGTTACTCCTAAATTATACATAGATCACCTATGTCTAATTAGGGAAGAATCATGCAATGAAGGGAGTAGTAATATATGTGTAAGCAATTCGTAATCGGCCAAATTTTCAAAAGATTTTCTTCAAACCACTTGTTTCCAGTTTGATCCGCGTGGCAGTTCTTGTTTGATGAGTTGCAAAGATCGGGCTAGAAACAAGTTGCCTAAACGATTTAGCCTAATCTGGCAGTTCTTGTTTGATGAGTTGTGAGATTAAGTAAAATCGGTTACCAAAAAGTCCTGAGGGTTTTGCTCGAGAATGGGAAAGTTTGCCACATCAAACCCTAAACCCGATAGACTAACGAACTGAATTGAGGACTGAATTCCTTTTGATGGGTAGAATGTGACAATCCGTACTTTCAGGTCATTTCTCAACACGATTCATGTCTCACAATTTCAACATTTATAGTAAACTTGGTTTACTTGTTTCAAATTCGCGTAACCTTGGAGGTTTAGCGGCGAATTCATGATCATGACATCAAGTACATTTCATATGGACTATGATTAGTCTACATTTCATTGACATCATGTGCATCTCATAAATTCATTCACGACATTTCATTTCATATTTACGCGTAATTTTTTTTATATTAAATAAACGTTATCGCGTGAGTTATTATTTTAAATATTTAAACCGTTACTTTCAAAAATGATCGACATATTTTTTGTACTTACATTAGTTTATAAAAAAACTATATTTTTAGTTTTACTAGTGTTTTGAATTTATTTAATATAAATCGTCGAATTTAAATTATTACGACGTTTTCTTAAAATTAGACGATAATTATTTTTATCACTCAAATTTCACAAGGAATGTATTTTTACAATTTTTATTATATCATTACATTCTATTTTGAACTATTAAAAACTTACTTGCACCAAAAATTACCATTTACTCTACAAGTTAATAATATCTACACTTTACTTACACTTTATCTTATAATTATACAAATATATACATATTTATACATTTTGAAAGAAAAGAAAAATATTACTTGGGGAGCAAAAGCCCCAAAAATCCGGACATCAAGAGGGTGGTCAATTAATGATGCATGGTTGCTTGTTGGTTAATAATTTCACACAAACATAAAAGTCTCATTCATGTATCTTATTTTCTCATTCACTTTACCAAAATTCACATAGTTAGAGAGTTTTCTCCTTGTTCTTCTCCTTCTATAACCGGTCATCAAGAGAGCTCACAAGGGATCATCTTCAAAAATTTTCTCAAGTGATTTACAATCTAGTTATTACTCTTTATTAGGTTTTGAAATAAAAACCAAGAGTATTTAGGATTATCCTTTGTTCTTTGCACCTCATCATATTCATTTGTAAGCTTGTTTCTTTCATTTTCTTGTTTCCTTATCATTTTCATATGTTTCTTTTCATTTTTGGAGCTTATATACATGATATGTGATTTATACCATTTATTTCATGATTTTAGAGTATATATATATAAATGGTCATCCTATAAATATTCCCTTGGTATTGGTTGGTCTTGATGGTGATTAGGAACCCATGACACCCTAAGAAGGTGTATGGTAGGATTAGATTAGTTTGGAGTTGATTTGAAGGGATTAGGATAGGTTTTGTCTGAGAAAAACTATTTTCGATAAGTATATTTTGTGTTCTGTCCTTGTTTTGCTTTTCTGGAAAATCCGACAGTAGGCACGACTTTTGGCCTTGATATTTAGAAAATATACTTTAAAGCGAATCCGTGGCAGCTTGAACGGATAAAGCGGACTTGCTTGAAGAAGTTATGGATTTTTAAAGTTTGACGACGAAAAATATTATTTTCAGAAATTTCAGCATACTATATATATTGTGAGAGTCAAAAGCGAGCCTTAAGCTTCACAAATTATTTCGACTTCTCCAAAAATATATTAGTTTACTTCGATACGAAGCTAAGGACATATAAAATGTAAGCAGTTTGAAACGACAAAGATATGCACTTTTTCATAAACTTGCGTAACTAATTTTTCTGCACTCATTTAGCAAAAACCACCATCTTTAACCCTTATTATCTTTATGTTGGGACCTTTTGGGCCGAAAACTCTGAACTGAAACTTCTCGATTTCGATACAAACTTTCCAAAACCGTCGAGTTCGTTCTCTAACGATCGGCGTACCACTGTTCTAGATCTAGTTTTCCAAAGCCATTTTTGTTAATTTCATAAAATTCCGACGACATTGTTTTTGCGTGAAAGTGGAAATTTCTCTAAAAATCATTATAAAACCATTATAGGATGACATTTTAATGTAAAAACATGTAAAGTCATTTTTGAAGGGTCAAGACGTCAAAAGAGTATTTTTCGACGACGAGTAATATTTTCAAAACTCGTAAATGGTATAAATAACATCTGAAATGCATGCATAACATTACATTGCAAACTATGACATCATATCATTGGTACTAGGTACCGGATAGCATCATCACATTATACCTCGGTGTACTCACTCTTGTCATTTCGTCCGGTTACCAAGTGAGTTTCGTAGCCCTACTTGTTTTAATACTGTTTTTGGGAGATACATGCTCAATGATTTTTATTACATTCGTGATTATTTGCAAACTACATGTTTATCTAACTGAATGCTAGTCAAAGTAACATTATGCCATACTTAGAATTTCTATATCATATATATTCATTGGTCTAACAGTCTTGGTATATTCATTGGTCTAACGGTCTTGGTATATTCATTGGTCTAACGATCTTGGTATATTCATTGGTCTAACGGTCTTGGTATATTCATTGAGCTAATGGTCTTGGAACGATTTGAACATACACTATACACATACGGTGGGTTGTGAACACAGGTTGCAAGTTTTGTATGGGGGACTTGGAACGAGTGGATTCACAATGCCTTTGCTGCATAAGCGATTTCGATACATTGAGCCATGCACTATTATGTGAATTCATTTGGCGATTTCTTGAACATAAACTATGCATATTCAGGTGGGTTGTGAACACACGGGTTGCAAGTTTTGTATGGGAGGACTTGGGCTGAGTGGATTTACAAAGCCTTTGCTACATAATCGATTTTGATAGTCTTTACATTTCAACGATTTACAATGCCTTTGCCGCGTAAACGATTTTGGAAGGCTTTACATTTCAACTCAAACTCTATGAACTCACTCAACCTTTGTGTTGACACTTTTTAGCATGTTTTATCTCAGGTATATAAGGCATTCACTTCATGGCATGCATTTGGACACCTCATGGAGTCGTGGTGACGCCGTCTCACTGGGTTTACATACTTTAAAACATCGTTTGAATTGTAACAAACTTATTTCCGCACAAGATGATTTTCAATTGGGACCTATACTTTGTAAACTCTGATTATTTTATTAAATCAAACGATGTGTTTTCCAAACGACACTTTAGGTCGTTCAATATAACTGTGATTGTGATGCTATGACAGTCAATCCCCAGGAATTCCATTCCGCTGCAAAACAGGTAATTTGGGGGTGTGACACAAGTGTTCTTAGATAACATCTACAAGTTACATGGTTTGCCAAATACCATTGTAAGTGACAGAGAAAAAGTGTTCCTAAGTGCTTTTTGGCAATCATTATTCAGGGCTTTGAAAGTTAAATTGCAAATGTCAACAGCTTACCATCCCCAATCAGATGGACAAACAGAGGTGGTGAATAGGTGTCCGGGTGCTACACGAGATGTATGTGGTGAGAAACCAAAAGAGTTGACACAATGGCTTTCAATGGCAGAGTTTTGGTATAACACAAATTTCCACACGCTATCGGGCCACCCCATTTGAAGTGTTATATGGTCAAACACCACCTATCCACATGCCTTATTTGCCAGGTGAAAGTCTTTGTTGACTGTGGATAGAACAATGCAAGCAAGAGAACAGGTGGTTAACATGCTTAAATTTCATCTAAAGAGAGCACAAGATAGGATGAAAAGCTTGGCAGATAAACACAGAACTGATAGAAATTTTGAAGAAGGTGTTTGGGTCTATTTGAAACTGCAACCATAGTGGCAAGTAACAGCTAGACACAGTCCCTATATAACTCTCACTAAGTACTATGGTCCTTTCAAGATCATAGAGAAGATTGGCAATGTGGCTTATAAATTGCAGCTTCCAAGTGGTAGTCAAATCCATCCAGTATTTCATGTGTCCCAACTTAAGCTTTGCAAAGGGGTGGTTGATAAGCACGGAACTCTTCCCATGTGTGACAATGAAGGGCTCCTATCAGTGTTACCAGTGAAAATCATTGGCAGGAGATTGGGAAAGGTTAACAATAGAGCTGCTGTTTATGTGTTAGTACAATGGTCAAATGGAAGTGAAGAAGAGGCAACTTGGGAACTATATACTAAATTACTGAAGAAGTACCCTGGGTTTGATCAAGAGGAAGCAACTGAACGTGATATTTGACTGTGGAAAGTCAAATGTTAAGGAGAAGGGATTTGATACGCGCCAATTTGGAAACCACTGATAAGCTTGGAACCATTAGTGGAAACCCACTGATAAGCTTCAGTAGAAACCACTGATAAGCTTCAGTGGAAACCACTGCTAAGCCAAAAGTTAGTTATAACTTTTGGCGGGAAAATCTGTTCACTCCTTCCTCCCATTTCTCCTTCCTCCCTTTGTATAAATACTTCTTTCCATTTCACTTGTAATTCATTCACGAAAAGACTTGTAATATTTCTCTCTCTTAATTACATTACAAACTAAGTGAATCATTTGATTACAAATACGGTTTCATTTCTTCTTATGTGATCCCCTGTTTGTTATCATCAACAACTACATTTCATAACTGATTTCTGGTTGTTTACAATTTGGTACATAACATATAAGCCTGAATCTAAAGCTGCAACTAATAATAGTTTATGACACTAAAAACAAATCGAATATTCCCAAATAAAAAAATCATGATTTGCCTTCTAAGCAAAGGAAATCGACTTGAACTATAAGATTTTGCAATTTCTACTTTCTGTTTTTACCACAGGGAACATATCCACCAATACTAACAAAAGAAAGAAACAATAAAGAAATTAATCCTGTAAATTTCAAACCTCCAATTTTGAACCGCAACTTCTGTACACATGTGAAACATCACTTTCAATAGAGGCGCGACAAGCAATGGAACGGGTACTTTAATTTGTTGATTAATCATTGGACATGAACAAGAGTACGAAGAGATATAAGTGATGCTTAAGATCCAGGACGTGACAAACATTGACAGACTAATGAATAATCTAAACAAAATCAACGAACAAATATTACCGAGTAAATTACAGAAACAAAAAGTAACTGTTAATATATACAAATAAGCTATAAAAAAGTTTATTTATATTTTACGATCTTCTAATGTTTTGTTGATAACAAACGTAAGATCATGTTAACGAAACAAATAAAATACGTAAATTGTTTGAGCCAATAGTTTACTAACACACTTACATTTTTCATATAAAACACTAAACAAGTAATAGTGCTTTTATGATTTAGTAATGCATATGTACAACAACTAGTGTTTACATATTGAGTAGATATATATACATAATTAGTATGTATTATAATGGGTAATGTAATGGGTAGAAGTTTAAGTATTTGACCCATTGACCAAATACATTGAATGTAGTTGGGTATAACCCAAAGTCCATGACCCATACCCATGGAGCATAACCCATAACCCATTGCATGACATCATGCATAAGTCATAAATGGGTATTATCCATGACCCATGGATTTAACCCATGACCCATGGACTAGATGCATTGCACCTAGTAGATACATTGTATCCACTTAGATACCCATGGTCCAAAGTCTAGGACCCATGAATCATAACCCATGACCCATGCCACAAAACCCATGGGCAAAAAGGAGTGTCCCACGGTTCCCCCAGTTTACACTGGACGGATCCCTCAAGTAAGGGATCCGTGGAATAGTAGCAATATTTTGGCTATAAATAGTGAGCCATTTCTTCATTGTAATTTACCCCTTTCACATATATTTTCTCTTTGAGTTGTAAACTCTCTAACAACATATCCAAGTGATCTTTGTATGTGGTTTTGTGTTTGTGTGATTCTCTAGGTTCCTCTTAAAGGCGAGATCACCACCTCTTGAAGTCGAGCAAGCTCAAGTCCATGGGTTGCCTAGCTTCGTCATCATCAAGACTACTAATGGTATCTTGTTGATAGTTCTTTCTTCCTCATTAGAAGTGTAGTGTCAAAGACATAGGTGAAAGATGTCTAAAGGATCAAGACGAAGACATTAGTGAAAAGTGTCGAAGAGTCATATTGAAGGCATTAGTGAAAGGTGCCAAAGATCCGTGTCAAAGGCATTAGTGAAGGTTGCCTAAAGTCCGTGTTGAAGGCATTAGTGAAGGGTGCCTAGAAGTCAAGTCAAAAGGCATTAGTGAAGGGTGCTTAGAAGTCAAGTCACATGGCATTAGTGAAGGGTGCCTAGAAGTCGAGTCAAAGGCATTAGTGAAAGGTGCCTAAGGTGTACATTTGATATGGTGTGTCGATGTACAAGATAGATCTGTATTGGGTAAAAAGATATTGATATCCTTGTTGATGTTATCATAAGGAGTGGATCTCCTTAGGGATAGGATTTGTGTAGTGTTGGGTAGTAGTTCCTCCTTTGTAATGGAACTCGGTATCTAGCCTTGTACCGGATAAAAGGTAGGCGACGTTGTGATAGGTTTGGTTCTACCTCGTGGAAGAACTCGGTATCTAGCCTTGTACCGGATAAAGAGTAGGCAATGTTCTGAAGGCTTCTCTGCCACAAGGAGTTGGTGTTGTGTAGTGATTACGAACTCTCGAGTAGGTGACTCGGGGAGCGAGTAGGGAAAGGAAGGTGTCCTTGTAGCCGAACCACTATAAATGCTCGCGTTGTAGTTTTGTGCTTCTTACTCTTTATCTTAGCTTTTATTTATCTATACGCTTGTCTATCAACATACAACACACACGTTCAAATAGATTGACATTAGTCGATCTAAATAGTTTAAAACCAAGTTTTAATCAGTAAAACTATTCAACCTCCCCTTCTAGTTTTCCACAATTGGCATCAGAGCTTCGTTACCAAGTTTCTTAGAGTATGTTGTACTTTAAAAACTCGATATGATCCGTGTTTAATTGAAAACTACAAAGAAGGTCTTTTACAAAAATAAACATCATGTCTTAAAAACACTTTTGTAGGATGTTAATTAAATGACAACAATATTTTTTTTCTTTCTTTTCTCTTATTTTATCTTATTAAATTGCACTAACCATCCTTATCATTTTTCTTAATTAAAGCTCATATTTATCAAGCCATAGGAATTTCTTGGTAACAAGATTACCTTCCCTAAGAAGGTATCTTAATCACAAAGGAGCCGAAGTTGTCTATTGATATTTTTTTTGTAATAAGAAAGACACTCAAAAGCGCATTAGAGGTATGACTTCCTACTTATCTTTAAATAACATTAGCTTAAGAATAAGTATGCTTACATAGGAACTTATATGATTACTTTTTCACATACTCATGTATTACACGTAGCTTCGTTAGGAAACTTTTCTTGCATACGTGTTACTCTTTATATAATCTAGGTTTATAAACATGTGTCTTATTTTACTTATCTAAAAATCAAATCTTTCTAATAATAAAAAAAAAACAAGAATCTCAAAAATTCCTCCTTCCTCATAAATATCCCCTCCGATCGTCAACTCCACCAAACCCTTATTTTTCAAATCTTCCACTTTCAAAAATTACCTCTCATTCAAACCTCATCTTCCTTCTCATCTCATCTCATCTCAAATCAAAACCAAGGAAGAACTTCATCATCATGGTTTACATCGCCTTCGTGATCATCGTCTTGACACTTATCGCTCTCGTGTACCCCATGATCAAATTTTCACATGGAGACATGTACTTTGTGTTGTTAATCTACATTGGTGTTATATACCCAATCCTTTGTATCATTCTTAGCATTGAAATGAAATATTACTAATGTTTTAGTTTATTTAGTTTATTTTTCATAATGTGTTTTTTCTTCTATTTTTTTTGTCTTTCGTACCTTTGGCCTTGAGATACTTTAGAAACCTACAATGCATGCTTAACTAAGTAAATATTGGCTAAAATACATATCTTTTTATAAACCTATAAGATGCAAAAATCTATTTTTCATCAAAATCCTTTTTCTGTCGCTACAGATCCACGGATCCCTATAGTTCAAATAGCTGGATCCCTCTTGGAAGGGAACCGTGAGAACCGTGTTTATGGAAAACTGATTCTCATGCAATATAAAAATCGTTTTCATCTTAAAAAGATATACCCCACTAGAATGTTAAGTACTAAGTGAGTTAATTGTCATTGTTAATAGAAATCTAGTAAAAACGTTAGGTGATCATCCTTTTGCTTTAATGCGTATCATCATATTAACTTTTCACTTCCATAGGTCTCGTCATGTCTCATGAGTATGAGTTCGACTTTTCACTCACTTATGCCTACATTCCTAACATTTCTCTTGAGCCCAACACACCTGGCAATCATGTCCGTGGGTTCAATAATCTCGAAACTCGTCACTTCCATGAAGGACGTATTGTCCATACACCTCTACTATACGAAGAAGGTATCAATACCTCTTTCCGAACCATAGGACTAAAATGCCTTCTCGGAATTAACGAGAAAATCTGTCCAAGGTTTGTATTGGAATTCTTTCGTCAAGTTGAACTCGTCCGTAATGAGGATCAATCTCTATCTCTTTGGTTTTGGATCAAAAACCAAAAGTTTGTTTTAACCCTTGGGCAATTTGCCCACATTCTTCGAATTCCACATCATCGAGAATGTGCCTTCACTGAAGATTGGTCTATTGATTCTCTCTTCAACCATCATGAAGAAAATAGTCCATATTGTTCACACATACCTTCCCCTCAAGACTTGACTCGGATGTTATGCAAACCTCGACCCTATCACTCTGATCCAAACATAATCTATACATGTGATATCCGAGATGAGTTTAAACCTCTCGCACTCATCCTACGTGAAAATGTTTGGAGTCTTAGGGGAAATCGAGAAATCCTTCCCGCTTGTTGTGCTCACATAATGTATTGTTTGCTAACACAACAACCATACAATCTCGCCTATTTCTTCGCAAGGCGAATTGTAAACCTTCAAGGCAACAAGAACAAACTAATCCCTTATGGAATGTTCTTGACACATTTTTATCATCACATCATGTACTTCCACCCTCAATTTCATAGTCCGTTGTACGTACTCGCGAATAAGATGATGGAACCTCTAAACACATCTCTCATCATGTCTTTCTTCATCCCTGAATCGGCAAATACTTATCATCCATTTGATGATGCATCTAGCGAAAATGCTAATGAAACTTAGTCTCCTATAGGCTCAATCCTTAGATTTCATCTTTGATCATTGTAATGTGATGTTTCTCATGAAATAAAACATTTAACGTTTGATGTCTCGTTTATATAGTTGTTCAAACTTCTTAGATAACACTAGCTTTGAAAAACAATACCTTGTGCAACTTTTGCATACCTTCTGTGAAGGTACTGTTTAGCAGGAGACGGATCCCTCAAATTGTACTAGACGGATCCCTCCACTTAGGGAACCGTGGGACGGGCAAACAGAAATGAAGTTGCAGCCTGTATACTTCAAACCATGTCCGTATACCACATCACACTAGCTAAACATAATTCCTTAGGACCACTTAAGTCTTCCTCAAGCTCATTAAGCTTCACACTCACTCATAGCTCATTTAGGATCACACTCAAAGTGCCTTTAAATTTATCATTTCACCAAAACTCATCATCCTTCCGCTCCTACACTCACACATCAACTCTCACATGTCAACACATCCTGTTTTATAAATCTATCAATTTTAGCAAATTGATTCTAGTCATCTCTACCTCAAAATGGGTCAAAAATTAACTTTTCAATTCTTATAATTTTTAAGGAATTTTTAAATTTTATCTTAAGATACTATCTGGTCTCTAGGATCATTTAGCTCCACTTGACACTCTCAAATTTTCTAGTGTCATCTTTGGTAATTCATTGGTACTCATAAAGTTCCATTTTCTTCCATAAAATGCAATCATTAGCTACATCACTCATTGCCCTTGATCATTTAAGCACCCTTTCATTTAAGACACTTAGGAACACTGAAACACTCAAGAGTTATAGGTATTAGACCTTACAAAGATCATTTTTCTCCTTTCTTAGCTTCTGAGAGCCGGATCCCTAGGATTAGCCAAGACGGATCCCTCATTGGAGGGAACCGTGGGATCCGGGTGATAGATTCAGCAAATCCTAGCTAAAACAATCATTTCAAGCTCTCCTTGCTAAATTGAACACTCCATCTTGTCTTAATTAAACTCCTAGATCAGTGCAAATCTGTAGTTGACATTTGTGCCTGCAAATCATCACATTTCAAAGGATCTTAGTGGCTTAAGTCTTGAATGCACTTGCCAAATCCTTCCCCTTATAAACCATCTTATGAAGACTCCTAAAGTCATCATCTACATCCACATTCTCAGTATTTAGAAACCTCTATTCTCTCTTATCATCTCATCATTTGGAAAGCTCCTAGTGGTAACTCATCCACCAAAGGACCACCCAAGAAACTTGCTCGTGTTGTTCACGAAATTTCTTTAACCGAATCATCTCCCGTTAAATCCACAAATGGTAGGATATCCCCTCCACCTATCAAACCTATCCCCAAATAGATTGTTCCCACAAAACTACCAATGCCAAACACCACTATACCCCCTAAATCAAACATTCCTATTTCCACTAAACCATCACCCTTAGTGCCTAGAGCCATATCATTCACTACTCCACTCTCATCACCACACCTCTGCAATATAAAGGACTTGCCTCCTAGGCCGTCTCATCCTCCACCATTGCCAACATTATCAATGGAAAGAATAGCGCAACAAAATCAAGGTGTTGAATCAACACTAGCCCCGACATCCTTTTCTCCATCACCCTAAAATAGTCCATTTTGGATTATGAGGAATCATCAAAGTCAACCACTCGACCACATGGAAGTTGAAACCTCCCCACCTCTGACCCATAACCCAAATAGGAGGAGCATCCTACGGATCCCCCAGTTTACACTGGACGGATCCCTCATGTAAGGGATCCATGGGATCCGGGGAACAGCAGTGATTTTTTGCCTATAAATAGTGAGCCATTTCTTCATTGTAACTCACCCCTCTTCTTACAAACTCTCTCATATATTACTTTTCTCTTCTAATCTCAGATCTCTTGATCTATATAGTAGTTCTTCTTTCTTTTGTTGTGATTCTCATATAGATCCTTCTCAAAGGCGAGATAACGAGATACTACAAGTCATCCAAGCAAGGGGTCCTTGATTGATTTGTTCCTCCACAAGATTTCTGTAGCAAGATCTTGTATTTCATATTTCACATAGTTGTTGTGTTATAGTTGTGTTGGTTTGGTCCTCCGTGTTAAGGACTCGGTATTTAGCTTTGTACCGGAAAAAGTGTAAGCGACGTTGTGAAGGCTTCTCCACCGAGTTGAAGGAGTTTGTTGACATAGTGCTTGAACTCTCGAGTAGGTGACTCGGGGAGTGGAGTAGGGCAAGGAAGGTGTCCTTGTAGCCGAACTGCTATAAATCGGTTGTGTCATTTCTATCCTTTACTTTACTTGCTTTCATTACTTACATTACTTATTGCTTTATACTTTCTATCCATCCATACGAATTCACATAGGATTGAATCTAAAGTTTTTAAAACTAATATAAAATCGGCAAAACTATTCAACCCCCCCTTTCTAGTTTTCCACAATTGGCATCAAGAGCAAGGTTTACAAAAGTTTTAAAGTAAATTGTATTTTAAACACCTTTCGATCACAATGGGTTCTGAAAATTATAAATAAGGGCAATCTATGCAACGACCTCCACTACTTGAAACTAATGGTTTTATTTATTGGAAAAATAGATTCGAAACTTATGTGAAGTCAAAAGATGTTGATCTTTGGTACATCATTGTTGAAGGTGACTTTGAAGCCACTACAAAAGATGATAAAACCGGCAACCTAATAAACACACCTCATGATCAACTCTCCGATGATCAAAAGAAAAAGCTTTCCAAAAATAGTGAAGCTAAAATGGTTTTATATAATGCTTTACCCAAAAAGGAATTCGAAAGAATTTCTATGCTTAAAACCTCTAAAGAAATTTGGAATTCTTTAGTTGTAACTCATCAAGGAAATCAACAAGTTAAAAATAATAAAATAGATTTATTTGTTCAACAATATGAACAATTTTCAATATCAGATGAGGATAGTATAGATAATTCTTTTGCTAACTTTAATACTATAATTACATCATTACAAGCACTTGATGAGTCTTTCTCTAGTCATAATCATGTCAGGAGATATCTAAGGGCACTTCCATCCAAGTGGAGATCAAAGGTAACGGCCATCTAAGAATCAAAAGACTTATCAATCCTCACCCTCGACGAACTCATAGGCAATCTAAAGGTCTATGAGCTTGTCCTCGCTAAAGATTCCGAACCCTCAAAAAAAAAAGAGAAGCACAAATCTCTTGCCTTAAAAGCCAAGAAGGTTTCAAGCGATGAAGAAAACTCTTCTTCGGATAGTGATGACGAAGAATATGCCATGGCGGTAAGGGATTTCAAGAAGTTCTTTAGAAGAAAGGGAAGATATGTCAAGCAACCATATGACGACAAGAAGGGGTTCCGGAAAGGCAAAGACGACAAGAAAGCAAGGGATGAACGTGCATGTTTTAAATGTGGGGACCCTAATCACTTCATTAGTGAGTGTCCCAAACGTGACGAACAAAAAGCGTTCGTGAGTGGTTCGTGGGGAATGAGTGAGGAGGAGAACGGAGAAATTTTTCTCATGGCAAATGACTCAAACGAGGTATGTCCCGAATCTCTCTATTATAGTAGCTCATCATTAGATGATGAATCATTGCATCTTGAATATGATAAATTTTGCAAAATTAGTCTAAAAGTAATTAACAAAAATAAGATTTTGAAAAATAAAAATGAACGTTTAGAAAAGGAAGTCAATGAGTTAAAAGGAAAATTAAAACGTTTGGAAAAAGGGAAGATAGCAAGTGGGGAATGTGACCTTTGTCTTTAACTTTAAACACTAGTTAATAATCTTGATTCCAAGATTGCTAGAATGAATACTAATACTCTAGATATAATACTAGATAGTGTTAAAACATGAAACAATCAAAAGGGTTTAGGTTTTCAGGAACTTAATGCATCAACTAGCGAGAATAAAGAAACACAATTCGTCAAAGCAACTGAAAAACAAGCTACTGTAGTCACGGATCCCACGGATTCCTTAAAAAGGGAACCGTCTATTGTAAAACCATGGATCCGTGGGTCTGTACCAGGAAACAGTAGAAATAATGTAGCTACTTCATCTAGAACCGACTTTGTTATCGTTAACAAAAAGAAACCAACCCACGTTACTATTAGACAACCACCTCCACTAAAACAAAATCAAAGTTTTATGAGAAACAAAGGTCCATCGTTTTCAAAACCAAACACATTTATAAGGAGACCTAATAATTTTTATCCAAGAAGTAACCACCATCAGATGGGATGGAATCCTAATGTACAAAATGGCTTTCCATTTCGAAGCTTTACACCATGGAATGCATTCTCACCTTTTCCATATATGCCAAACATGAATGAAATGTATAACACTAATGGACCCATGAACAAATCGGGACCAAACTTTTGAGTTAATTGTTTTCTTAGGTGTGCTTAAAGGTCGACATAGATCCGGATGAATGGATCAAGGATAGTGGGTGCACGAGGCACATGACCGGTAATAAAGACTTGTTTTCCACATACGAATCCTTCAATGGAGGGAATGTGGTATTTGGTAATAGCAAGAGCAAAATCATCGGTAAATGTACAATTTATCACAAATCTTTAACCATTAACGATTTGTGTCACGTAGAAAACCTAAACTTCAACCTTCTAAGTATAGGACAAATATGTGATCAAAAGTGTAACGTACTTTTTAGTGAAACCGATAGTAAAATATTGAAAAACGGTATCACCATAGGAAGAGGAATTAGAAAACATGGAGTCTATGTCATTAAAATTGGTAATGAACCTAAAGACAAACTTTGTCTTACTTCTATGGATGATACTTCGACCCTATGACATCGAAGATTGGGTCATGCCAATATGCGACTTCTTCAATCGCTATCATCTAAAGAACTAGTAAGAGATCTACCAAAATTAAAATACGAACATCATTTCTGTGACGCTTGTAACGAAGGAAAGCAAATCCATGCTAGTCACAAAGCTAAAAATATGGTCTCTACTTCTAAGTGTCTAGAATTACTTCACATGGATTTATTTGGTCCATCCGCTATTCAAAGCTATGGAGGTAACTACTACACTTTGGTTATAGTGGATGATTATTCTAGGTACACATGGACTAAATTTTTAAAGAATAAAACTGAAACATTCGATTACTTTGAAATATTAAGTAAGAAAATCCAAAGACAATTAGAAAGTCCTATATTGTCTATTAGAACGGATCATGGTAGAGAATTTGATAATGAAGTGCAATTTGGAGCTTTTTGTGATGCTAATGGTATTACTCACAATTTATCGGCTCCTTGCACTCCACAATCAAATGGGGTAGTCGAAAGGAAAAATAGAACCCTAAAAGAAATGAGTCGCACCATGATTAATGAGCAATCTATTCCTCAGAAATTTTGGTGCGATGTTGTTGATACATCAACCTACATACTTAACCGAGTCCTAATTAGACCATTCTTAGGTAAAACTCCATACGAGTTACTTCGAGGCGAAAATCCTATTTTAGAACATTTTAGAGTCCTTGGTAGCAAATGTTTCTTACTTAACACTAAAGATTACCTAACTAAGTTTGATCCTAAATCAACCGAAGGTATCTTCTTAGGTTACTCTCCTAATAGTAAAACTTATGTTATATTAAATAAAGAAACAATGAAGGTTGAAGAGTCATTAAATGTAAAATTTGATGAAAGTCCACCTAAACCTACCCAACCTCTTGTCGATGACGAGATAGTCGAAAGTGAAGCCATAGAAATCAAGGAAAATATAAACAAAGAAGATGAATAATTAAACAATGAAATCATCAATATTAAAGAGTCTAAAGATCACCCCGTAGATAAGGTCATAGGAAAGTTAAATGAAAGAACCTTAAGATTTCAAGTCCACAACCAAAGTAGTTTATTTTGTTTTGTCTCAACCATAGAACCTAAAAATACACAAGAAGCCATAAAAGATGAAAGTTGGGTAATGGCTATGCAAGAAGAGTTAAATCAATTTGTTTCTAACGATGTTTGGACACTTGTCCCTCCACCTAATAACCAAACCATAATCGGAACTAAATGGGTATATAAAAACAAGTTAGATGCAAACGGTGCAGTGTCTAGAAACAAAGCTAGACTCGTTGCCCAAGGGTATAATTAACAACAAGGCATAGAATTTGATGAGACCTATGCTCCCGTGGCTAGATTAGAGTCTATAAGAATACTTCTTGCTTATGCTTGTGCTAATGATCTTAGGCTTTTTCAAATGGATGTTAAAAGTTCTTTTCTAAATGGCTTTATTAATGAAGAAGTCTATGTAGCTCAACCTCCAGGCTTTATCAATTTCAAAAAACCTAAACACGTGTATAAACTAAAGAAAGCTCTTTACGGTCTTAAACCAGCCCCAAAAGCTTGGTATGATAGACTCAAATCATTTTTAATCAAAAACAACTACACCAGGGGTTAGTTGATAATACACTTTTCACTAAGAAAAATGAATCACATATAATTATTGTTCAAATATACGTGGACGATATCATATTCGGATCGACTTGTCAAGACCTGTGTGATGATTTCTCAAAAATCATGCATGATGAGTTTGAAATGAGTATGATGGGAGAAATAAGTTTCTTTCTTGCTCTACAAATTAAACAACTAGAAGATGGTATCTTCTTTAATCAATCCAATTACATAAAAGAAATGTTAAAGAAATTTGGTTTAGAAGAGTCAAAACCCATAAGAACACCAATGTCATCCGATACTAAACTAACAAAAGATGAAAACGGTGAATCCGTTGATAACACAAAATACTGTGGCATGATTGGTAGTCTTCTCTATCGTACGGCTAGTCGGCCGGATATCATGTTTAGTGTTTGTCTATGTGCTAGGTTTCAAGAAGACCCTAAAACATCACATCTAGAAGCGGTCAAAAGAATATTTAGATACATTAAGGGTATGGCTCAATTAGGATTATGGTATCCTATGGGAACGGGGGTAGAAACTATTGTATATGCGGATTCTGACCATGCAGGTGATTATGTTGACTGAAAGAGTACAAGTGGTGTATGTACCTTTATGGGATGTTGTTTAACATCTTGGTTCTCGAAGAAGAAAACGGCATTGGCCATATCAAAAACCGAAGCCGGATATGTCTTCGCCGGCAAAGCATGCCAACAAGCACTATGGATGCAACAAGCGTTAGTTGACTACGACATTCATCTAAGTGACATAGCCATTTTATGCGACAACAAAGGTGCTATTGACTTAAGCAAGAATCCGATGTTGCACTCTCGCACCAAGCATATAGAGATCCGTCATCACTTCTTAAGAGACAATGTTCAAAAGGGGAACATTTCTATTGGGAAGGTAGCATCCGAAGACAACATAGCCAACGTCCTCACTAAACCGTTGAAGCGGGAACGATTCAACTAGCTTCGTCTTGGTCTTGGTCTCATGGAACAATCGTCGTAATTTGTTTCTCAACTCTACAAGGTATGTAAAAATTAGCCTTCCTTCTTTTCTGAGTCTAGAATCTCTATTTCACACACAACTCACAGACAATATGGGGATTTTCAAAACTCAAAATATATTGTCTTATACCCTTTCAAAACTAACGATAACTTTTTGTTTTCAAGAATTTTTTTGAAATGTTTTCTAAAAGGATACTTCTCCCCGTGTCATTTTCCTAATGCTATTCTCACGTCTAGGACAAACCTTTTTCATTATTAATACAAAGAAAAAACCCGTTTTCATTGCATCTCATGTCATTTGAATGCTAAAGGGAACACATAACTAATATGTGTTTTCGGGTACATTCACTCAAGCAACAATGAACTAAGGAGCACTCGGGTTATCTCACATAATAATATTCTTTTTCACTTGTAGTTTATTTTCTTTTTCTTTTTAGGAGTCGAGATAACCGCAACTCCAAATGGTTTGCATATAGGCACACACTAGGCACAAATGTTTCCAAAAGGAAAAATTTGAGCTGCCTGAGTCACCAGTACCACGGATCCCAGCATTAACGCTGGACGGTTCCCTAAAGGAACAGATCCGTGGGAACCATGGCACATAAGCTAATTTTCTCTTCTATTTTTCTCACTTTGGCTATAAACCTTCATATTTTCATCATTTTACCTCTTTCACTAATGAGTATGTTACTTAATGCTTGTGTTCTCATGATCACATGCCTTAAATTCATATCTAATCATTAGATTTTAGTCCACATTTTGGATCTAGCATTCATTACAATGCACTATTTTCTCTATAAATAAGGTTCCCAAAATGCTTGCATATCCATCACTCTCAACCTTTCAAACAATCATCATTATGTCATCCAAAAGATCTTCCAACATTGATGAATCACCTAGTGCAAAAAATCCTCTTCAAGAAATCCAAAACTTTATCCTACCACATTCCGTAGTGCCACCACCCAAATCTAGAAAAACCGCACGGATTAGCATCCGGCCTTGTTGTTTAGCCAAACCATTGTCAAAAGGTTCATCACCAACTACTCATTCACCACCAAACGATTCCATAGTACCATCTCCATCATCTCCAACAAGCACATGACCACCATCACCTATCAAGTCTCTACCCAAGATCACCTTATCGGAACTCCTTAAGACGCCGAAAACAATCGCATTACCCGTGTCTAGTGTTACGCCCCGTTCCTTGCTTGACCGGAATTTTAAAACTTTAACGCGGAAACGACTTCGCTTTAACGGACAATTCTTTACTCTTTTGACCATTAATAAAAATCCATAAACTTTTAGACCTCAAGACTATTTTTAAATAAAACTAGACTCAATTATCTTCAAAACTCCGGGTGGCAAGACCCATGACGACTTATGGTTTAAAAGATATGATTTTTCAAAGATTGACCAAAATCTGAAAACCCCTTATTAAACTTCTGACGAGAGCATATGACCATATTAAAAATACCATATGGCCATATGCTGACCATATGCCCTTTATTATATTTCTGAAGCAACCATATGACCATATCTTTGAAATTACCATATTGTCATATTCTGACCATATGCCCTTTATTATATTTCTGAAGAAACATATGACCATATGCTGAAATTACCATATGGTCATATGCTGACCATATGCCCTTTTATTGTATTTCTGGAGCAACCATATGACCATACGATGAAATTACCATATGGTCATATGCCCACTGCAGAAAATATTCCATAAGACCATATTTACTCCATTTACGAAAAATCGACTTCAAAGACTCGAAACTTAACGAAACTTTCCAGAAATGTTTAACATAACATAATACATCATTTCCAGAAACATTTTTGTTCTAAACGACCCACGAACACATACTTATGGGGTTATACCAAACACCCGTTTTGACCCGTTTGCACCCACTTAAACATAACTCTTTAACATGCCTTAGGACCTGTAAAATGACTCTTAAACCATTTCATAGACTTGAAATTACAAGCATTTAACCTTTTATGACTCTCGGGGGACAACTTTGTCATGAGCTCGGTATTTACCTAAGCTCTACATTCTTATCAATCTTCTAAACTTTCGCATAATCCAACCTTAACCCTTAGTTCCAAGCATTCCTTTACTTCACGTTTAAACCTACAAAACATTAACATCTTAAACCGTAAGCACAAGGATTAGTAAGTAAAACGTTCATAACATGTTATCGTAGACAATCATACATTATGTATCATAACTCATTAACCATTGCAAATCATTGAACATTAACACGTACCTTGATTCACATAAGAAAGACATTTCCTATGGGTCAAACATCAACATACCTTAGCCTAATCCACCTTGCCTAACCTTCATGACTAGTTAAGCTAAACTAGTCTCAACTACACTTTACATAAACATATATATTCAATTACCCCATTTCTTAGCATAACAAAATCACATAACATATAATGTGTAAAATCATATTTTGGAAAACTAGAAGGGGGGGGGGTTGAATAGTTTTGCCAATTTTAAGTTAGTTTCAAAAACTTTAGATTCGATATTATGTGAAATCGTATGGATGTAGAGAAAGTATAGATCTAATGATAAAGCAAGTAAATAAAGTAAAGCAAGGGATAGAAATGACACAACCGATTTATAGTGGTTCGGCTACAAGGACACCTTCCTTGCCCTACTCCACTCCCCGAGTCACCTACTCGAGTTCAAGCACTATGTCAACAAACTCCTTCAACTTGGCGGAGAAGCCTTCACAGCGTTGCTTACACCTTTTCCGGTACAAAGCTAAATACAGAGTCCGTAACACGGTGGACCAAACCAACACGACTATTACACAACAACTATGTGAAATATCAAATACAAGATCTTTGTTACAGAAATCTTGTGGAGGAACAAATCAATCAAGGACCCCTTACTTGGATGACTTGTAGAATGCTCGTGATCTCGCCTTAGAGAAGGACCTATATGAGATTCACTAAAGAAAGAAAGAAGAACAACTCTCTAGATGAAGTGATCTTTTGTTAGAAGAGAATGAGAGTATATGAGAGAATTAGCAAGAAGAGGGGTGAGTTAGAATGAAGAAATGGCTCTCTATTTATAGGCAAAACTTTCCACTGTTCCCCGGATCCCACGGATCCCTCCCTTAAGGGATCCATCTAGCGTAAAGCTAGGGATCCGTGGGACGCTCCCCTTTGTCCATGGGTTTTTTGGTTATGGGTCATGGGTTATGGGTTGGTCCATGGGCATTTCTTTAGATACAATGTATCTAATGAGTACAATGTATCTAGTCAAGTGGGTATGGGTCAATACCATGGGTTATGGATATGATCCATGGGTTGTGATTTTTACCCATCCTAATAAACTATTACAACAAATGATTTATTACAAAAATTTGTATTAAGTGACTATATGTAAATGCTTTACAAAAATAACATGTATCCTTATAATTTTACTTATGTTAACATTATATTTGTTATCAACAAAACACAAAGAGATCGCAAAATATTAATAAACGTTTTTACGGTTTATTTGTATTAACAATCTCCCCCTTTTTGTTAATGACAAAACATAATGTTATGATGAGTAAAACTTAAGAATAGATGTATGTTTTGAAAGCTCCTAAGTTTTACTTCTTCTCCCCCTTTTTGTCGAAACAAAAAGTTAACCCATCGAAGAAATCAAATGTGGAAAAATAGTCCACGTATCGCTTACTCCCCCTTGACAGTAGCTCCCTCTAGTTTGGGGCGTCAAGTGAAGAAAATAAAAAAAATCCTACAAAGAACAGGTTAGTAGTAACATGCATAAGTAATCTTGTGATTGACGAGAATCAAGATTGGAAGCCAAGGTATGTAAACAAGGCCTTGTAATAAAACAACAAAATGTAGTGGTATTTATGCCACATACAAGCATGTAAAAGTAAGAACAATAATTTTTCTTGAAAATGACTCAAAAGAAAAATACTAAAAGTAGAAAATAGTAATAATGATTCCTTCCATGCTTGCATAAGGTTATGGATGGAGGTTTTGATGAGTAATGGTATTGATGCGATCAAGAATAAGGTTGAGTATGAATCGCATTTCTTCCCTAACTTCTATTGCAATATCCCTAGTGGATTGGCAGTGTTCACAATGTAAGTGATGTGGGTAATGAGTGCGGAAGTTTTCCGGGTTGTTTTGATTTGTGAGTTGCGGAAGATGTGATGGAAAAATAGGAAAATACGGATCAAAGTCCGAAATGTTTGGAAGTGGTGGTGGAAAAGAACCTAGATGTTCTTGAAGCTCAATGGGAGCTAAGGGTGGTGAGGTTTCAAGGTCATTGAAAATTGTGTTTGGAGAAGTGGGAGGTGTCAAAAAGGCTATTGTTTTTTGTTTTGGTTGTTGAGATCTTGTTGGAGTCTTAAGGAGTTCCAAAAGAGTGACTTTAGGAGGTCAGTTGATGGATGATGAAGTTGGTGTACTTGTTGGTGATGAAGGAGGTGCTATAGTGGAAGCATCTTATGGTGAGTTATTTGTTGGTGATGAGCCATTCGATGATGGGTTTGCTAAGCAACAAGTCCGGATGCTAATCCATGCGGATATCCTAGATTTTGATTATGGTATTTTGGAAGGTGGGAGGACAAAAGTTTGGATTTCATGAAGGGGATTGTTTGTTCTAGGTGATTCATCTAAGTTGGAAGATCTTTTGGATGACATGGTGTTGTTTGTTTGTGAAGATGAGATGAATATGCAAGCATTTTGGGAGTCCTATATATAGAAAAACAATGCATTGTAATGAATGCTTGACCCAAAATGTGGATTAAAATCTAATGATTAGATATGAATTTAAGGCATGTGATCATTAGAACACAAGCATTAAAGAACATACTCCAAAAAAATGAAAAAATATTGAAGTTTTCATCCAAAGTGAGAAAAATAGAAGATAAAACTAGCTTCTGTCTCACGGATCCCATGGATCCTTCCCTTGAGGATCCGATCCGGCAAAGATTAAGGCTGATCCGTGGGACTGATGATTCAGGCAGCTCAAAATTTTCCTTTTGGAAACATTTTTGCCTAGTGTGTTCCTATATGCAAACTATTTGGAGTTGCGGTTATCTCGACTCCTAAAAAGAAAAGAAAAATAAACTAGAAGTGAAAAATCAAATTATTATGTGAGATAACCCGAGTGCTCCTAATTCATTGTTTCTTAAATGAATGTACCCGAAAACACATATTAGTTATGTGTCCTCTTTAGAATTCAAAAGACATGAGATGCAATGAAAACGGGTTTTTACTTTGTATTAATAATGAAAAAGCGATTTGTCCTAGACGTGAGAAATTGCTTTTGTGAAATTGATACGGGAATAGGTATCATTTTTAGAAAATGTTTCAAAAAGAGTTTTCTATGTGCGAATAAAAATCGTTTTATCCTTTGAAGAGAAGATGTGTATGTAATTATATGTTTGCAACTTGTACTTATTTTGAAAGAAAATAAGAAAAACTATGAGTTATAAGTGAAAAAATTATCTTGGGTTTTGAAAATTCCCGTATTGCTTGTGAGTTGTGCGTGAAATAGAGATCCTAGACTCAGAAAGAAGAAGGCTAGTGTTTACATACCTTGTAGAGTTAAAAGTAAATTACGACGATTGTTCCATGAGACCAAGACCAAGACGAAGTAGGTTGAATTGTTCCCACTTCAACGGTTTGGTGAGGACGTCGGCTATGTTGTCTTCGGACGCTACCTTCTCAATAGAGATGTTCCCCTTTTGAACATTGTCTCTTAAGAAGTGATGACGAATCTCTATATGCTTTGTGCGAAATGTAATACCGATTCTCGCTTAAATCGATGGCACCTTTGTTGTCACATAGAATGGCTATGTCACTTTAGATGGATGTCGTAGTCTACTAACGCTTATTTCATCTATAGTGCTTGTTGGCATGCTTTGCCGACGAGACGATTCGGCTTCGGTTGTTGTTATTGCTAATGCCGTTTGTTTCTTTGAAAACCAAGATGTTAAACAATATCCCATAAAATTACATACCCCACTTGTACTTTTTCGGTCAACATAATCACCTGCATGGTCGGAATCTGCATATACAATTGTTTCTACTCCCGTGCCCTTAGGATACCATAATCCTAATTGTGTTGTACCCTTAATGTATCTAAATATCCTTTTTACGGCTTCTAGATGTGATGTTTTAGGGTCTTCTTGAAACCTAGCACATAGACAAACACTAAACATGATATCCGGCCTACTAGCCGTGAGGTAGATAAGACTACCAATCATGCCATGATATTTTGTATTATCAACGGATTCTCCATCTTCATCTTTTGTGAGTTTGGTGTCGGATGACATTGGTGTCCTAATTGGTTTTGACTCTTCTAAACCGAATTTCTTTAACATCTCTTCTACCTTCATTGTTTCTTTATTTAATATGACGTAAGCTTTGCTATTAGGAGAGTAACCTAAAAAGATACCTTCGGTTGATTTACGATCAAATTTTGTAAGGTAATCTTTTATGTTAAGAAGAAAAAATTTTCTACCAAAGACTCTAAAGTGATCTAACGTAGGCTTTTTGCCTCGAAGTAACTCGTATGGAGTTTTACCTAACATTGGTCTAATTAAGACTCGATTAAGTATGTACATTGAAGTATCAACGGCATTGCACCAAAACTTTTGAGGTATGGATTGCTCATTTAGCATGGTGCGACTCATTTCTTGTAGGGTTCTATTCTTTCTTTTAACTACCCCATTCGATTGTGGAGTGCGAGGAGCCGAGAAGTTGTGAGTAATACCATTAGCGTCACAAAAAGCTCCAAATTGCACTTCATTATCGAATTCCCTACCATGATCCGTTCTAATTGACACTATAGGACTTCCTAATTGTCTTTGGATTTTCTTGCTTAATATTTCAAAATAATTAAACGTTTCCGTTTTGTTCTTTAAGAATTTAGTCCATGTATACCTAGAGTAATCATCCACTATGACCAAAGTATAGTAGTTTCCTCCATAACTTTGGATAGCGGATGGACCAAATAAATCCATGTGTAGTAATTCTAGACACTTAGTTGTAGACACCATGTTTTTAGCTTTGTGACTAGAATGAATTTGTTTTCCTACATTACAAGCATCACAAAAGTGATGTTCATATTTTAACTTAGGTAGATCTCTTACTAGATCTTTGGATGATAGCGATTGAAGAAGTCGCATATTGGCATGACCCAATCTTCGATACCATAAGGTCGAAGTATCATCCATAGAGGTAAGACAAAGTTTGTATTTAGGTTCATTAACAATTTTAATGACATAGACTCCATGTTTCCTAATTCCTCTTCCTATGTTTATGCCATTTTTTAATATCTTACTACCGGTTTCGGTAAAAAGTACATTGAACTTTTTATCACATATTTTTCCTATACTTAAGAGGTTAAAGTTTAGGTTTTCTACGTGACACACATCGTTAATGGCTAGAGATTTGTTAGAAATCGTACCTTTACCGATGATTTTACTTTTGCTATTTCCAAACACCACATTTCCATTGAATGATTCATATGTGGAGAATAGATCTTTATTGCCGGTCATGTGCCTCGTACACCCGCTATCCTTGACCCATTCATTCGGATCTAGTTCGACCTTTAAGCACACCTAAGAAAACAATTAACTCAAAATTTTGGTCCCCATTTGTTCATGGGTCCATTAGTGTTAAACATTCCATTCATGTTAGACATGTATGGATAAGGTGAATAAGCATTCCATGGTGCAAAGTTTTGAAAAGGAAAACCATTTTGCATATTTGGGTTCCATCCCATTTGATGGTTACTGGTAAACATTATTAGGTCTCTTAGATGGGTTAGGTTTTGAAAAATATGGAGCTTTGTTTCTTGCAAAAATAGGATTATATTTTTGAGGTGGTTGTCTAGTGGTAAAATGAGTTGGTTTCTTCTTATTAACAATAACAAAATCAGGTTAGAGGAAGAAGCTATGTTATTACCACTGTTGCTGTCAATAGAATCCCTAATCCTGGTTGTACACTAGCCGGTTCCCTTTTGTGGGATCCGTGGGATCCGCCACAACAAGGGCTGTTTTTCTATTGCTTTAACAAATTGTGTTTCTTTGTTTTCACTAGTTGATGGATCAAGTTGTTGAATACCTAAACCTTTTGGTTGTTTCCGGTTTTAACACTATCTAGTATCATATCCAAAGTATTAGTACTCATTCTATCAATTTTAGAATCTAGTTGATCAACTAGTGTTTGAAGTTGAACACAAAGTTCACATTCACCACTTGCTATTGTACCCTTTTCTAGACGTTTCAATTTAGTTTTTAATTCTATGACTTCTTTATCTAAACGTTGGTTTTAATTTTTCAAAAACTTGTTTTTGTTAATTAATTTTAAGCTAATATTGCAAAGTTTGTCATATTCATTATGCAATGAGTCATCATCTAGTGATGAGCTACTATAGTATTCGTGACATACCTCGTCATTTGCCATGAGACAAATTTCTTCGTCCTCCTCGTCGCTCATCCCCCACGTGCCACTCACGAATGCCTTTTGATCATCCCGTTTGGGACACTTACTAATAAAGTGGTTTGGGTCCCTACATTTAAAGCAAGCACGATCATCTCTTGGCTTCTCGTCCTCTTTGCTTTTCCGGAATCCTTTCTTGTCGTCATACGGTTGTTTGACGTATCTTCCCTTCCTTCTAAAGAACTTTTTAAAGTCCCTTACCGCCATAGCATACTCCTCGTCGTCACTATCCGAAGAGGAGTTCTCTTCATCGCTTGAGGCCTTTTGGCTTTAAGGGCAAGAGATTTGTGTTTCTCTTTCACCTTTGAGGCTTCAGAATCTTTATCAAGGACAAGCTCGTAGACTTTTAAGTTGTCTATGAGTTCATCAAGGGTGAGGATTGTCAAATATTTTGACTCTTCGATTGCCGTCACCTTGGATCTCCACTTAGATGGAAGTGCCCTTAGATATCTCATAACATGGTTACAGCTAGAAAAATATTCATCAAGTGCTTGTAAAGATGTAATAATAGTATTAAAATTTGCAAAAGAATGATCTATAGTTTCCTCATCCGATATTGAAAATTGTTCATATTGTTGAACAAATAAATCAATTTTATTATTTTTAACTTGTTGATTACCTTGATGAGTTACAACTAAAGAATTCCAAATTTCTTTAGAGGTTTTAAGCATAGAAATTCTTTCGAATTCCTTTTTGGGTAAAGCATTATATAAAACCATTTTAGCTTCACTATTTTTAGAAAGCTTTTTCTTCATTTCATCGTTTAGTTTATCATGAGGTATGTTAACTAAATTTCCTTTATCATCTTTAGAGGTAGCCTCAAAATCGCCTTCAACAATAATGTACCAAAGATCAATATCTTTAGATTTCACATATGTTTCGAATCTATTTTTCCAATATATAAAACCATTAGTTTTAAGTAGTGGTGGTCGTTGCATAGATTGCCCTTCCTTGTAATTTTTAGAACCCATAGTGATCGAAAAGTTTTTAAAATATGGTTTACTTTAAAACTTTTATAAACTTAGCTCTAATTGCCAATTGTGGAAAACTAGAAGGGGGGTTTGAATAGTTTTGCCGATTTTAAGTTAGTTTCAAAAACTTTAGATTCGATATTATGTTAAATCGTATGGATGTAGAGAAAGTATAGATCTAATGATAAAGCAAGTAAATAAAGTAAAGCAAGGGATAGAAATGACACAACCGATTTATAGTGGTTCGGCTACAAGGACACCTTCCTTGCCTACTCCACTCCCCGAGTCACCTACTCGAGAGTTCAAGCACTATGTCAACAAACTCCTTCAACTTGGCGGAGAAGCCTTCACAACGTTGCTTACACCTTTTCCGGTACAAAGCTAAATACCGAGTCCATAACACGGTGGACCAAACCAACACGACTATTACACAACAACTATGTGAAATATCAAATACAAGATCTTTGCTACAGAAATCTTGTGGAGGAACAAATCAATCAAGGACCCCTTTCTTGGATGACTTGTAGAATGCTCGTGATCTCGCCTTAGAGAAGGACCTATATGAGAATCACTAAAGAAAGAAAGAAGAACAACTCTCTAGATCAAGTGATCTTTTGTTAGAAGAGAATGAGAGTATATGAGAGAATTAGTAAGAAAAGGGGTGAGTTAGAATGAAGAAATGGCTCTCTATTTATAGGTAAACTTGCCACTTTGTTCCCCGGATCCCACGGATCCCTCCCACTTGGGATCCGTCTAGCGTTAAGCTAGGGATCCGTGGGGCGCCCCTTTGCCCATGGGTATTTTGGTTATGGGTCATGGGTCATGGGTTATGGGTTGGTCCATGGGTATTTCTTTAGATACAATGTATCTAATGAGTACAATGTATCTAGTCAAGTGGGTATGGGTCAATACCATGGGTTATGGATATGATCCATGGGTTGTGATTTTTACCTATCCTAATAAACTATTACAACAAATGATTTATTACAACAATTTGTATTAAGTGAATATATGTAAATGCTTTACAAAAATAACATATATCCTTATAATTTTACTTATGATAACATTATATTTTTTATCAACAAAACACAAAGAGATCGCAAAATATTAATAAACGTTTTTACTTTTATTTGTATTAACACATATAACGTATAATGACCGGTTCACTTACCTTGATTCAAAGCTAGTGAAACCAAAGATATCATCATCATCCTCTTACATCATCATCACCTTCCACTCTTGTCATCTAAGCCACAATCACTAAAGGCACATATACATAATCAAAATACTAAACCATGATTATCCCAATCATAGATTTTCCTTAAACCCATCTAATTATCATATAATCATGCCATGATTAAATGATAATTAGCCCCATCAATTTATTAGCTTAATGCAATAATACTTACACCAATTTCATAATAACTTCTTAATTAAGCTTATGAACATCATTTACCCAATTCCCCTTAATTAGGGTGCATGAACCCTAATCTCAATCTCATCAATTGATCATCAATTAAGGTTACTTACTTGTATATGGGCATGGCTAGGTACATTATACTTGTTCTAGGGCTTCAATCTTCCATCAATAATCACCAAAGCCACTTTGCCATTTCCATCCCTTTTCTCTTCACGTCACATACACCCACACACTACACATTCTGGAAGTCTACTGATATTTGGAGAAGTATCCAGATATTAGTAGTTGGCAACTTTGCCTAAATGGCACACTAGGTCCCTCAAGTCCCATTTCATTCTATTTTAGCCACAAACACTTATAAACACATTTAACACTTGGCAACTTAGGTCCCTTAAGTACTTTTTCCTTATAAATGTGACACGTCATATTTTCTATAATCATTTACATAACATTAATACTTATATTTTGACTATCGGGTTTGACTAACCAATCCCGTAAGTCCTTTAAACTTATAGAAGTCATAGTCAATCATTCAAATAGCATTCTTGTAATAAAACGCTTAGGCCCGATTTCAGGGTGTTATATCTAGTCAACCACCCACATCATTTCAACAAACTTCCAACCCAAAAGAAATAGTCTTTTTAACAACACCAACATCTCCAAACACACTTTACAAAGATCTTGCAACTTCACCACCTTTAGATCCCATTATTTTACAACAACATCTAGGTTCATATATTCCACCACTTACCAACAACATCTAGGTTCATATATTCCACCTTATACCCTCGGGTAGGGGTGTTGTTAATACAAATAAATCGTAAAACCTTTATTCACATGTAGCGATCTCTTTGTGTTTTGTTGATAACAAATATAAAATTATCATAAGTAAAATTATAAGGATACATGTTATTTTTGTAAAGCATTTACATATATAGTCATTTAACATAAATTGTTGTAATAATTCATTTGTTGTAATAGTTTATTAGGATGGGTAAAATCCATAACCCATGACCCATACCCATGGAGCAAATCCATAACCCATAGAGCTAACCCATGACCCATTGACTAGATGCATTGCATCTCCTAGATACATTGTATCTATTTGGATACCCATGATCCAAAGTCTATGACCCATGATCCATGACCCATAACCAAATAAGAGTAGCGTCCTACGGATCCCCCAGTTTAAATTGGACGGATCCCTCATGTAAGGAATCCGTGGGATCCGGGGAACAGTAGTGATTTTTTGCCTATAAATAGTGAGCCATTTCTTCATTGTAACTCACCCCTCATCTTACAAACTCTCTCATATATTACTTCTCTCTTCTAATCTCAGATCTCTTGATCTATATAGTAGTTCTTCTTTCTTTTGTTGTGATTCTCAAATAGGTCCTTCTTAAAGGCGAGATCACGAGATACTACAAGTCATCCAAGCAAGGGGTCCTTGATTGATTTGTTCCTCCACAAGATTTCTATAGCAAGATCTTGTATTTCATATTTCACATAGTTGTTGTGTTATAGTTGTGTTGGTTTAGTCCTCCGTGTTAAGGACTCGATATTTAGCTTTGTATCGGAAAAAGTTTAAGCGACTAGAAGGCTTCTCCGCCAAGTTGAAGGATTTTGTTGACATTGTGCTTGAACTCGAGTAGGTGACTCGGGGAGTGGAGTAGGGCAAGGTAGGTGTCCTTGTAGCCAAACCACTATAAGTCGGTTGTGTCATTTCTATCCTTTACTTTACCTTCTTTCATTACTTACATTACTTATTGCTTTATACTTTCTCTCCATCCATACGAATTCACATAAGATAGAATCTAAAGTTTTTGAAACTAATATAAAATCGGCAAAACTATTCAGCCCCCCTTCTAGTTTTCCACATGTGTGACTGTCTATATCTCACCTCCCCCATACCTCACTCCGGCGGGATTGGGTATTGTTGTTGTTGTGATTGTTACTTTCATCATGAAGTATTTACAATTTACTGGAAACATGTTCCCATAAAATACAAACCATTGATGAGGATGAATGAATGTGTTTTAATCCAAATGATTTGTGGACTAATTGAGCTATTAACTTTGACTTAATCCAAATGATTTGCAAGTCCCTTAACGGTGGTGTACTGAACTTGTCTTTATCATGGCACTAGAATTGCCAATCAAAAAAGTTCAATACACATTGTAATGGACATTGAACAAAAAATATCATTACAATGGGAAAAAAAGTACACCAACCAAAATAACTGGTTTCAAGAGGTGGAAAATAAACTAAGTGAACAAGAAAAAGTATAATGACCACAAGTAACTTCATGAGTTAGTATTAGATCAATAAAAAAATCGTGTATGATGTTAATTGGTATCCTTTATACTTGAGTGCAGACCCCCTTAGTCACTTGCTAGATCCATTGTATCCTTTTTACGTGCCTCATCTAATTCCAATTCACGAACCACCACACGTGCCTAGTAAATGAAAAATACATACAAATTAACTTAATGTGTAACTTCAAAACCAGTTACATTTCAAATTTAACACATTATTGAGTGCTGACCGCAGAACTACACATATGAAGCGTTGGGTGAAGTATTAAGTAAAAACATTTCAACACATGCATCAGCAAAAAAATGCATGGACTCGTTTTAGCTGGAGATAGACAAGAAAATTACCTGTCAATACTGCATCGGTTAGTTCTCCCGTGTCCAGATCCTTGTTAAGCTCATCTATGTTGTGGACTGTCAAACCATTACATTAGATGATGACATAAAAACTACACATTCCTACCCTTGACAACACCATTACATAAGAACATCCAAACACAATCCTAACCTGCACAATACATCTCCTAAATCCATAACAGCATAATCTACACAATCCTAACCTACACAATGTCATGAGTTGAATAAGAAAGACATCACAAACACGACCACAATAAACACAATAACTGCTTTCTTGTAGCATTCAACAGTGGTTGTTCTCTCATTCAGTTCCAACTTCAAACCACGAATTCTTGACATGTAGTTGTATTCTTGCACTTGCAATTCTCGCCTTAGTTGTTGGACTTAAGTATAAAGGTTGTGCATCTCAATTATGTAGTAACCATATCGTAGCTCACGATCAAGAAAGTAGTAGAATCTGCATTGTTTTCCAGAATCCTAACAAAATCAAAACAACAATTAACACAAACAGAATAAAAAAATCAAAAAGATCAGGGATTCTTGATTCTCTTACACTAGGATGAGGGCAACACAAAAATCGTCTAGCTGGGTTTATAGCAGTGCGTGATGTTCTTTCAACCACATGCAACACACAAAAGCAATAGGTCGGTATAGGTCGAAGCCAATTGGATGAGGAGGATGAAGAAGACATTAGTTTGTTTTTGGAGAAATTAATTGGTTTGGGATTTAGGGTTATTATTTGGGATAAAAAATTAGGGTTAGAATTTGGGGAAAAAGTTAGTATATAAAGAAGGAGGTGCAACAGTTAGAATTTAGGGTTAGATGACCAGGATGGTGGTGCAACGGTTATTTTACCTACTAGCCAGCCACGTCAGCAATAAACAATAGCAACCGGTCACATATTCAAAAAGTGGCCATATTAGCACAAAAAAAAATACACGTACCATATCGGAACGAAAAATAGTACACGTACCATATCGGTACATTTCAGAAAGTATGTGTCTATTTAATAGCTAAAACCCTAATTTCTTCTTCGTGGCCACCAATAAAAAACAAAAACATTTACTCCTATAATGCTGAGAATGCTGTCAGTTGTACCCTGGAAATCTCTTATTGGACTTAACAAGCAAAGTGAGGCCTTTAATAATGCATATTTTGGGCAATGGCAAACATTTCAATGTGGTATGACCAATGGTGTGGAAAACTAGAAGGGGGGGGGGTTGAATAGTTTTACCAATTAAAACTTTGTTTAAAAATAATTAGATCGACTTATGTCAATCCATTTGGATGTGTATGTTGGACATTGATAGATAGATATATAAATGTGTAATGAAAGATAAAGAGTAAGAAGCACATAACCACGACACGAGTATTTATAGTGGTTCGGCTACGAAGACACCTTCCTTGCCCTACTCCACTCCCCGAGTCACCTACTCGAGAGTTCATAATCACTACACGACATCAACTCCTTATGGCGGAGAAGCCTTCACAACGTTGCCTACTCTTTTTCCGGTACTAGGCTAACCACCGGGTTCTTTCACCAAGGTGAACCGCACCTACCACAACGTCGCCTACCCTTTATCCGGTACTAGGCTAAGTACCGAGTTCCATTACAATGGAGGAACTACTATTCAATACTACACAACACATAATCCCAAAGGAGACCTACTCCTTATTACAACACCATCAAGGATATCAACATCATTGGAGACAAACTATCACTATTTGTATAACGATGCACCTCATCGATTATACGACCTTGGCATTCTTCACTAATGCCACTTGATTTGATTCCTAGGCATCTTTCACCAATGCCCTTGACACAAACGCTTGGCACCTTTCACTAATGCCTTCGCTTGGACGCCTTTAGCATTCCTCACTAATGCTTTTGACACGGACGTTAAGCACCTTTCACTAATGCTTTCGTCTTGACTCTTTCGGCATCCTTCACTAATGCCTTCAACACAACATTTCTATGGAGGAAGAAAGAACTATCAACAAGAGAACCTCAGTAGTCTTGATGATGACGAAGCATGGCAACTCATGGACTTGAGCTTGCTCGACTTTAAGAAGTGGTGATCTCGCCTTTAAGAGGAACCTAGAGAATCACAAAAAAAAAGACAAACTACATAGAAAGATCATTTAGGATCAGTGGTTAGAGAGTTACAATACTTGGGGAAAGTATGTGTGGGAGTGGCAACCAAAAAGGAAGGAATGGCTCACTATTTATAGAAGAAATTAAGCTACTGTTCCCCGGATCCCACGGATCCCTCCCTTGAGGGATCCGTCCAGTGTATTGACTGGGATCCGTGGGACGCTCCCTTTTGCCCATGGGTTTTGGGTCATGGGTCATGGGTTATGGGTTATGGATATCAAGTAGGTTCAATCTACCTTCAAGATGCAATACATCTAGTCCATGGTTCATGGATTAAAACTATGGGCCATGGATTAAAACCATGGGTCATGGATATTATCCATATATGACATAAGCATGATGTCATGCAATGGGTTGTGGGTCAAGTTCCATGGGTATGGGTCATGGACTTTGGGTTGTACCCAACTACATTCAATGTATTTGGTCAATAGGTCAAATACTTATGTTTCTACCCAATTGTATTACCCATTATATATTTGCCCAATATGTAAACACTAGTTGTTGTACATATGTATTACTAAATCATAAAATCACTTATACATGTTTTAGTGTTTTATGTGAAAACGTAAGTGTGTTAGAAAACTATTGTCTCAAGCCATTTACGTATTTTATTTGTTTCGTTAAAATGATTTTACATTTGTTATCGACAAAACATTAGAAGATCGTAAAATATAAATAAACGTTTTTACGACTTATTTGTATTAAAAATCTCCCCCTTTTTGTTGATGACAAAAAATAAAATTATTTTAAGGAAAACTCAAATTCGTAAAAGTTCGAATTGGAGTTTTTACTCTCTTCGCCCCCTTTTTGTCGAAATAAAAAGAGCGTCGAAAAGAAATTAACACAATGTTTTTAAGAAAAACATGTAATAGAAAAAAAATCTAGAGAGCAAGTAACGGGAAAAGTTCTCGTCTTAACTCCCCCTTGACGAGTCCATCCCTTTGTGAGGGCATCAAGTAAATAAAAAATATTAAGAAAATGCATTGCAACTATGTTTGCAAGTGGTTTCGTCATAATGCTCCCCCTTGATGATTGCAACTTTGCAAAGGGAACGTACGAAATATAATCCATATGAGGATTATATTGCAAATGGTTTTACAATGTATTGTTTGGCACAAAGGTCCCCCTAGCTTAGGGTGTCAAAGTCTTCATGTGTGTTTTGAAAAATCTACAAAACAAAGGTTAGAAAACAAGTATATAGTGCATAATTTCCTGAAAAATTGACTCAAGTTATTAGAAAATTGGTCTTCTGTTGCACGGATCCCACGGTTCCCTTCTTGGAGGGATCCCACGGTTCCCTTCTTGGAGGGAGCCGTCTAGGCAAATTCAGGATCCGCTCCGTGCGATGACAATTTCAAAGAATGGTGATATAACAAACAATGTTAATATCAAAGTGAGATATGTATACAAACAAAAAAAACATATACTCAAAGCAATATGGCAAATAAGTTATCATTCAATAAAACAAAGAGATAATCAACAAATCTCTAAAACTAAGAGAATGACTTAGCCATACATATTCTACTAATACTAGTAAGTTACTAAAGCTTAAAAAGCAACAATGTGCTTGATTCTAAGGATGAGTAGACTTGTTGATTTGTTCCAATATTTCAAGAAGATGATTAAACATGAAATGCAAATTATTTCGTACTTCTTGAACAAGTCCTTGGGTGATTAGACAATTTGAGAAATTATTGTCTTGATTGGGAACCGGAGGAAATTGGATGTTTTGAGGAGGCTCTACGAATGATGGTGGGGTTTCATTGAGAGATGTAGGATGAGGTTCTACTAAAAATGAGGGTGGTGGTAATGGAAGTTCCTCCATATGATCAAGTCCTTGGTAGTTCCTTGTTTCCAATGATGGACTAGTCGGTATTGTAGGTGGTTCCCTATTTAACGAGAAGGTTGGTGAGTGGGAGGTTCTCGGTGGTGAATGATCTAATGAATAGAGATTTGGGTGAGAAAGAGGCTAGGTGAATGAGTGTAGTCGATGCTCTAGAAATGAGGGCTTAGACGGCTTGCTAGTACTAGCTATGTTTTGTTTAGAACCAGATGACCTTTTTTCTAGCCCAAAAGGTTTGATGCTAATTCTTGCGGTTCTCTTAGATATTGTTGAATGGGTTTGTTGAGGTGGGATTCTAGCATTATTATCTCTTACGAGAGATGATTTGGTGGATGAAATCTCATGAATCATATGACCATTTCTTTTGGATGAACCTTTGGTTGAAGAGTTGTTGCTAAGTGCTTTAGTCATGGTGATGGTGAGGATGCAATATGAGCTTCTTACTACTGATTTTGGAGGACTAGGTAATAGTGATGACTTAACCTCAAGAGTGTTTGGTTTATAAAGGATGACCACTAAGGGGATTAAGCATGCACTAAGATATTGTTCAGCTCTATGAGAACATTAAATGGTAACTAAAAGTGGTTAGATAACCAAAAAGTGGCTTAAATTTGAAGAGGAAAGCTGATTAAAGACTTTCTACAGACACGGATCCCACGGATCCCTCTCACCAGGGATCCTTCTAGTTATAAACCAAGGATCCGTCTGTCAGACAGATATGTGATGAAATGATTATGCTTTTTGTAAGGTCTAGTACCTATAAGTCTTGAGGTTTTGACTTTCCTTTGATGTCTTGAGCGGTGGATGTTTTAAATGCTCAACCATAAGGAGTGAGGATACTTAATGATGGTTTTGGCTAGGAAAGTGGACTCTAGAGAGTCTAACTAAGTGCTTGAGAAGGATACCATTTGATTTGAAATGGAAAAATGGTGGTAATTAGTCCTGGAAGTCAGATGATGGCTCAAGAGAAATTTAATAAACTCTTAAAAAAATAAAGAAAAATGAAAAACTAGTTTTAAGCCTATTTTTGAGCCAAAAGTGACTAACATCAATTTGCCAAAATTGATAGAAATATCAAACTAAGTGTTATGAGATGTGAGGAATAATGTGTGAGTGTTGGAGCGGAAAAATGGTGGATATTGGTGAGTTTTGAAAAATCAAAAGTACTTTGGATGTGTTCCTAAGTTATCTACGGATGAATATGAGACCTACTATGCTTGAGGAAGCCTTAAGTAGTGTTAAAGAATCATTTTTAGCCATCATGATGTGATTGGGGAGATATCTTGGGTGTATGGTGATCTGTATCAGATAACTGTCTTCCCGGATCCCACGATTCCCTCTTGGGAGGGAGCCGGCTAGTTAAAATGCTGGGATCCGCCTACTGCAGATCAGAAGGCTTTCAGCAAATGTGAAATTCTTGCACTCTTAGCAAATTTTTAAGAATTATTGTAATAAGTGGGTTCCTGCATATAAAGGTTCCTGCGGATAGTTTTATTGTTTCTGTTGATAGTATGGTTACGGCGGATAGTGCAGTTCCCACTTATAGTTTTATTATTTCTACGGATATGTAGTTTCCGTATTATTAGAATTTAGTTAGGATATGCATGAGTTAAATTAGGAATAGACAATGCATATCTTTTACGTGTTTAGTGAAGCAGGGAATTAGGGTTTCTTGTAGTATAAAAGAAACCTGCGGCTAGGGTTTATGGACACTGGTCAATAACATTATTAGCAATTCAATATAGATCCATAGAGGATCAAGTGTTTGGTGTTTATCGTCTTCTTAATTCTTGTGTTTATATTTCGCGTGAACATAAGTCTAGTAAAGGTTCTCCATAGTTTGCTTGTGATTACACAGGTTTACTATAAATTCATTAAGGCTCTTAAGATCTATCTGGGACTGATCCAACAAGTGGTATCAGAGCCTGGTGAGAATCTTTCAAAGAAGATACTCTTACTCTCTTTCACAAAACCCTAATTTCACTCTAACAATGACATCATCAAAACATTCTGAATTAGACAATGAGGACAAGCCTGAGCCATCCAATGCTCAGTCTACAATTCAGCAGGTTGTTACCACCATGTCCAACAATAATGCAAAGTTTCCCTATCTGAAGAAGGACGAATATGACATATGGGCTATGAAGATGGAGAATTACATCACCAACAGTGACTACCATCTCTGGAAAATTGTTCTAAAAGGCAACAGCAAGAAGAAGATTGGTAGAGATACAGAAGGTAATCTGATCGTTCTACCAGCAGCAACAACTAAGGAAGCTATTGCCCTTCAGAGGGAAACTAAGGCTAGGACTACCTTGCTCCAAGCACTTCCAAATGAGCATATGAGTGACGTTCATCATCTTGATGATGCAAAAGAGATCTGGAAGGCCATCAAGGCAAGGTTTGGTGGTAATGAAGAGTCTAAGAAGATGAGGAAGTCTATGCTCAAGCAGAGCTTTCAGGAGTTCACAATTTCTGAATAGGAGGGCATACACAAGGGGTATGACAAGTTTCAGAAAATCTTGAGCCAGCTCAAATGATGAAGTCAAACTGACAATAGGAATGCAATCTCAAGTTCCTTCGTGCTTTACCTTCTTCCCGGAGGCAGTCTCTCTCACTCTCAAGGCAAAGGGGCCTTGATTATATCAGCTTTGATGACTTATACAATAAGCTTAGATCTCTTGAAATTGATATCAAGGGTCATTCTTCTTATTCTCCAACTCCAACACACTCGCATTTTGTTAGTGCTACTAGTGCTAACACAATGGTGTCTTATCTTTGAGAGTCCCACTTCTTCATCACAACGAGAACACACACTTCTTCTACAAGAAAATCAAAGTCCAATTCTGTGATAGAGGATGTGCTTTACACTTTTGTTGTGAAACGAAGACCAACAAAGAATTGGCCTATGAAGATTTTGAACAAGTGGATAAATGGGATTTGGAGGAGATGGATCTCAAATGGCAGATGGCCATGCTTTGCGCGTGAAAGTCAACAGTTTGAGAAGGGTTCGGGAGGAATTTTGGCTACAAGGGAAGAGAATCACCGGTTTGACAGAAGAAGATCGTGTATTTTGAATGCAACGAAGTGGGTCACTTTGCTAGAGAATGCCGGATAAGAAGGGAAGTACAGAAGATATTCTGCATTCAAGATCAAGGAAGCCGAGGATCGTAAACCTAAAGCTTTGCTGTCTTTGGATTCAAGGGTTGACCGGGATGATCATGTGGATGAAGCTCGGGATGAAAATCCTCGTGTTGGATTGGTTCTGCGACATCACGATGAGTTTGCACTAATGGGCATCACATCTCAGGTAGAAAATTGTATATTTGGTTGTAGTGCTAAATATGATGCTCTTAAATGTGAATTTGATGATGTTAATGGCCAATATAAAGAAAGTTTTATTCAGGTTCAAGCATATAAGAAAACGGTTAAATCTTTAGAAAAACAAAAGGCCTGGTACCAACAAAATCAATTGGCTCTTGAAGAAATAATTAAGGTTTTAGAGAGGGATTTGGAAAACACCACTAACCAGTTAAAGTTCTCTCATGAAAGAATATGTAAAAGTTAATATAGAAAGAGAGCGTCTAAAGGCTAATTTGGATACTGAGGTGGCTAGACATAAACAGTAGCAAGAACAGGCTAAAAACCTAGATAAACTGTGGAAAAGTTCTATGTATGTTAAAACTAAGATGGGGTTGGGCTTCCAGACTATATTGGTCCGAGATGAGGTTTATGACCCTAAAGAGTACGGTGTTTTTAATCTTGTCACCGATGAAGAAGAAGATAAATATAGAAAACTGTTAAATTTGTAAAACCTCTGAGGTGAAATGCATTCGTTCCTTCTTCAACTAATGGTATTGTCGCACCACCCAACCTGCACTTAGACTCGATGAATCACATATGACCTATGGTCAAAAGTCCAATGACTTATCTAAACTGCAAAGGAATCTAATACTTTTGTCTCTTGTTCTTCTAGTGATAGGACTTCAGAGACCCAATCTAAAGACTATGCCAGTTGTGATTCAAGTAAAGAGTCTTCAACTCCCAAGTCTGCCTCTCCCAAGCCTTTACCAGTTCACCATGCCCCAAGAGTTTCTATTAATGATTCTTCTTCAAAGACGCCTTATTTTAGAAACATTTCTTGTTTTGTTGATTCAAGTAAAACAATTCGATTTTGGTTGTGGTTTGAATAAGTTTGTTTGTGATAAGACTATTCCTGCTTTGAACAAGCATTTTAAGAAGAAATCATGTTTTGTTTGTGGTAGTAAATTTCATCTTATCAAAGATTGTGATTTTTATGAGAAACAAATGGGAGTTTGTACTAATCAACAGAGATATAGACCAATATGGAATGATGTGACCAAAATTCCTCCATTTGTTCCCTCCGAACACATGTGAGGACCTGGCAGAACCGATTCTACTGTATCTTGGTAGACCATTCTTTGCCGGTAACAGCTCCTGCCGGTAATCCAGGTTTCTGGCACGATAGACCATCTTCATCATGTTGGAGAAGAAATGTTTCTAGGCCATTATTCGCACTACTAGTACTTTTTCAAAATGGATATAGGCCATAATGACCCATTGAATAAAAGGGGACAAGGTGGGATATCATTTGTTAAGCCCTCACAGGTTGTTTGCACACACAATAGACCATCATTCATGAAAGGTTCCAAGAACAATATTGGATCTCATCAATCACAGGTTTTCTAATGTGATCCATTATATAGGCGTGCCCAAGTCAGTAATGACTTGGGTCTCCGTGTATACTAATATTGTTGTATATTTCTAACTTGTAGGATGATCCTCATACAAATAAAGATTTAGGTATTGTTGATAGTGGATGTTCTAGGAGTATGACAGGGAACATAGACAGATTGCATGATTTTGTATCTATTCAAGGAGGAACTGTTACATTTGGAGGAGGAGATGGTACAATTACAAGGAAGGGAACCATTAGAACTTCCAAGCTGGACTTTGAGAATGTGTATTATGTGGAACTACTACGAAACTTCAACTTATTTTCTGTGTCACAAATCTGTGACAAGAAAAATTGTGTTTTGTTCACTGATACTGAATGTCTTGTACTTTCAAAAGACTTCCAGATACCTGATGACAGTCAAGTTGTTCTGAAGGTGCATAGGAAACAAAATTTGTGTACATTCAACCTCAATGATGTTCAACCTGAAGGTGACTTAGCTTGTTTGGTGGCAAAGGCATCCTTGGATGAATCTACTAAATGGCATAGAAGGATGGCTCATGTTAATTTCAAAACTATCAACAAGCTGGAAAAACATGGGTTAGTTCATGGACTTCCTTCCAAATTCTTTACTAATGAGCACAATTGTGTGGCTCTAATGCAAGGGAAAGCAAAGACAAGGCCGCCTATAAATCCATTACTGCAAGACTATCTCAAGCCCTTGTAGCTTCCGCACATGGACCTTTTGGTCCTACATCTATCGAGCATTGATCACAAGTACTATTGTTTGGTGGTTACCGATGACTACAGAGGTATTGCTTGGGCATTCTTCTTGGGGACTAAGGATGAAACATTTCAGATTTTTCAAGACTTTATTGCCCTGGTTGAGAATCAGTTAAATAAAAAGGTTAAAGCCATTAGGTGTGACAATGGGACAGAGTTTAAGAAGCCAAAATTAATTGAGTTCTATGCTACAAAGGGGATAAAGAGGGATTATAGCAATGCCAGGACTCCACAACAAAATGGAGTTGCTGAAAGGAAGAATACAACCCTGATTGAAGCAACAAGATCTATGCTTGCTGATTCAAAGTTACCTACCATGTTATGGACTAGCTGAAGAAGTCAGCACTGCCTGCTATGTTTTGAATAGGGTATTGATAACTCATTCTCATAATAAGACACCTTATGAACTTTTGTCTTGAAAGATTCCTACCATAAGATATCTTAAGCCTTTTGGTTGTCATGTGACCATCCTTAACAACAGTGATCATTTGGGAAAATTTGAAGGAAAAGCTGATGAGGGTTTTGTAGTAGGCTATTCAAATTTCATAGTAAAGCTTACAGTTTTATAACATCTCCACAAAGAGGATTGAAGAAACACCGAATCCGAGATTTATGGAGGACAAGCCAATGTTCAGTGGAGCAGTCAAGAATGGTACTTTGATCTTGACTACTTAACTGATCACTTAGGATATACTCGTTACAAATCTAATCTTTCTGCAGAACCACACGATACTCAAACTAACATTGCAGTTCCTCGATGATGAGTCGATTCAGTGTGATGAACAACTTATTATTGTTCCTTCTTTTCCTACTAACCACTTTTCGTACCAAGGACACGCCTTCTTCCGATATAGCTTCAAGTGATTTAGGGTTTGCGTAAGAGCTTGTGAAGCTTCAACGCCAAGAGCAAGCAAAGGCAAAGGATGATGCCGAAAGTATGGTTATGAACTCTCAATAGAAACAGAGGAACTCTTAAGGCAGAAAACTATTGAAGCCCACGTGAAGTTTGTCACGATGTATCTGTCCTCGCTGGTAATGTGTCCTGATCCTCCCGGTAATGGTTCAGCTTCACCGATGGTGATTCTCGCCGGTAGTGTTCCCTGCCTTCGCTAGTGATGCTGTTCTGCGCTCCTCCACTACTCCATCTGTTGATACTTTGGGTTCGGAAGATTCTCCCACCAGATTTTCAAGGCCATCTGACTTAGCCAATTCACAACATTCAAGCTCTAAATTGGATGGCATTCATCATTTGTCAAGAACAGGCATCTTTGATTCTTCTTCCTATGATGATGAATTTGGTCCTACTCTTACTAATCTAGCCACATCCATTAATGTTAGTCCTAATGAAACAAAGAGTATTAACACAGTTCATCCACAATCTCTAATAATTGGTGATCCTACTTCATCTGTGCAAACTAGAAGCAGGGTGAAGAAGACAAATTTTGGTGAATCTACATTTCTCAGTTACATTCAGTATCAACATTGGAACAATCATATAGACTATCATCATTGTCTATTTTCTTGTTTCCTCTCTCAAGTTGAACCTACCAATGTTGCACAGGCTTTGGCAGATGATGATTGGGTAGTCACAGTATGCAAGAAGAAATGCAACAGCTTCTAAATCAAAATGTGTGGGAGCTTGTTCAGTTCCCTCCTGGCAAGTATGCCATTGGGACAAAGTGGATTCTGAAATGTAAGAGGGATGCAAGGGGGATTGTGGTAAGAAATAAGGCTAGGTTGGTTGCCCAAGGTCACGCATACAGAAGAAGGGATTGATTATTATGAGGTTTTTGCTCCTGTTGCTAGAGTAGAGGCTATCAGAATCTTCTTGGCATTTGCTTCCTACATGGGCTTCATGGTATATCGATGGATGTAAAAGTGCTTTCTTATATGGTGAAATTGAAGAAGAAGTGTATGTCACTCAACCCAAGGGATTTGTAGACCCTCACAATCCAGATATGGTCTAAAAAGTGGTTAAAGCACTCTATGGACTTCATCAGGCACCTAGGGCTTGGTATGCTAGGCTCTCTGCTCCTCACAAACATGGATATAGGAGAGGTGCTATTGATAAGACTCTCTTTATCAAGAAGAACTACAGGGATATCATTCTTGTTCAAGTGTATGTGGATGACATTATCTTTGGGTCTACCAAAGAAGCTTGGTACATGGAATTTGAGGAGTTGATGAAAAGTGAGTTTGAGATGAGTGCAATGGGTGAGCTTACATTCTTTTTGGGCCTTCAAGTGCAGCAGAAATCAGATGGTATTTTCATTCATCAAGAAAAATATGTGCATGACATCCTTAAGAAGTTTGATATGGAACTAGTTAGGACTGCCACTACTCCTTATGAAGTACCAAAGCCTAAGTCAAATAATGAACCAGACCGGCAGTAATGTTCATCTCTCAGATCCATGATTGGTTCACTCATGTATTTGACCGCTTCTAGGCTGATATTATGTTTGCAGCCAAGTGCTTGTTCTAGGCATCGTGTCACTCTTTGACTTCCAATTTGATCTGCGTCAAGAAGATTTTCAAGTACCTCATGGGTCAACCTAAGTTAGGTCTTTGGTATCCTAGAGAATATCCATTTGAGTTGGAGGCTTATAGTGATAGTGACTATGCTGGTGCAAACTTTGATAGGAAATCTACTACTGGGGGTTGTCAGTTTTTGGGAAGGAGATTAATCTCTTGGCAATTCAAGAAGCAGAACATAGTGGCTACATCTTCTACTGAAGTTGAATATGTTGCTGCTGCTAGTTGTTGTGGTCGTACTTTGATTCAAAATCGCTTATTGGATTATGGGTTCAATTTTATGAACACTAAAATCTTTATAGACAACCAAAGTACAACCGCATTGTTAAAAATACTGTTTTTCATCAAAGAACAAAGCACATAGAAATAAGACACCACTTTATCAGAGATGCTAATGAAAAACACCTTATTCAAGTGGTTAAACTCCATACAGATGAAAATGTAGCTGATTTGTTGACAAAAGCTTTTAATGGTCCAAGATTTCAATATTTGGTTGTCCATATAAGCATGATCAACCCCTGATTGTTGTGTTTGAGGGGAGGATTGTGCATAAGGGGAGGTTTCTGGTTTAAGGGGAGGATTTATGTTGTATATTTTGTATATTTTTGCATATTTTTTGTGTATATTTGTTTTGTATGTTCTGTGTTATACTAACCATCTTGCAGATCTAGTATCAAACAAACAAACAAACAATCAGTGGCAACAGATAACAAAAGATTAATCTAACAAAGTCTTTTATTCATAAAAACAAACTGCATTCTGAGATGCAGTATCACCATACAAGACTTCTTAAACATTGCTGCTGATTACATTGAGACACAATCCTAACAAGCTACACCAAAGACACCTCTAGACCCCAACTTCCATCTTCAAGGCTTCTTCTCAGGCCTCCTTTTTCCCCACTCAGGCATCCTCTGATGCTCCTTTCCCCATGTGTTGATGAATGACCACACTGGTTTTGCAGCTATACCAAGCACTGTAGCTCTCTTTTCAGTCTTGGGTGAAGGGCACGTGTGGTCAGAAGAAGAGGAGCAACATTGATTTGGCACGTAAGATGGATCATTCTCCTCACCAAATCCTGCATTCATAGCATTAAGCTTAGAGTGGATACTAAACTCCACATGTGGAGGAGGATTGGGCGAATCCTCTTCGAAGAAGTGTATGCAAATGGTGACTTGAGAGGTTCTCGGATATGTATGTCACACTGTTTGATGCACCGGGGAAAATAGTTTAACCATCCATCATGGATGGTTCACCGTCGAGATGAAGATATCTCGATGCGATGATTTGGAGAGTTGTTCATGATGATTTGGTTGGTAATCGTCTCTGTTGTTAGGGTTATGTGGGTTGTATGTATGATAAGGCAAGGGGATGGTTATATAGGCATAATGGAATCTTAGGTCAGTAAAATTTATGGCTGTAATTAATTGCTTGGAATTTGAATAGTTAAAAGATAAGTTTGAAGACTGTTGATGCACTGTTTGGTTCAGAAGAATTGATTTTTTCTCCATTCCTGCTGGCATTGTGATGATTTTTGTTGAGGGAGATGGTTTCTACTGATAGATGTGATATGGAAACAGTGGTCAAACGTTTCGTCATTCCTGCTGTTGACAAGGCTGAACAGGAATGACTCTTTAGAGTTCATGAGATAGCAATGAGTGATAGAGAAGTTGCAGAGAAAGCTCAAGCTTTCTTTGATGCAGAATTTGAGGCTCATACAGTTCCTGAGATCACACCTGAAAGAATGAGAGAATTGGATGAGGCTGCTTTGAACTTCAATGATGACACATGGACATCTCTTGTGACCGAAGTTGCCTCAAATCCATCACTTGCTCAGTCTATCCTAGGAGGTGCATTTGACTCTGAAATTTTTTTTAGTGACTTGATGGCCCTTGCAAATAAGAGAAGAGGAGCTGATGAGAGAGGAAGCAAAGGCAAAAGGGATGGAACCTCTACTCGTGAACAAAGAGTACATATGAGGGAGTTTGTCAAAAACATGAGCTCTGTTTTATACACAACTGGATGGAGTATGGCTTATGTGAAGTCCTTCACAGATGATCAGCTGATTATTGAATATAATAAGATTCTGAGTAGGTTGAAAAAGGATGGTCTTGATCCATATGCAAAGATGAAGAGACATCATCCTTCATTGGAGGGTCCTGAAGTTAAGAGGTTGAAATCTAAGGATTCTTCTGATGAGGTCCTACTTAGTACACCAGATGTTGGTATTTCTGCTGAAGAGATTTCTAAGCAGCAATCTACACCTATTGAGATTCCTGCTGATACCTCTGAGGCTAATCCTACTGAAGGTGTTCCATTTGTGACTCAGGCTAAGGCTAAGAGCATTTTCACTGACAACACTGGTGTGGATTCTTCTAATAAGCTTCCAGTTGATTCCACTGATGTTGCTCCCAATGTTTCTTCTGGTGCTGATCAACCTGATTCTTCCTTCCTCTTCAACTGGTAGAAGAAGAAAGAGTCTTGCAAAGAAGAGGAGCTCAAGGATTCTTGATCTGAATGTTCCTGATAGTTCTTTCATCACTGTGGCGGATACTGGTGATGAGGCACCAGTTGTGTGGTCTCTCTTGGATAGATGGGAACTTACAGACACTATGGGTGGCAAGGTGAATACAATTTATAGAAGAGATAGGTCAGTCAAGCATTTTACCTTTCTCAGTGAGATACTGCATTTAGTGGATAGACATGATCTTATCAAGTTGTGTGGTTTGATCTCCAACTATTTTGCTGATCATACTGCCTCTGATGCTGGTCTTCTCTTGCTGGGGGATTTGCATGTTTTGTTTGACTATACATATCAGGATGGCAAAGGGTTCCCTGTTTGGGATAGTCAGGGTGATTGGATTGTATGGGAATGGAAGTTCTATCCACTGGCTAATGTGCATGTGTTACACTTGTGAGTGGTCATTATGTGTATATGTTCTCGGATTTGCAATATCCTTTGTCTGTGCAGGTTATGACTCAAATGTTGAAGCATCACCGGTGCCCTATCAACCTCGTTGGCAATGATATGCTGCATGCAGAGCAGTTAATCAAACTTATCAAGGATCGAATTTGTGCTGCTAATGCTGCTGCCACATCATGAGACTAGTCTTTCTGTTGTACATTATTTCTTTTCCTTGTTTTGTGTTTATTAAAAAAAATTGTATATATTGTTTGTATGCTAATTTTCATCTTTGAGGCTCATGTTGTATAGATGTGTTTTATATATGGTTTTTAACTCACCATGTCTTAAGTGACAAAGGGTTAACTTGCTATCGGGGTACGGCTCTAGTGAGTATTCTCAAATCCGTTGATAGTTGCTGATTTACTAAAAATCAGAGGGTTATCAATGTTAACACACCAAACATTGGCTACTCCATGAGCAAACGGCTCTGGTAAAGAGACCTCAAATCTATTGGAAGGTTGACAACTTGGCAATAAGTTGTATGGTGCTCAACTCACCATGTCCTCATAGATGAAGAGTTGGCTAGCCCACAAGTTCATGGCTTGTGGTAAAGGCAGTGGAACACCATGACTAGTTCTGAGTTAACGGCTTCAGGTAAAGACAAATCAATTCCGTTGATGGTTGTGATGGTTTGCCAAAAACCATTAGGGTTCTCCAACACACCATTGATTCATGTTCTAAGTGTTGGACTGGTTATTGGTTCACGGTGGTGATGTCATGATTCCACTCAAGAACCAGCTAGCCCAAGAGTGAGTAGCTACTTGGTAAAGGCTTCTCAAATCTACTGCTGTTCTTGTGCTGCTGGTTCCGGTGTCTGCGATCTAGGAGTTGGTGATGGAATCATGGACTTCATTATTTCGGTGGTTCTAGGTGTTCTCAGCGGTTACTTATCTTGTGCTTGCCTTTGTGGTCTTCATCCTCTTGCACGTTCAAGATCTTTCTAGAAACTTGAAGTTAACTTAGTCAAATTCAAGTTTAGGGGAGGATTGTTAGGAATTATTGTAATAAGTGGGTTCCTGCTGATAAAGGTTCCTGCGGATAGTTTTATTGTTTCTGATGATAGTATGGTTATTTGCGATAGTGCGGTTCCACTCGATAGTTTTATTGTTTCTACAGATATGTAGTTTCTGTATTATTAGAATTTAGTTAGGATATGCATGAGTTAAATTAGGAATAGATAATGCATATCTTTTACGTGTTTAGTGAGTATGAAATTAGGGTTTCTTGTAGTATAAAAGAAACCTGTGGCTAGGGTTTATGGACACTGGTCAATAAAATTATTAGCAATTCAATATAGATCCATAGAGGATCAAGTGTTTGGTGTTTATCGTCTTCTTAATTCTTGTGTTTATATTCCGCGCGAACATAAGTCTAGTAAAGGTTCTCCATAGTTTGCTTGTGATTACACAGGTTTACTATACATTCATTAAGGCTCTTAAGATCTATCTAGGACTGATCCAACACAAATGCTTCTCCTAGTTGTTTCTACAAAGACTAAATGCAAGAACACATTATAACAACCCGTAAAATTTCGGATTATTTTAATAATATTTATCGCGTCAGAAAATTCAAATCAATTATTTTCCGACAAAATGCCAATATCTAAAATATAAAAACGAGAGGTCATTTCGTTCCTTTAGAAATAAGACAAGTATTTACAATACTTGCCCACAAAGTATCAATGAAATTTATTATTGTCCAAGTTTAAATTTAAGCATACATAAGCTTAACCCATCGGTTATTTCATACACTACAGTAGCGATGGCAAACAAAACAAAAAAATCTTTGAGATAAGAGAAAAATACATTTTTATCAATCACTAATAATTTACTTAAAGAAAACAAAAGGTTATCTCGTGAATTTAGGAAGCCACGCCGCACATACGCTATACACCAAATTAATAACGGCAAACGCTTATAATCAAATTCCAACGTAATAAGAATATCATATTATTACGCTTATAAAATCGTTTCCAAAAGTATAATTTTATATTTTTCGTACCGGAAGGTACGTTACTTCGAGAATTCGACAAAACACGAATTATAAATCATACAAACAATGCACTAAAAACAAAAAGAAAAGGGTAAATTTTCCCACTCATACATCTACTTCCTACCCTACTGCCTTCTTTTTATTCTTCATTATCTCTCTCCCAGCTTGTAGTCATAATCACGCACAAAAGAAAGATTTCAATCTTTTTGGTATAACACAGGAGCCGTCCTAATGTCCTCTCCATATAGATACCTATCCACCTAGCACATCTCTACCTTATGTTGAATAGGCGGCAGTAGGACAAGACACGAGCCTAGAGTGGTGAATCAACACAACCAAGAAGAGAAAGAGAGTTCAAGACTTTCCTTATTCTTCCTCCATTTATGCAAGGGCCAAGATTTCACGTAGGCTCATTCATTTTCAACCCCATCCAAAAATTAGGGTTCTAAAAGTTTAGGTTCTTTCAACAAGGGCTTTTGAAAAATTGATAAAGGGGTTTTGTTACCGGATGCGTAAGGAAGCTATACCACTCGTCAATTGTTCTAATTCACCCCGAGCCTCCTCCAATCGAAGCTAATGATGTTCGGTGTTCATACCCTCCAACCCAATCGAACCGATTGATTGTAAGAACAATAATATTCTTATTATGTAAATCGTCAATTTTGTTATATACATTTAATTTATGAATGATGAATGAGTTAAAAATAAATGGTAAAGGAATAATGTTATATTGTTGTTGTTTGTGCCAAGAAACCCAAGAGAAAGGAAACTAGAAATGTTTTAAATAAATATTGTTGTTATTGCCTGCATGAAGAAAGAAAACAAGAGAAAACTTTGAAAAGTTTAGTATTGACTCAATTTGGAATTCTTTCTTTTTAACATTAGCATAATGGTTGGCTTATTGATTGTTCGGTTGGGGAAAGAACCACATCGAGAGCCCTCATTCTTCAGTAAGAGTCACACCATCACAAGGTACCCCAATGGGTGATTCGAGTCACTTACGTCAAGTCGGTTGGGTTGTATACCCGACGACACGCAAGCAAAAGATTGTCATAATCTTTATGTTTACTCGTTATTGGTATTTTCACTTGTGTCTTAATGCTTGCCATAAACTACTCGAAATCGTTTTGTTAGTGAGTCGAGCCCTAACTTTGGAAACTCTTCCCTGGTTGATCTTGTTCAAATATTCTTTTTACACACAAATGACAAACACAATCCTTAGTTACTCGTTGGGGTAAAATGGCAGCCTCAAGGTATTATTGATTTTTGGTCTAACATTCGGTTCATTTAGTATGTTGTCGAAGTGACTGATGGGCCGAGCTCAGCCCTCACTGTCCAATCGTGAGTCCGATTACCCCATAAGGTCACGTTAGTTCGGTGTCTCTTTTCACAACTCGAAATCATAAGTTTATTATATATAATCTAAAACTAAAAGATTACTGAAATTTGTTTTACAAAGAGTTAACATATTATTGAATTGTGAAGCAAAGCCTTATTGACTCAGTAATATAAACAGATCAAAGACAATAATATAACTGGGCTTGAAAAATAAATAAAATAAATAATGGAGTGTGTTACGTATGGGTCGAAGCCCACCTGTCCAATAGAAGGGTGCGTTTGAGAACATAACCAAAATACATAAACGACATTTAAACACTTTAAAAAGAAAACATAAGTTTGCAAGGTGTGTAGTATAGCGCGAATTGAATCAAGTCACTTGTTTCTTCGGTCTACCTCACGACTTGCTCGTCTTCTCGTTCTCGATTCATTTATTTTACGACGTACCTTAAATTTATTAAACATACTTAGGGGCATATTTTGTAAATAGATAGTAAACTGTAATCAAGTCTAAATCTTTGGATCACTAGTTAATGTTTCATACAATGATACAAAGTGAGATTTATTTTGATAGTATAACAACGGTTTATCATAGAAATAAAGCGATACAAGAGACATGCCAAATTTTCTATCAACACATTCCTATTTTACAAATTAATAATGGATTTTATATCTTGAAAACGTATACTTTTCTATTATATATATAAGACGAGATCACGTTTAGAACTTTCAGCATATGTTGATCATGAGATATGTTTATAAAATTCTACCTTCTATTTTCTATGCAATCGATACACAAATTAAATTAAGATTTAATTTCGTTTCAACATAAGTATATTTATACTAGATGTCATGAACTTATATATAACTTAATATATATATTTCTTGCGTTCACATCGACGTCTCACATTTTACGTATTATCTTTCATACATCATCATCAAGCCAAGGTCTCATTCATGCTCGATACTTTTCATACTCTGTCTCTCTACCAGAAGCCGATATACAAACAAACCTTTGAAACCTATTTTTCAAACTTAACGATGCCACACAAGCAACAACAAGCAACCACAAGAACATAAACATTTAAAACCTATAAAGTTAGTTAAACTTTATCGAGTCTTATACATAAAGACTAAATTGCCGTATTAATTAGGTTGCGTGTCGGAGCCGTGCACTATCACTCCTTGATTTAATTTCCTTTAGACTTCATATTGCACATTGCCAAGGTGAGTTTCATAGCCCCTACTCTTACTTGTTTTATAACTGTTTTGGGGGAAGATACATGCTCATGTTACTTAAATCATTTTACTTGTGCTTTCCATGCATACTATGCTTTTACATGTTTAAAGTTTTCATCATACATAGATGTTTTATAGAACATACTAAAATGTTTGACCTAGAATATTACGCAGCTTAGCCTAAGTCCTTAGATCCCAAATTGCCCTCTTCATGAACCGTCAATTCCTGCTGGGAAGCGCGAATATTATAAATAGATCTATTGAGGGTGACACCTCTGTTCGGGTTGACCCGCGGGTCAAGGCGAAACATATAACATGTCGAGACCGAGTGTATCGGGATAAGCACTCGCCATGGGCTCACTAATTGTATGACTTCCTTGTGCATACAGAAACTGTCGTAGCTTCGGTTGCATGAACTTAGTGCTAGCATAATAAAATCAATATATGACATTATATTCGTTGTAATGTACATATACCCTACTTATGGTCCACTAATGAAATCTCTTTTATGAAATCCTTTTATGAATTGAAATCATAAAATCTATGACATTATGCAAGACGTAATGATCATCAAGAACCAAATTTGAAACAGTGTACTGAAATCCCTTTTTAAATAAATCTATGAACTCACCAGCGTAAGCTGACCCCTTTTAGCATGTATCTTCAGGTTTTGAGGTGATAGCATATCTTTGGAGGCGCAAGGCAAAGGCATGGCATGGTCATAGACGACTCTGATTTATGTATTGGGACCACTTATTTATAATGGGTCATTTTCAGCACTAATCAATAATGTAAACATTGTTTTAAAGAATAAATAAAAGTTTATTTATGAAAAACCAATTGTTCTATGCTTATGTTGTGATACCAATTTAGTAGCACCCAATACTTGTATGCTTCCGCTGAGTCATTTTTGGGGGTGTTACACACATCAAGTATAACGCATAGCAAGTGTGGGAGAACTAAAGGTAGCTAAAGATGAGTGACGACGACTACTTGAATGATTTCAAGAAGTTGTAAAATTTCATCCTACACGTTCCTAAGTTAAGATTGTTCAATGCCAAGTTATGGCAATACCTACATACTACATCCTACTCTACATAAGTATTGTTTAGATGTTACAACACATTGTTTCAAATTGTTTTTCACAAATTAAGGTCCTATGACCTTACCTTACTTCCCCATCTCCTTCCACATCACTCCCCGTCTTCATCCCTCCTCCACTGTTCATCACACCATCTCTACTTCTTTTTCTTCAAAAATTTGGCGAAGCACTTGAAGATCCCTTTGGTTTGTTGCCATTCTTGTGATGGGCTAGGAATTTCCGGAAATTGATTGATGTAATCCAAAGAAGGGCGAGATCGGTGTTCCCGAGAGGGTTGCTACTACCTTCACCTAATCTTTGCCTCTCCCGTTCATCTGAGGAATCCGTGGGTGGGTGAGGTCTTTTGCCTTCCACCATAAACCTTGTAGTTCTACCCTCGGTTAATGACACCATAACTTTGTTGCAAAAGCTATGATCATAGGAGTACGGAGAAGGTTCTAAATCAAAGATGAAGTTTTCAAGACGGGATAGGAGCATTGCATATTGAAGCACCATTTTGTCCATGCTTTTGACGCTCGCCATTCTCTTAATCATGTAGTATGCAAGGTTGAAGCGAGTCTCGGTCACAAGGCAGTAGATCATGAAACTTAGGCATGCGTTGGGGTGATCCATGTTTCCTCATAAGCACAACACATTCTCCCTCACCATAACTTCCCACTTCCTATACAACGCGTACATCTCGGAGAGCTCCATTTGGAAAGGATCCCTATAGATCACTTTCGAATTTCTAGTGACCCTCGATGGGGATGCCCTTTGCATGAACACGGTATCCCTCACCGTGGTTGCTTCCGGGATTCTCATGTGGTAGATTCATGATGATCAACCATATCGTGTATCTCCGCCAAAGACCACTCATTGGAAAACATGCAAATTCCTTGATATGGAACCCGTAGTATTCTTCCAAACTCCACAAGCGAAAGGGTGTACTCATGCTCATTTATGATGAAGACAATTGAGATGGTCCCGTCATCATTTCTAACTATCCTCATTGTTTTGTAGAACTCGAGTACGAACATCGGGAAAATTTGTTCGTTTATGTCCAATAAAAAATCAAAGCCAACAGTCTCAAAAACTTGTCAGATGTCGGTGTTGGAAAGTCTCTTTTTGAGCAACTTGAAAGCTTTCCTATCTTCCGGGCTAAGTCCATCCTTTCTATGGTACATTGGGATGTAGTGGGCGGTATCTTGATAGTCTTGTTGTCGGTTACTTGGCATGATTGTTCCTATACAACATAACCACAATGTGGTGTTAATTGTGAATAGTAGCCTAAAGGGTTTGATCACAATTTTGCTCAAATCATCTTTATTGAATTCAAGAAATGAGTTTAATTTGTATTAACAATGTTAATTCTTTGATTTAGATTATCTAAGGAAACAATGTGGTAACAAATTATGACAAACCCATTTGAACCCAACGCCTAAAGATGAAAAATTGTAATCCTAAGAATCAAGGAATTAAATTAACAATGTAGTGAAGATTATACTTACACAAGAGATTGTTTTTCTTGAAGGAAATGATCAAATTGCTCCTGTAAACAGTAATTGGGTTTTTGTTCGTGAGTCTTTGAAGGGAAAGTGATAGTGGAACTTCCACAGTGATCATTTCTAACTTATGCTGTCTTCTATTGCACGGATCCCTCTCATTTGGGATCCAGCTAGTTCAAACTTAGGGATCCGGCACGACAACTCGCACTTTTTCAGATGTTCGTTTTCGAGAAAATTCGTCTATTTTTCATTTACGAACTTCCCTGAACTCGTTTGACTGAAAAACGAGAAGTTATCTCGTTAAACGTGGAAACCGACTCACGATGCGTGCTGACAACCGTAAACTCATTTAAACAAATTTTATTTTTGATTATGAGAAAAATAATCATGTAAATACTCATTTTCATTAGAAAAATTATTCCGGAAACAATGGCGAAAATTTCGTAATGTAATTTGAACGTTTACCACCTTAAATGGGTCCCACATTGTTGAGTACAAAAGAAATTATGAAATACACTATTAACCCCTCGTTTTCTTTTAACTACCACCCCTCCCCTTTAGGTTGTCCATGTTTGCCCCCTCCCCACCATATAAAAACCTGAAAGTAGGTTTTGCTCCCATTTGATAGCAGCACCTCGCCGGAAACCATTATTCCGGCGCCGCTACTTGTTCTCCGGCGAACCTCCGGCCACCGCAACCAAGCTACACCGCCTCTCTAAACCTGTAGATCTCCCTCTCGTGGTTAGTTCTATGCGTCGCACGCGCACACTAACCGTCACACGCGCGGGTATTTCCAGATTTACGAGTAGAAGATGCTGATACTTTAAAAGTTTTGTTTATTTTGCTTCGTGTGGGTATCTCAGTCACGCGTACATCTCGTCTCCTCCTTGTTCTCTCGGATTGGTATGTCGCAAAACGTTTTGTTCCGATTCTTATTCTTTTTTTTATATATATACCGATTTAAAAAGAGTTTCGTGGGGTTAACGGTACGAGTCAACTCAACTCAGTGAGTTGAGTCAACTCGACCGAGTCAACTCAGTGAGTCGAGTTGACTCGGATATTGACTAGGTTGTCGTATGGGTTGGTATTCGTGGAATAAGAGTTTAATAAACTGATTAATCTTGCTTTTCGTGTCGTATTGTTTCGTGTGGTAAAAGGTGATTGAAAATGTTTTGATGCTTGTTTCGTGTGGAATAAATCCTGGTTCATGTGGTATACGTTTTGTATTCGAGTAGTGTGGGAAGACTCGTGATATGGTGGATGTTGGGTCTAGTATACGAATCGAGTCTAACTAGTAATATTCTCAGCTTGAGATTTGACTTGATTATTTGTTGGTAGTACATATTGAAATGGGTGCTTGATTAACTCAGTCGTGTATCCGATTTGTGAACTGTGTGGGTCGAGTGTAACCGGCTAGTCGTTGGTATAAATCTGTTAACTTGCGGTGAGATCACGAGATGAGTGTTTGTTAGGTTTCAGTTGCGTATTACGTTGTTGGTCTCGAAGGGGGTTTGAATATTTGCTTGTCCTGGTCGTGGTTTTGGTTCTGTGAGACGACCCATTTAGGGTGTTGGCATGGTTTCAAGTTAATCAGTAGCCACAAGGGTGGTTTGTTATGGTGTTGGTTAACTTAAGCGCATTGTTTTGAGTCTTGGTTCACTATGAGAACCCGAAGGTTTTCTTGTATCTTTGAGTTCTCGATAGAAATAAGTCACAAGAATAAAATGTGTTGGTATGAAACTTTAAAACTCATGTTTATATAATTTGGGATTAGTTAACATATCGGATTAACGTGATTTAAATAGTTTTGACAAGGAGATTGGTACGTTTTGGATACAGTTTGAAATTTCGACTTGATATTTGGAGCTATGGAATGGATTTGAATTATACACTTGAATAAAACTTAACGAATGTTATACTTTGGACTTGTTAAATTGAATTCGGAATTAATTGATTCAAATGTGATTTGAACTTGGTCAAATATTGGACATGGATAATTATTGAGTGTTGGACAAATTGGACTTATTGGACCAAACGAATACGATATATTAGACTCACTCTGAATTTAATATATTTGATTCGCAAAGATCAATAAAGAAAAATTGTCTAATAATCAATGAATATTCGTTACGGGACTTCTATTAAATTGTCGGGAAATATCACTTTAAGAAAATTATTTTAAAGTCACGTCGACTAGGGAATGTTGTATGAATTGACGCGTCATGTCAAAATTCACCTAACACACTAAACTTGTACTTTTATTTTTAACAAAAATCTCTTTTGCTTATAAAAACCGTCAAGGAACGAAAAGTATAGTTTTACTAAATTGTGAAGGGCGTATTAACTGAAATAGTAACTCGTGTTATTATAACCACAAATTGATTTTTCTAAACTTATAATTATTTTTATCTCTCTTGTTGTTGGGAACCCGACGAGAATTTAAACAAATGTTCATTTAAGTAGTGAATTGTTTGAGCTTTTAAATTCACACTTATCATTGTTTATAAAATAAAATTGTTTATTTTATGCAAGCATGTTTGGGATTATGGGGTAAACACCGAAACTACCGATTAGCTTATTTATTGAAGTAATTAGGTGTCTTTATGGTCGTAGCATCTTACTGGTTATAGTCTTCTAGACTTAAGTCTTGGTCAACTCTTGACTATTCCTCGTAATATATTGGGATATATATTATGTTTGGTGTGCGTTATAGCCTTGGTGTGAGTTGCATCTTGGTTTACTTTTGGCGTGAGTTGTATGCCGAGTCTTGAATTTCGCACCACCACACGAAACGTTAAAACTAAACTTTTGAGATATTGATAATGGCTTTTTGGAAACATTTGATACGAGTATTCCACGAAAACTAAGACACGTTGTCTTTCGGAAATTCATTTGCTTTGCGAGACGTATTCTGAGATAGCAAATACTATTAGGTTGTGCCGATGTCGTACCGTTGTGCTTTCCTTTTTGGATATCGTTGTGCTTTTCTTGTGAGACTGCTGTGCTTTGCTCACTAATGCCAGTTGTGATTCTTGCGTTGCTTCGTATCGAGGTGAGTTCATGGCCCCTACTTTTACTTGCTTTTAAACTGTTTTGGGGGAGAATACATGCTCGTTTTTATTAAATGCAAATGCTCGATTTATTTGAATAAATGGTTGTTACTTGGTTTGATGAAAGGCGTGATATGGTTTAAATATGTTTTATGTGGACACAAGTGCTTGAATTATTTTGGATTGGACCTGAAAATGTTTTTGTGAGCTATTACGTGCTAGGTTAAGGTTAGAAACCCAAGCGTTGTTATGAATTGTTACATCCTGGCTCAGGATGGTGCGAATGTTATGGATAGATCTATGGAATGGCACCCCGTCTGGACTTTGGTTGCCCAACTTGCCAAGGACTTTACATGGATTTGTGGATGCACCAACTTGCCATGACGTATAACATGTCGATTGTTAGTGTGTTTAGAGATAGTCACGGTTCGTGCTATCTAGTGATGGTTTCATGACTTAACCTGCGTAATAGTTAAGCTTGCGTGACACTATATTCGTTGTAGTGTTGATTTTGATATGGTCCAAGTGGTTGTTTACGAACTATTTTTGTGGATAAATATTTTGATACTGTTAATTAGGCAGGTTATGCCTCGGTTATATTTGACTTGTTTATGAGAAATGATTTGCACTTGAAAACCTTGTGGTCCACTTTTCTATTCTTTTGCTTAAAAGCAAACTCTGCTTTCGCGACATTGCGGGCGTCACAATGATCGAAAGGCTCTTTTGAACTCGCAATACTTTTATGTAAACCTATGAACTCACCAACTCGGTTGACACTTTTAGCGTCTATTCTCAGGTATTGAGGCGATTGTTTACTTTTGGAGGTGCTTGGGCAATGGCATGGCATGGTCATAGACGACTCTGATATTTCTATTTGGGGACCGCTTATTTATTTCGGGCCTGTTTTCGCATCAAATTTTATTGTAAACATTGATTTTATTAAATAAATGAGTTTTCTTAAGAAAAACCTTTTATTCTATGCTTGTGTTGTGATACCGATTAGTAGCACCCAAAACTTGTATGCTTCCGCTAAAACCCGATTTTTGGGGGTGTTACAGAGCACAAATCCAGCTTAAGCATTCCTTGATAACTTTGGTTTGGGAGTTCTAAAATGCCTAGAGTTTGATGTTTAAGCTCTATAACTTGTGGTTTGGGGTTTTGACGGTTTAATTACTAATTCTATTAGACGAGATTCCCTTATGAATTAGTCACAATTCTTGGGAGGTTTTTCAAAGATTATGATAAAATCCCATTTTATCATAATATAAGAAATTTCACATGGATATTCATTGACATAGATGAAATGTCAATAATCCTTTTGTGATGAATAATGATTGAGGCTATCGAATAACCGAAATATCATTATTACAGATTTGTATTGTAGTCTATATAAATCAACGAGGAATACTATTCTTGATGATGATTTTAATATAGATAGCTACTTAAGTAATTACTAATAAAGTTTAATCATACAACAAAGACTTTAATAATAATAGCAAAATGTGAATTATTAACAATCATACCTTTGCTAAATATTCTTTTTAAGAAATATTTAGAGAAGTTCTTTGTGATCTTCTTAGGATCTCCAGATCCATGTGTGAGGAATACAATGCTAAATATTATTTTTATGAAAAGAAATATTTAGATAGTTTCTTCATGATCTTCTTGGTATGCCCAAATCCAACTATGGAGAATTCTTAACAAGGAAAATATTAGAACGTTCTATCATTGTCCAACATTAGACACTATGATGATTTTTTAAAACATGACATAAAGAATCATTCTTTGTAGTTTTCAAACATACACGGATCGTATCAAGTTTTTTAAGTACATCATACTCTAAGAAACTTGGTAACGAAGCTTTGATGCCAATTGTGAAAAACTAGAAGGGGGGGGGGGGTTGAATAGTTTTACCAATTAAAAATTCGTTTAAAAATAATTAGATCGACTTATGTCAATCCATTTGGACGTGTATGTTGGACATTGATAGAAAGATATATAAATGTGTAATGAAAGATAAAGAGTAAGAAACACATAACCACGACACGAGTATTTATAGTGGTTCGGCTACGAGGACACCTTCCTTGCCCTACTCCACTCCCCGAGTCACCTACTCGAGAGTTCGTAATCACTACACGACACCAACTCCTTACGGCGGAGAAGCCTTCACAACGTCGCCTACTCTTTTTCCGGTACTAGGCTAACCACCGGGTTCTTTCACCAAGGTGAACCGCACCTACCACAACGTCGCCTACCCTTTATCCGGTACTAGGCTAAGTACCGAGTTCCATTAAAATGGAGGAACTACTATCCAATACTACACAACACCTAATCCCAAAGGAGACCTACTCCTTATTACAACACCATCAAGGATATCAACATCCTTGGAGAAAAACTATCACTATTTGTATAACGATGCACCTCATCGATTATACGACCTTGGCATTCTTCACTAATGCCACTTGATTTGATTCCTAGGCATCTTTCACCAATGCCCTTGACACGAACGCTTGGCACCTTTCACTAATGCCTTTGTCTTAACACCTTTAGCATTCTTCACTAATGCTTTTGACACGGACGTTAAGCACCTTTCACTAATGCTTTCGTCTTGACTCTTTCGGCATCCTTCACTAATGCCTTCAACACAACATTTCTATGGAGGAAGAAAGAACTATCAACAAGAGAACCTCAGTAGTCTTGATGATGACGAAGCATGACAACTCATGGACTTGAGCTTGCTCGACTTTAAGAAGTGGTGATCTCGCCTTTAAGAGGAACCTAGAGAATCACAAAAACAAAAGACAAACTACATAGAAAGATCCCTTAGGATCAGTGCTTAGAGAGTTACAATACTTGGGGAAAGTATGTGTGGGAGTGGCAACCCAAAAGGAAGGAATGGCTCACTATTTATAGAAGAAATTCAGCTACTGTTCCCCGGATCCCACGGATCCCTCCCTTGAGGGATCCGTCCAGTGTATTGACTGGGATCCGTGGGACGCTCCCTTTTGCCAATGGGTTTTGGGTCATGGGTCATGGGTTATGGGTCATGGATATCAAGTAGGTTCAATGTACCTTCAAGATGCAATGCATCTAGTCCATAGTTCATGGATTAAAACTATGGGCCATGGATTAAAACCATGGGTCATGGATATTATCCATATATGACGTAAGCATGATGTCATGCAATGGGTTATGGGTCAAGTTCCATGGGTATGGGTCATGGACTTTGGGTTGTACCCAACTACATTCAATGTATTTGGTCAATAGGTCAAATACTTATGTTTCTACCCAATGGGTATTACCCATTATATATTTGCCCAATATGTAAACACTAGTTGTTGTACATATGTATTACTAAATCATAAAATCACTTATACTTGTTTTAGTGTTTTATGTGAAAACGTAAGTGTGTGTTAGAAAACTATTGGCTCAAGCCATTTACGTATTTTATTTGTTTCGTTAAAATGATTTTACGTTTGTTATCGACAAAACATTAGAAGATCGTAAAATATATATAAACCACAACCACAAATATTATATGCATCCATAAAAATAAATGCATCTCCTTATTATTTCTTTTTTCTTATTTGAAATATGTGGCTACAATTATTTCTCACTCTTCTCATTTCAATAATTCTATCACTAGATCCATACTCGCTAAACAGTATGTGTCCCCTACCTCTATGATTAGCAACTAATCATAAAGCTAAATAACTGATCAAGGACTAAAAAAGGGGGTTATTCAGATACTTTTGGGGGCAATTGTAACAGTGGAACAATAAACTTTTGGTTTCATGATCTTTAATTACTGTTTTTAAAACTTGATGGTGCCATTGTTCTTTGCGAGGGCTCTGGATTCTTGTATGCTCTGGATTCAAAATGATCTTTAATTACTGGGTATAACTAGAGGTTCAGCTATATATTCCATTATTGTGTTTGATTCCATTTGGAATACTGCTATACTAGATCACCTTTTTCTTTATTCTTTTCAAATGATTCATGTTTATTGGAAGGGAGAAGATATTCATACCCTTCCTATTTCTTATATTCCTACCCCGCTATTCTTTTGATTTTTTTTTATTTATTTTTTATTTTTATAATTTTGTTTATATCAAAAAACTATAAACCTGAAAATGCGGAACAGAAAATATAAAGTTTAATAAGTCAAACGCTTAAAACTGTCTGAAATACGGAACAGAAACTGACAAAAAACAGTATTGTACTGAAACTAATGAGGGACAAAAGGAATATAAAGTACAAACTCTCACTAGTAGGGAGGGTAGGAATAGTATGTCCCATGAAATATGATCACAAGGAATACAAAATATATGATGCAAACATTGATGGGCATGAATGATTGTATCCTAATCAAAATAATTTGTTAACAAATTGAGCAATTGACTTTGATCTTCTTTCATTCCTTCAAAAGAGTTTTTGTGTTTACTTCCCATTTATCCAAACGCTTCGTAGCTATTTCCACCTGATTTTTGACAATTTTCCACCAAGAATGAGCTTAGTTTTCACCACAGTTAAGAAGTTAGAAATTCCGAAAAGAACATGTACTTTTTAACTTAGCTTGACAAAGTTACCTCTTTATTCCAATCTGTACGAAACGTCGACCATAGTAAAATGAGGGTCTGCATTCCGGTTCCTCCGATCATTCCTGACCATATTCCCTATAAGATACATTCGATGAGCTTATTTGTGTAATGGTCATAGTTGGTGTCGTTTTTATTAAAAACAAATTAGTTCATTATATATGTTTATAAGAGGTACCTTGACTCCAAGGTCGAAATAGATGCCTAGGAGAAATCCAAGGGGAATACCAACAACATAATAGCATCCGATGTTCACATATGCCACATAAGCTTGCCATCCGCACCCGACAGCCACACCTTTTGATTCATATATTCATGATCACCTCAGTACTCACAAGTTGACATGATATTAATTAGCATAAGTTATTTAATTAGATTAATGTAGTACCTGATAAAACAGGTTGTATGCCGTTGAGAATGATGGTTATAACCAACAATGGGCAAAGATCAGAGACTTCATTAGCAACTGTTTCACCAGTCGTGAACGCGTAGCTAATAACATCTCTCACCGATAAAATGATTATTGATTCTACTACCGCGATGATAAAAGAGACACTAGTCACCGTCCATACCGAAAATGCTGCAGCTTTTGGGTTCCCTGCTCCAAGCTCGTTTCCAACTCTAACACTATAGTTTCAAAATCATGCATTTGTTACCCGAAACCATATATAAAAATATTAGAGACAAAATATTGTGACATGCAAGCCTAACTTAATGAGAAAACCAACCTAGCAGCTGCATTGAACCCAACTGACACCATGAACAATAGCCCTTGGACACCCATGCTGCATAAATTCATTACAAATAACAAAAATAAATATTAGAAAAAAAAAAAAATCATTGACTCACACAGGACCAAATAAATATGGTTTGATGAAATGTAACACGGCTCTAGTTGTCACTGATTCAGACCCATTCAACATGTGCCACTGGAAACATTTATAAAGATTGAGTTCATTTCTAAATGGACCCAAAAAGGTTATAATATCATCACACCAAACACATGGAACATGATTAATAAGCCTTACCAGACTGAGAGTGCATCTAATGCTAGCTCAGGGTTCTCGAGCAGCCCGGAAATCAACACTAGTATTTGAAAATACCACGTTTCTAAACACAACATCACGGCTGACCCACTTGACAACTTTACAAACTCCCAAAGCCCACCGAATGCCTTTGAATTAAACCCGGTCCACGTGTCTTTACATCTATCACTCATCAAAATGTAAGTGAACTGGCCCGCCACTATGATCCACCACGACAAACTTAGAGTCAAAGATGCACCAAGTAAGCCCAAGTTTAACTTGTAAGCCATGATCCAAGACATGATCATGTGTATAATTAAAGTTCCAGCTGAAATATACATGCTTGGTGCCACAATACTTTGAGCTTGTAGAAACTTTTGTATTGGAAAGTTGATAGCAAACGCGAATAATTGAGGAATAAGCCCGTAGACAAAAAGAGCTGCCGCAGATGCCATTGCTGATGATTGGCCGAGTAAAAGTAAAATAGGCTTAGAGAAGACGTAAAGCATAGTGATCGGGATAGCTGTTACTGTGAGAACAATTGTAGATCTTTGAAGGTAAACTCCAAGCATATCGTATTTGTGTGCCCCAAATGCTTGACCACATAATGTCTCCACTGCACTACCCATTCCAAGCTATAATCACATAACCGAACACTATGTTAGATTAAACATTAGGTTTAATCATATTCCTAATGCAAAGACTTTCAAAAGTTCTTTTTTTCATTACATCAACATTGACTCAACTAATTAGTTTTCTTCTGACATTTACTATCACAATTTATCGGTATTAACATGTTTAAACAACTAGTTTAATTCTAATATGAATCTATCTATCTCATGCTAGGCTCGTAACAGGTAATAAGTCCAAGCATAGAACTCACTAATAAAGCTAGCTTGTAAGAGGAAGGGACCCTATACTTATATACCACCAACTAATCTCATACTTGGCCGATGTGTGATAGTAACAATACTCCACGCTTTAAGAACCAACGTCCACATTGGTCACGGGCTCACGACTATGTTAAGTTGGTCATAGTTGGCACCCTCTTTTTGGGTCCAAGCTGCCGCTCAATAGATCACCACTCCATGTCATTGTTGGTCACGGCTACGTTGGTCACGGTTGACACCCTTTTTTCGAGTACAAGCCTATCCCATACTAGGCTCGTATCGAATTCATAAGTCCAAGTGTAGAATTCACTCAAAAAGTTAGCTTGGAAGAGGAGGGGACACGTAGACTTATAAACCACCAACCAATCTCATACTTGCCTCATGTGGGATTGTAGCAAATTCTAAAGCTCATAATCTATTCTTATATAATTCAAATTTGTTGAAATTAGTCTTTAACATTAGCTTATAGTCTAGGGGTTTATACGGGAGTGTTAGCTTAATATGTACCAGGTAGTCAAATAGGATTAGAATGGTATTGACGTGAGTTTGCATGCATGGCAAGCCACTGCCTTATTTCTTGGTGTTCAATTTCGTTGATGTCAAGGAGCAGTAGGTCAATCGACAGTTAAAGATTCTTGAGTTCTTCAATTGTCCAGGTTTGCCACAAGGTGTAGATCGAAGACAGAATGTTTTGTCGGTTATTAAAGATCGACGAGCATCTGGGGCGTTTCGGTTTTCTTGTCGAAGGTCTGGACGTAGAAGAAGAAGACACCAGGTTGGTTTTTAACTAAAAAGATTATTACTTTGAAGTTTTTGCACAAGAGACTTTGTTGTTTTGTGATTGTAAAGGTTTATCACAAGGTTTAGCGAACTAATAAAGGGTAAAGATGACGGGAGCCAAGTTACCTTTGTATGTAAAAACATTGACACTAAAGTTTAATGAATTGAGCAGTACGTTATTGCTCCTTAACTTTTCATAACAAATAACAAAACTACAAATACAACTATTAGTCATATATAAACTCACCATGATACCATATGCAAAGAGTTGAATCCCACTATTACCAACTGAGACAGCCGCGAGTTCAAGGTTTCCAAGTTGGCCCGAAAAGATTCTTGTGGACAACGACATCGCGTTATTGATGAAGTAAACCATAACCGCGGGCGCAGCCAACTTGAACAGAAGATTAAGTTCAATCCTGGACGCCAACCCAAGCCGTCTCATGTAGGGTGCTTCAGTATCAGAAAGCACCCTCTCAAGCTCCACACTTCCGCCATGGCTGCCCGTGGACGTCGAGCCTTTAACATCTTGAATTGGTTCCAACAGTGGTTGATGGACTTCATTTATTTCGGGCTCCATTATTATGAGAATAGATGGTTGGCTTTTGTCCCTCTTATAAAGAGAAAAATATCAATACGTTGTCTGTATTCTATAAAAATCCAATAGATCATGCCAGTTAATGCAAATATGCAATTAAATGTCATGGGAATAGATCCGATAAGAAAAAAAAAAAATGAGAAATGTTTTAGTCACACATTTCAAATAAAGAAGAAGAATTTTATGAGAGATGCATCTTTTTTTGTAGGTGCATCTAAAATGTGTGATCGCACTTATTTCTTATATTTTTCATTTTAATTTTAAGTCTTATAAATCTCTCTTAAAACTGTATGAGATAAATAATAGCCTCCCATGTTTTTTTTTGTTTTTTTATTTTTTTTTTTATAATTTTGTTAATATTATAAATTATGAAACTGAAAATGCGAAATAAAAAATATAAAACTAACAAGTTAAAAGTATTAAACTGACAAAAAAAAAATGTTATACTACAAACAGGGCTTACATTTGTGCTTTTCATGAGCCAGGATATCAATAGTAATACCAAATGATACATATAGCTAAGAATTATTATCTAGTCAAACAATACATCATAACAAAATCAAAAATACAAAATCTGAATTCTTACGAGACTAATGAAAATCCAACGTAAGTTAGACCCCGCGACTTCAAAACACCCCAACCAATGTTAGAAACATGCATATAAGAGCATCTCCAACAATAACTCAAGTTATAGTTTAACACCAGCCACGTCAGCGTCATATCAGCTTTAACATTTCATCTTAACATCCCAAAAGAACACCCACATCAATAACATCCCAAGTTAAACTTTAACGCAGGCCGAATAATGCCCGCTAGAGCATAAACAATGAGCTGCAAACGTGTTTTTTTTTTTTTTTTTATTAAAGGATAACGCCCGTTAAGGGCTTAACGCAGGCCGGATAATGCGAGAATAACGCCGGAAGTCCAACGGTTAACGCAGGATAACGCCCACTAACGCCGGATCCGACGTTTTCAATGGACATGCTCTAATAATGAGGAGAGTTATTTTACATACCAAACTTTTCTCACATATCAAGGGACTCATCTCTACCATCCATTTAAAAATAAGTCAATGGCTGAGATTAAAAAACATTTTATTATTTCACCTATTTTTTATAATTTAAATATCTCTTAAACCGTTAATCGTTAAGCGAAAATATTTACACCGTCGCAACGAGCATTTAATTTTCTTTCTATAAACGGGAACTTTGATATACTTTCGGAAAAAGAAAAAAAATTGTTTTTTCGTTTTTTTGACGTTACTGAAATTTGCATGAAAAAAATCATATATGATTAAACACTAAATTGAATATCACATGTGTTATATATATAATATCACATGTGATATGATACGTATATCATATGTGATTTTACACTAATATCACATGTGATATTACATATCATATATGATTTAACACTAATATCACATGTAATATTCAAATTAGTGTTTAATCATAAATTTTTTTAATACAAATTTTAGTAACGTAAAAAAACGAAAAAACTTAAAAAAACGTGAAAAATACGGAAATAAAATTTGGTCAAAGTATATCAAAGTGCCTATCTATAGAAAGATAACTAAATGTTCGTCGCAATGATATATTTTTTTTCACTTAACGATTAACGGTTTGAAATATATTAATATTTGAAAAAAATGATGAAAGTGAGTATTTTAAATTGTTGAAATTGATCCCTTAGTATGTAATGAATCTTTTGTCCTCAAATGATCTTAAATCTATAATAATAGTGTTTCTTTTTATTTTATATATGGAAATTGATATGTACACATAGGTAGAGTCACTTTATTTTGCATACTCTTATTTTGGTGCTTACCAAGGGACAAATCCCCACCACACCATCTATCTAGTTTGATCTAACGGTGGGGATAAACTTAAGATTTAATATGAAAATCTAAGTCTATGTCTTTTTTTCCTCATTTTTCTTTGTCTTTTTGTCTTTCTTATTTACTAACATTTTTTTTTTGTAATTCATGTTTTTTGTGTAATTAAAGTGTTTTTTTTTTGAAGTTTTTTTTCTTTGCTTTCATAAGTTTCGCTTGTTTTCGTCCGTTTTCATACATTTTCATCTGTTTTTTTACGTTTTTGTCTGTATTCAGTCGTTTTCGTCCGTTTTTATACGTTTTCATCCGTTTTCGTACGTTTATATATGTTTTCAGACGGTTTTGTCCGTTTTCGTACAATTTTAGACGTTTTCGTCTATTTTCAGACGTTTTCGTCCGTTTTCATCTGTTTTTGCCTGTTTACGTCCGTTTTAATACGTTTTCGTCTGCTTTTACGTTTTCGTTTGCTTTCATTTGTTTTCGTCTGTTTTCTTAGGTTTTCGTTTTTTTTCATATGTTTTCGTCCGTTTCCTTTGGTTTTCGTCCATTTTTCATATGTTTTCGTCCGTTTTCAGACTTGTTCTTACGCTTTCATACGTTTTCGTCTGTTTTCATCCGTTTTCTTGCGTTTCCGTCCGTTTTCTTACGTTTTCATCCATTTTCATACGCTTTCTTCCGTTTATTAGGTTTTCGTTCGTTTTCGTCCATTTTCATCCGTTTTCTTTCGTTTTCATACGTGTTTTTACGCTTTCATACGTTTTCGTCCGTTTTCACACATATTCGTCCGTTTTCTTACTTTTTCGTCTGTTTTCATTCATTTTCGTCCATTTTTAATGTTTTTGGCCATTTTCAGACGTTTCTGAATATCACAATTGATATTTTGAATATCATAATTGATATTTTGAATATCACAAGTAATATTATATGATATTAAGAATATCACAAGTGGTATTCTGAATATCGCAAGTGATATTCTGTGATTTTATCACAAGTGATTTTCTGAATATCACAAGTGATTTTCAAGTAATGTTTTGTAACATGAAAATCACAAGTGATAAATATTCAGAAAATCACAAGTCATATTCAGAATATCATAAGTGATATCCAGAAAATCACAAGTCATATTCAGAATATCATAAATGATATCCAGAAAATCACAAGTGATACTTTGAATATCATTGAATATCACTTGTGATATTCAGAAACGTATATAAATGGATGAAAAACGTAAGAAAACAGATGAAAACATAAGAAAACAGACGAATATGTAAGAAAACGGACGAAAACGTAAGAAAATCACAAGTGATATTCAGAATATCACAAGTGATATTAAGAGAATCATAAGTGATCTTCTAAATATCACATGTGATATTCAGAAAATCACAAGTAATATTCTGAATATCAAAAGCTTTGTTGTAAAAATCGGTCCAGTCGGCCGATTAATCTCTTCATAATCGCTGATCAGTCACTAAGCGCTCAGATTTATCATCATCAGCCAATTTAATCGGTTTGGTCAAATATCGCTTAAAAATCGGTCAACAAGCCGATTAATCGGACAAAATCAGATTAATTGGAAAAAATCACTTAAAAATCGGTCAACAAAATCGCTTAAGAATCAGACAAAATCGCTTAAAATGGTCAACAAATCGATTAATCGGACAAAATCAGTCAAAGATCGCTTACAAATGGTAAACAAACCGAGTAATATCTATATTTGACTTTAAACTTTGAAGAATTATGTATTATGTTTATATTCGAATACTTAAAATATTTGAACTTTAATGCACTATGCTTATCTCATACATATAATATAATACTTACGTTTTCAGACGAAAACGTATGAAACGAACGAAAACATAAGAAAACGGACAAAAACGTATGAAAATGGACGAAAATGGCCGAAAACGTAAGAAAACAGACGAAAACGTATGAAAGCGTAAAAACACGGCTGAAAACGAATGAAAAGATATGAAAAATGGACGAAAACGAAAGAAAACGGATGAAAACGAACAAAAACATAAGAAAACGAACGAAAGTCTATGAAAACAAATGAAAACGTAAGAAAACAGACGAAAACGGGCGAAAACGTAAGAAAACGGACGGAAACGTATGAAAACGGACGAAAACGTATGAAAACGGACGAAAACGTATAAAAACGGACGAAACGTCTGAAAACAGACGAAAATGACTAAAAATGGACGAAAACGAAAAAATCGGACGAAAACGTATGAATACGGATAAAAACGTCTGAAAATGGACGAAAATGTATATAAACGTATGAAAAGGTACAAAAACGTATGAAAACGTACGAAAACGTCAGAAAGCGGACGTAAACGTCAAAAAACAGATGAATAGTACGAAAACGGACGAAGATGTCTGAAAACATACGAAAACGTAAAAAAACGGACGGAAATTTATGAACACGGATGAAAATGTATGAAAACCGACGAAAACGTATGAATATAGTTGAAAACGTATGAAAACGGGGAAAAAAAGAAAAAAAAAAACTTGAATAAAACAAAGGTAAACTGGCGAAAACGTATGAAAACGAACGATAACGGACGAAAACGTATGAAAAAAAACGAAAACGTAAGAAAACAGACGAAAACGTATGAAAACGGACGTAAACGAGCGAAAACGGATGAAAACGAATGAAAACGGACGTAAACGTATAAAAACGGACGAAAACATCTGAAACAGATGAAAATGTCTAAAAATGACGAAAGCGTAAAAAACGTATGAAGACGGATAAAAACGTCTAAAAACGGACGAAAACGTATATAAACCTATGAAAACGTACAAAAACGTACGAAAATGTTAGAAAACGGATGAAAACGTCAGAAAACGTACGAAAACTGGCGAAAATGTCTGAAAACAGACGAAAACGTAAAAAAACGGACGAAAATGCATGAACACGGACGAAAACGTATGAAAGCTGAAGAAAACGTATAAATACAGATGAGAACGCATGAATGAAAAAAAAATAAAAAATAAATAAAAAACTTGGATATAAAAAACGTGAATTTAAAATTAAAAAAATTGAATTAAAAAAAATAAATAATAATAACATGAATTTATAAAAAAACGTTATCTAAAAAAAATGTTAATAAATAAGAAAGACAAAAAAAAAAAAAATAAATAAATAAATAAATAAAATAAAAAAGATATAAGTTTCTATATTAAATCTTAGGTTTATCCCTATAATTAGATCAAGCTAGATAAATGGTGAGGATTTGTTCCTTAGTAAACACCAAAATAAGAGTAAACATTTGAAATTTTCTCCGCATAGGTATTTGATTCTTGCACATACAATTGATTGTGAATAGATTTTTATATCCCAGGCACCCGTCCCCTTATTTTTAGTCCAAAATTTGACCTTCCTTCTCTAAACATGCGGCAAGCTCATCCTTTTTAATTTTTGCATGCCCTAACTAGCTTATTTCTCGATCACCTCCGTTCCATCGATGCTAACGACGACCTTTCGATTCAGTCGACATCTTCAACTATACTGTCACTGTATCATCTTGGTATTTAGAGCACTCGGTGTGGGCTCTTCATGGCTCTTCGTCGTCCTAGGTGGAGGTTAGGTGGCACCTTGTCATGGCTCTTCACCACACCGCCCCCCTCTTCGTAGCTTGTCATCACAACCCTCTTCGTCTGCACGACGGGGGTATATTTTACCTTTTGTCAGTTTTTTTTAATGTAATGTTTTATCTAGTGGTGGGCCCCAAATGAAGAGGTCGATGTTTGTTATGAGGGAGGGGGGTTTGTTGTGGTTAGTTGTGGAGGTTTGTTATGATGAGGTGGTGCTGACGTGGCGGTGATGAAGAGGTAAACCCTCTTCAATATTACGATCTAGTTGATTAATGGAAAACGGGGTAACAACGTCGGGTAAGGAACAATCTGCAATAATCATATGCTCGTCACTATAAATCGTCTTGAACTATACTATCACAATAACTCAATGTTCCTACAGCGCCCTTTTTACGATCTGCAATATAATCAGATGCTCATGTTGAGTTAACGGCTCGAACTGATGTTTGCATACAAATCGGATATAAATCTGCGATATATATAAGCTGCAATTTCCTTCCATCTAATCCTCTATGGTTTGCACAAGATAGCATCTTTGTTTTTCATGTTTTTACAGAAGTGATTCCATCTTTTTTTGGCACTTGAAACTCCTAGACGAATAAGATGTTCCAGCATTCTGCTTCACTTAAAACCTCCTCAAACAAATTAAACAGAAGCTACAATTTTGTTTACCGCCATGCATAATTGTTTCGTTGATTTAGGGTTACATAAAAAACTAAAATAAGTCAACTGCATACATGTGTGATGGATTAATGGGTATATAGGTGATTGTGCGTGATTGGCGTAATCGTTGCGAGAAAAAATTCATACCTTCGCGACGAGAATTAAATTTTCTTTCTATTGATATGCACTTTTATATGTTTATAACATTTTTTTTTTCAAAACTTCGGCTCGGAAAAATTGTATTTGATTTTGTGAAAATCACACGTGATTTGATTTTTATAAATCACATATGATTTTTGCAAATCATATGTGATTTGTAAAAATGATACATGATTTGAAAAAAATCATATTTGATTTGTAAAAACGAATCACATATGATTTTTGAAATCATATATGATTTTACAAATCACATTTGATTTTCCTGGACGGAATTTTTGAAAAAAAAAATTTTTGTCGAAAATATAGAAAAGTGAATGTCTATAGAAATAGAATTTAATTCTCGTCGCGATAGTGTATTTTTTATAGTTTGAAATTTACTTTTTACAAGATATGTTGTTTTAAAAAAATGTGAAAAATAATTTTTTTATTAATTTTGATCAAAAATAAATAGTTAAAATTGATTTATTAGATTTATGATAAATATGAGATATATATTGATCTCAACTCATGTGTTGTTTTTTAATAGATTGCAACAACATTTGGTAACATAATAATGTCCTAATAGATACGCGGGTGTTGTTTTTTAATTATATTTCCTACTAATAAATATCGACATATGATTAAGAATCATTGAAAAATAGTAGAAAAGGTAGCAAAAGGGGAAACATTTTTATATTCTTATCCTCTCGTGTGTCACATGATAATCAAAAGCAATGTCATGAATAACGTGGGGTACTTTTTGGTGAAGATGTTTATATTCATTTTTTTCAATTTCTCAAAAATGTGAAATTAGACAAAATAGATGAAGTTACAATCACAAATAATTTTGAATTTACAATTCATAGGTCTGTATGAGTTTCCAAATAAATATTCTAACTGGCATTACAATAGGAAAATCCAAAAATTAAGTCGAACCGAAGAAAATCAAACCATTTGAAAAAGTGACGGTTCGAATTTGATTTTTTAAAAATTAAAAGTTTTTGGTTGTGTATGAAAACTCAAACCGAGAAAACTGAACTGTCACAATATAATGTCAAATAAACTTAAAAAAAAGTATGCATATAAGCTTTTATACCAATGCATACAAAAGTTATTTTATTTTAGTTTTTTTTTGGTGAAAGGAGAAATTTTATACTCTCTCCGTCCCATATTAAATGTCCGGTTTGACTTTTTGAAGTCTTTCTTTTTTAACTTTGATCTTAAATATTTTATTTGTGTTATATAATACTTGATGCAAAATATATGAATGAATTAAGTTTTAAATGTATTTTTACTGCGTATAATTTTTATCAAATATTATATAACACAAGCAAAAATATTTAAGGTTACAATTGAAAAAGAAATACTTGAAAAATAAAAACTGGAAATTTAATATGTGACGAATGAATGAAGTATAAAATAACAAAATCACTACAAGCCTCTATAACATGCCATGGACATGCCCATGCATCTTACTACAGAAACCTTTAAAATAAAAATAAAAAATTACTTATTAGACAAAGCATTCTAAGCCTTATACAACAACAATACCAGACAATGTAGAACTATACAAACACTATACATTATAACAGTCATCCATTCTTTTATACTATACTTGTTCTTTGTAGTTTCAAATTCCATTTCAATTTCACATCTCTCAGAGTTGCTGATTCTTACACTTTAAAACTCATCATCTTCAGTCTTATGGTATCTTTTATAATTTGTATAATTGTTTCTTCATCTCTTTTGACATTTCTGAATATCTTGGTATTCCTTTCTTGCCAAAGGAAATAAACCACATCACCACATACTAACATCCTTAGAATGCTCCAAATGTTTTAATTAGCAGCCAATCTATTGAATTATTCAATTACCTAACTCCAGCAATAAGGAGATTTCTTATTAAGTAGCTTTTTCATTTCTCTCCCAATTACACTGGAATATGGACAAGTGAAGAATAGGTGACTTTGTGAATCTGGGCAGAGGATACACAAAGCACATTTCATTATATCATTAGGCTTCCACACTGGAATTATATCTTGTGTCATTAGCTTATTTTGGATTGTCATCCAAAGAACAAAAGCATGTATTGGTATGCATTGTGCAAACCATACCATTGAACTCCAACCCACCTTAATTTGGATCACTGTTGCACATAATTTTCCATACTATTTTGACAGCAAACCTAGTCTCTTTCCCAGTTCTAGTTACCTACGCAATCTCATCACTCTTTTCTTCATGTAAACAAGGAACTTGAATCTGCCTCAACATAGGGTGTTTATCATACCAATCGTGTGGCCAACACCAATTACCATCATGGATTATATCAGCAACAGTACATTCAGCACTCAGCGTAGCATTAGTGATTTCTCTAGTTGTAATGCGTTCATTTAGTGGTCCCACTGAACAACATTTATTGATGGAATCTAGTTCCTCTTGGCCAAGTGTTTCCAGAAGTATGTTTGAAACTGGACATGGTTGTGATTCTTTGTGATACACAAAAATAGCAGTAAGGGTTGTTTGGTTTGTATGCAGTTTGCAGAAAATAATAACACAGAAACGTTTGTATAAACTTTGTATTATTGAAGTATGAATGATGATTTACAAACGTTTATACAGCCTCCTTATATACAAAGTGAAACGGTACCATTAAAAGATACAACGTTTCATTGGTAAAACCTAAAAGGGGCGTATATATTACTAATCGACACAATGGTTTACAGATAACCATTTTGACCCGTTTGGCCCAAGCCCAATCAAACTTTCAGGCTTTTGCCAAACACTAACAAACTAATATACGGTTCTTTTATCCTAACTGATGTAACAGTACATAATAATGATTTACATAGCAAATTACAGAAGACTTTAAACATTAAAACCAACATTGTCCCCCTTAATGTGTAAAGACTTCTTTAAATTCCCGTCTTTTCTTGTGAATCCTTCTTGTCCATCCTTGTATCCTTGTTGCCATACGTGTTGAGAACTTGTGCATTTCCTTCTTGTGACCACTGCCCATTCGACCCTTCTTCAATCTTTGGGGCCTTCCCATAACCTTCTTTCTTGGCTATCTTCCCTCGGGCTCGTAATGTAGTCTCGAAATAACACCGTACTAAGTCAATGTTTCTCTTGTAACATTCTTTTAGTTCCTCATCATGTTCTCGTTCCAAACCGTGTATAAGTGCAACATCTCCCCATTGATTACCAAAAGTAACCCCAAGATAGCCTCCTAGACTACCTATTATCTTATAAAGACCAAGTAAATCGATCTTTATACCGTTGATGAGGGGGGGCAAGGGATCCACCATGATTCGACCAAGATAAACTTGGTAAAACCATTTTAACATCTCTTCAAAGTGTTTGCTTAAAACATTCCAATTCTTGTATACTAGATTGTCATCTTCTATCATGATTAAAAATGAAATAAACTTCTTAAATGAATTAACCTTCATGATGTAAAGAGTTCCATTCATGCTTAAGAATTCATCATCCAAATAATCATGGATCATTCCATCCTTCCATTCTAGATCTTCCAAGCCTTTAATGTTCATGCAAGTTTCCTTTGGATCAATTGACGCGTAGTAATCATCCAAATACTTGTCGTGTTCCTTAGCCATCGAACTTGACTCTCCTACGACCTTCTTTCCTTCGTGCCCCATCTCTTCATCATCAAACATGTAAGAGACTTTGCATTTGTTGTCTTCATAAGTCACTTCGAAACCTTGTGCCAAAAGTTGCTTGGCGCTAAGCACGTTCAAACTTGCCTCCGGTGTATATGAAACACATGGAATGATCATCTTCTTTTCATTTGTTTCAATAATGGCCTCGCCTACACCATATGAGAAAATAAATTTTTTCTCATCTTCTTCCTTTCCCTCCATTAAAAACCTTAGTTTGATTCTCCTAAACAATGATTTTGTAGGACACATATGATTATTGTATGTGTCGCTTATGTACCACACATGGTTCCATTTTGCGTAATCCGTTCCTTTGATCATGTGGGTTATCTTAACATGGACTTGTTCAGGGTACTTTGTCTTTTCAACATGTTTCTGTTTTCCCTTCAAAAAACCGACTGGTTTTTCTTGACACTTCCAGAAATAATGTCCCCTCTTTCTACAAGCATAGCATCTCGCCCTTCTTTCTTTCTTGATACGCTTCTCCTCGATCCCCTTGATGCGTTATGTGCTTCTATTTCAAACAGTTTCTTCTTGAGCAATTCTTTTGTCTCCAAAGAAATCCTCCTTCTTGGTTTGTATGGTAACAAAACACTCGTACTTGGCTTCTCCCATGGACGTTGTTCCTGTCTCTGATGCCACTGATGGAATCTAGTTCCTCTTGGCCAAGTGTTTCCAGAAGTATGTTTGAAACTGGACATGGTTGTGATTCTTTGTGATACACAAAAATAGCAGTAAGGGTTGTTTGGTTTGTATGCCATTTGCAGAAAATAATAAATACGAAACGCTTGTATAAACTTTGTATTATTGAAGTATGAATGATGATTTACAAACGCTATACAGACCTCCTTATATACAAAGTGAAACGGTACCATTAAAGGATACAACGTTTCATTGGTAAAACCTAAAAGGGGCGTATATATTACTAATCGACACAATGGTTTACAGATAACCATTTTGACCCGTTTGGCCCAAGCCCAATCAAACTCCGGCTTTTGCCAAACACTAACAAACTAATATACGGTTCTTTTATCCTAACTGATGTAACAGTACATAATAATGTTTTACATAGCAAATTACAGAAGACTTTAAACATTAAAACCAACATTTATCATGCCAAATACACACTAATCTCTCATTACCCAAGTTATACAGTACATGTTCTAACTTTATCTCTTATGTATACCAAGTTCTTCCAACTTGCTAATGCCTTTGATATTAGTCCTCATGGTCAACTTATATAGCATATGTAGGGTCTCATAAGTGTGGCATGTCATTCTTATAATAGTTTAGGTTTGAAGCACACTTGATGCGTTTGTTTTCGCCTAGTTTTGGGCTGAGATGCGGGATTCACCCACATTCGTTGTACTTAATTATTTTTTTGAGTAATAAATTTACCAGGGAAACCCTTTACCCAAAAAACAAGTTACTTCCAACCCATACTACTATTACTATCATTATGTATTTCCCAAATGCATTTACCTTTCATTTTTCCACATTTATCCATTTTACCCATAATGTGTCTTTCTTGGCTGCAACATTCCATAGATGTTTCATTAGAAGGACTTCATTCCAAATTTGCAGATTTTTTAAACCTAAACCTCCTTAATCCTTAGGCTTACATATCACCTCCCATGATACTTTTGCTTTTCCTTTGGTTAATTCTCCTTGACACCACAAGAAGCCTTTGAGCAACTTATTAATGTCATAAATGTCTGATTTTGGTAAAAGGAAAACTGATGCCCAATATATTTGCATTGAAGATGGAATTGATGCAATCAATTGTAATCTCCCTTCATATGACAGAGATTTGTTCCTCCAATCCCTTAACTGTAATTTGAATTTTTCCACTAAGGGTTTACAATCACTTATATTAATTTGTTGTGATGAGTGGTACTCCCAAATACCTCACAAGTAGTTTACCAACTAAAAAATGGAGAATTTTAAGGATGTTATTCTATTCGGTGATTGAAAGCCCTCCAAAGAAAATAGCACTCTTTTGCATATTAGGTTTCAGACCAGAATATCCACTAAACTCATCCAGTGTGCTTTTGGTAACCTTAACAGAATTACTATCCCTATGGCAGAATACTAAAAAATCATCAGCAAAGTGATGCAGATATTGCAAAATACAAGAAGTTTTACAATACTCCTAAGCAGAGTACCTAATCATTGTAGTGTAGTATAGGTAGGACATGACGGATTGATCGTTCTCTAGGGCAATAGTTGTTGGTTTTATGGACAAAATATTAATAGACGTGTGTTAGGATCGAACTTGAGACCACGGGATTGCACACTTTACGTATGAGAATTAAAGTTAATAAATAAATGTTAAATGTTATATTTATTTATTAATTAAACGAAATAACATAACGGACGTTAAGTAATTAGTTGTAATGGACTAACGGGCGTTAAATGTATTTGGAAAAGGACTAGATCGCAGTTTGGGAAGTTTCGAATCCTTGAGGATGCCTACTAATGATCGGCCAAGGAGAAAAGGAAACAAAGCCAAACTTGTTCACCAAGTTAGTTGGGTATATATACAAGGCTTAGGGTCTTGATTTTGCATCTCTTGTGCTCATAAGCTAAAAACCTAAATTGTTTGTGTGTGTTTTTTTTGCTTCAATCGATCGTACAACCCTTTAGGGTAGTCGATCATAGTTTTTCCAAAACATAATTATTTTGTTTAATTAAAACTAGCATTACTTTAATTTGTTATAGTACGTGTACACAAGAACGTGGTACAATCACACTATTGATTGTATCTTTGATTGAATTACAAAACGGTAAGGAGTAATTCACATAATCCTATAAACCCTAATTAGGGTTCATCTCAATTGCTAGTTTTGTGGATTTGATTCTTGTTCGGCTAGAATCAAGAAAGGTACGCATACTTTAATCTTTAGTTAATTAATTATTCATTATATGTTCCTATACGCTTCCGCACTTACTTTGATGTTTATTGTTTATATTTATGATTAGTCATGTTATATAATTCCAACAGTGGCATCACGAGTCATTGGTTTTAATGAGTAATTAATTACTAAACGCGTAAATAATAAATATTGTATGTTGTTAGATATGATTATTCTAGGGTTTTGGTTATGATTATATAAACCTAATTTTAGGGTTAGGCTTTTGCCCTAAATTTGGTTTTAAAAATCTATTATGGATCGAAAATTTTTTTTTATGGGTGGAAACCCTAAAATTTTTTAATCGATTTCCTTAATTTTTTTTAGGGTTTATATTAATTGTTATGTTATCTATATCGAAACCTAGATTTAATATATTTGTTACGTGATAAATTCATGAATAATTTGTTATGTGTCATGGAATTTGATATGCGATCTTGTGACTATTTGTATAATTGTTATGTTATATCCATGATGATACATGCATGTTCGTCATGGATGGTTGCTTGAATATTTAATTGTTAAGATTGGTTATGCGAAAATTAATTGTTAAGTTTTATACACATGTTTATTTATGATAAATCTTGAATTGGGGAAGACTCCAATTATATACATTAATGAATCAATTATGTGCAATTTGGTATATCATTAATTATGGGTTTACGCAATCGATTCGTCGATGTATGTGGCTCACTTTCAATTGAGAGAGTGAAAGCCCTAATTAATATATACGTTAATTTAACCTAGACATTGATTATTAATAGGGTTTTATCGAATAAGTTGCATGTGGCTACTTGTTTACACGTATAAATTATTTATTATGTGTGCATTGTTTTAGTTGTTTATTTTTTATTTGTTACTTGTTTGTTTATTATGTTAGACAGTTTTAAGTAAAGAGTAATTTTGAGTAGAAAAATAATACGGACTATACAATGGCGAAATTTGATTTGTTTTGGAAGAGTTAAGTTTTCAATAGTTTAATTGATTGGTGACTTTGGTACAAATGGCCCTGAACGGCTCACCCACTAGAATGAACTATAAAGGGGTTAATAAAGAAGTGCGCACAGTAACACTGAAAGGATGTCTAAGGTTATGCTTTGCGCTTACTGGTCCTTGCCCTCCTGTAATTCGAATGGAGCTACTTAGTAAGCCATAAAATGTACAAACTCATCTTAAGGGCTTAATTAGTTTTAATTCCATGCGCTACTTTGGTGGTAATTACCCGAAACACTAAGTGTTTACACTTATGCAAAAGTACGGTATAATGGATGATAATTAACACTAAATTCCTTGATTGGTGAACCCAATACCTCAATCAAAACTTTGATAATTTGATCTTTATGAATTGGTAATAAAAGTTTTTTATTAAAATTATGCTACAAGATGAATGCATGACATCTTTGTACATCTTTGATTTGACCACATAAAATCAAAACTACTACCCTTTTAAATTAAGTTATATGCCATCTAATTAAAAGGAACACTTGAAGTTGCAATTTATGTCATGAGAGTACTTGGCTAGATTGTGATGGAGAGGTAAATCTCTATGTAAAGTGAGACCTTACATGGACATATTTGCAGTTCTTTAAGTTAGACACTTAAGTTGAGTAGGAAGTGAGACTTGGACTCAATGGCATAAGATGGGATGAAACATGTTTATATTTGCAATAGCGTTGAAAAATATAAATCCCATAATGATCTAGGAATTGGAAATTGTTTGCCAATTATTGTTCGACAGATTACCCTATTATGTGCTTTCGTTACTAGCAGATCAACTGATGTAATGGAACTACGATAATTTGGATCCTAGTTTTCGAGAAAATTCTATGGTTATATGAATATTACCTTGGGTATTTTATTTTCTTGAAAAGTTTAATTATCGAAAATACTAAAATTGAATTTTGCTAATTCTTTAAATGTATTAATGCAACATTAAACCGTAAACGAAGGTTATTACTGTATTGGTAAATTGATCTACACATGTAAGGGTTTTTGGTAGAGTCAACTTTATTAAAAGAATAAACCTAGTCCTATTTTCATAAGAAAGAGTGAGATTCAATCATATTCCTTTTCATGAATGAAGAAAGGTATGATAGGACAATTAGAATTGTCTAAATTCTAAATTCATAACTCGTAAGCATTTTTAATAGTTAAGAAAATTGCATATTTTATGAGTTATTAAATTAGAATCTAGACTAATTACTGTATAATTGGTAAAAGACAAACTAGCATATTTTATCTAGTTGTTTTGTTTTGACCATTTAAAAGTACTACTTACAATTGTTGGAATAGTAGAACTATTAAGAAAGAAATTGCATGCCCAATTTTTCAAGTTAATAGCATTGATGGATAAATTCATCATCTACATAGTAGAATACATTCTTTTAAGTACATAAGTAATTGTTATGTATGAACTTTCTCAAAGGTGTAGGGAAGTAAATAGAACACTATTTTCTTTTACTGGTTAATGACACACTTTCAATGTTGTCAAATCCAGTGGGAGTATTGTTCTTATTACTGAATAAGGAGTTAATGTAATGATCTCTAATTCAGTGGGAGTTACAAGCTTTGTCATCTTGGTAGTAACCCAGATTATCTCTAGAATGTCTTAAGATAATTAAGTTCCACTTGTAGACACTTATGTTTTCAAGGATAGTCATGTACGTTTCTTTATTAGAAATGAAGGGGTTCTACATCTACTAGTTATGCTAATATCAATGACACAATCATATTAGTCACATAAACAAACATATGTCGTGTTGTTTATCTGCTACATGATGTTGTTCCATACACAAGTGGGAGAAATCTATATTGTGTGCAAGGTACAACATATAGGTATATGATTTAAAGGATTCTCTTGACTGTAAGGTAAGAGACCAACATTCTAATATAACTTGTACATATCTAATTCAAGAAACACTTGGTGTTGTAATTTACGTCATGTCAGAACTTGGCGAGATTGCAATAACAAAGTAAATCTCTATGTGAAGTCAGACCTTGCATGGACATATTTGCAGTTTCTAAATTAGACAAGTATTTAGAACATGTGTCAAAATGATATATAAGACTACTTCAAATTAAATATTTATGTATTACTAGAATGACATAAAATTAAATGAAGTAATCTAATCCTACTTCAATTTGTTTATTTATGTATTTGGAATGACATAAATGAAAAATAATGTAGTCTTACATTATTATGAAGTAAATAAATTAACTTGAAATTACTATTGAAACCAAAAGTTGTGTTCATAATTACTTTAGTTAAACATGTTTATGATTCATTGTAAAGACGTAAACATAAAGTCTTTTAAGACTTATAATAAAGTAAGACGTTAACTTGTTATGTTTTTTAATTAAGACATATACAAGAAGTCATTGAGTTGATCAATGATTTATAACGTATAATGGGATTATAAGAATTTATGTTTTCTTGATGAGACATGGATATGAAGTGACTTGGTTAAAAAGTACTTGTGTTATAAAGCATGCAATTGGCTTGAAAAGTCTATTATACCATTAAGTTGACTTAGTTGGTAAATAGGTAAGCCAAAAGAAATATGTTTATCTTATATATTGTTAGATTGTCTTACAATATTAATTCTACTGAATACCACAAGTTGATGGTATGTTCAGTTAGAAGAATCAAACTCTATTTGTTTTGTTTGATTCAAGATAACCATAACTTCTTTCTTAAAAAGTAACAAGGTTAGAAAATTGAGTATAAATTGAATATACTCAATAAGACTCCAACCTAGAAGATTAGTAAAACACTATTTCATTATGGAATGTGATGAATCACATTAAGTTTTAAAATTGAAGATTCTGAATTTGTTAAACTACTTATGAATAGTTCATTAACAAACTTAAGTCAGGAATTATCAATGTGTATTTGTAATGTCCCAAAAAGAGAACAATGTAGTTTTGCTCTAACTGCTAAGTATATATAGATAGTCTATATATTACAAAAAGCAAGTGGGAGTTTTTTTCGAAAGATAAAATTACAAGATACATAATCTTCTGAAACACACTAGTATATATATCATGATGAGGTTAGACATGTAAATGATAGACCTCATGATGATGGAATTTTCATTCATAGATCTGCAAGGATATCTCAGATATTTGACTTATATGCTGAGAAATATGAGTTACAGGATTATAGTAAACCTGATAATCATTATGATGGATTACCGAATATTGAATTGGGTAAATTACTCATACTATGAATGTTAAAGATGCTGTCCATAAAGATAATCAATTTTGGAAATTTGGTTTATCTTAATAGTTAGACTAGAGAATGGAAATGAGTTTCTTCAAAGAGATGAAAAACCCTAGTAGTTTGAATTTCTATATAGAAATCATATGGACAATATTGTACACTTATTTAATACATGTTTATGACAAGATTATTAATCATACTTAAGCAATTAATTGTGATTGAATTTTCTTTTCAAGACATATTAAATATATAAAGATGATAATTGTCATACTGGTTTTCATTAATATGAAATATGACAATGAAATATCAAAACTCTTTCTTGAGAAAATTACTTAAGCGAGGACGGTAAGTAATAGAAAGGTTTTTTGAATTCATATAATCTTTGGAAGTGTACGAAGTGCAATAATTCATGAATGGATAAATGCATGCATCTATGAAATTATTCTTATGTTAAATTATTAAATCCTAGTTTCGATTTATAATTGAAATAAGATAAATTTTAAGTATTCCTGAAAGCTAGTGGGAGTAATATGTTAAGTTTTTTAAATCTTATATGTTGTATAACATATAGGAAGTAACATTCCTTGTAAGCTAAATGTTAAGTCTTAGATTGGAATGAAACTTCACTTGTAAGATTTAAGAATTAAAACATACAACCTTGAAATATATGTTTATTATTAATAAACATGTGCAGTAAAATAAATGATTCTAATAAAACATGATATATCATTTGTGAAATGGATAAATATCTTTTGACAAGATAGAACGTGAATGAAGTCTAAGTTTGACATGTAGATTCATCATGTACATCATGTTGTGTATTAAAATTGTTGTATCATTCTTGCATAAGAAGTGATTTGACAACATTGATATCTAACTAAAAGTTATTAGATAACTTGTGTAATGAATATTCTAAAAGAATTACATCCTCAGCCTGGAATTGCTCCTAGATTCTATGGATGAAAAATATGTCAAATGTTGTGCAAATTGTCATCAGCTTTAAACTTGAAAGTTAGGAAAGCATCAAACATTACACAATAAGATATTAAAGTTTACGGAGTTTTAATGAGCATATTGTTGTTTGTATACAATGATGCTGATTTAATTGAGATGACACTCAATACTAGTAATGGTGGGATTTCATTCTTGTTAATGGCCATGTGAGCTAGTTGTGCTACTTAGAGCGCAGTTGCATTATACATTAAAAGAATAAGAATACTTTAAACTTTAAAATATTTGAAAGTTTAAATTGTCATAAATTGGTGAAAGAGGATGTCACACACTTTATGAATTATTATGTGGATTGGTGAATGCACACATACAAGGACTTCACTAATTGAATTCTTGAATTAAGTATTCTCAAAATTATGATAGATCAAGTTGGTTGATTTATGCCTTGTCAACAAGTATGATTGTCATTACTTGAGGCATAATTCATCAACTGGAATTTTCATGCATTGATCTATTTGGTATTTGGATAAGGGATGTTAAACAATTGTTATAATAAATCAAATACTTGGTATGTTTGATTTTATAATATATTGTATCCTATATTTGCATGTTTAATCCGTGAGTAAATTTATTTATTCTAAATCGTCCGTTGTCGATTAATGATATGGGAGTATCGTTAAACTAAGACAAATTTGAGAGATATGGTAGAATATACTTGAAAGTATATTGATGAGAATGCATACCAATTTCAGATGATATTCAATGAATTGAATATAGGACTTATCCCAACTACATAATTTACTTTGTGGATATTGTTATAAGTAAATTATGAATAGTTATCCTCAGACTTGAGATACCAGATAAGTGTCATGAATGTAGTGCACTTCTGTGGAACAACTTAACGCTATATGAATCGTAGTCATAAGGGTTGTTTTCTGAAGTGTTACAAAGTTCGTGGGTTATTCTCGTAGTCAAGATAGAATTTGTTCCTTCAAATTTATTTTGGAGTTTAATAATCACCGGGCCCCTCGTAGGTTGACAAGATGTTTGCATGGCCATGCCTAAAGTTCTCCTCCAATATGTTCGAAGATTTGTAAACTTGCTCAATCACTAATAACGAAAACAGATGGTTGAATAAAGAATGACTTAATTCCATATCTTTATTTAACATGGTATTAGAAACAAAAGGATAATAATAATGAGAAATCATTAAAAGATTTTCCAGGAGCCTTGCTCGAGTTGTACTAGAGGCATCAAAGTGTTGCTAGACGCTAACCGATGTGATCACTCTATTAAGATATGTCCAAGTGGGAGCTGTGGTTTTATGGACAAAATATTAATAGACGTGTGTTAGGATCGAACTTGAGACCACGGGATTGCACACTTTACGTATGAGAATTAAAGTTAATAAATAAATGTTAAATGTTATATTTATTTATTAATTAAACGAAATAACATAACGGACGTTAAGTAATTAGTTGTAATGGACTAACGGGCGTTAAATGTATTTGGAAAAGGACTAGATTGCAAAGTTTGGGAAGTTTCCGGAATCCCTTGAGGATGCCTACTAATGATCGGCCAAGGAGAAAAGGAAACAAAGCCAAACTTGTTCACCAAGTTAGTTGGGTATATATACAAGGCTTAGGGTCTTGATTTTGCATCTCTTGTGCTTATAAGCTAAAAACCTAAATTGTTTGTGTGTGTTTTTTTGCTTCGATCGATCGTACAACCCTTTAGGGTAGTCGATCATAGTTTTTCCAAAACATAATTATTTTGTTTAATTAAAACTAGCATTACTTTAATTTGTTATAGTACGTGTGTACAAGAACGTGGTACAATCACACTATTGATTGTATCTTGGATTGAATTACAAAACGGTAAGGGGTAATTCACATAATCCTATAAACCCTAATTAGGGTTCATCTCAATTGCTAGTTTTGTGGATTTGATTCTTGTTCGGCTAGAATCAATAAAGGTACGCATACTTTATTCTTTAGTTAATTAATTATTCATTATATGTTCCTATACGCTTCCGCACTTACTTTGATGTTTATTGTTTATATTTATGATTAGTCATGTTATATAATTCCAACAATAGTGAGGTAGACTCGAATTGTATGTCAAATTAAGTCTAAGGGTTGAGGGAAGATTATTTTTGGTCTTCTCATGTTTCTTAGAAACCAAGAAAAATCTCGGGTTTGAAGAGTTTGGTTTTTAACTAATAACTAACTAAACTAAATTAAACTAAATCTAATCTAAATGAAAGAAAAGTAAATTGGTGAACTTCAAGTATGATGAAAGTGTATTTACTTAGAATTCCACTACTCCCTAGTTATCTTTTATTGATTAGTTGAATTGTCACATCGTAATCTAGCTAGCACGTTTCCCTAACTCCTATGAATTCCTTCTAAATGGGTGGCGCCTAAGAATTCCTTAATCCCATCTTTCGCGTTGCAAATAATTATTCACACATTAAATACAACAAATATCAAGTTATTTTTTATTAATTAACGTTTTAGTGGACGTTCAAGCTAAGATAATTTGACCTAGCCAGTTTTCCAACTCCTAACGCAAATCACTAATTAAACAAGAGACGACACACAATAATCAATAACTAGGTTTCATGTAACCCTAAGCAAATGATATTAAGTTTATCCTAGCATAGCAATGAAAAGAAAAGCAAATAAAGAAATCAAACAATATTAAGTAAACATAAATGAATGATTGATTAAATAACTTATCTTCTGGTGGCAAGTTAATCATCTAAGTTAATTACATGTACAAAGTGGCGTTGCAAAGCCAAGAACCGATAAAGTAATATAAACTCTGTAGGAACCCAAAAACTATATCATTTCACATATATAAACATTATATTAGATTTAGAGAGAGAGATAGGGGGAGATGGAGATGGTAACTTCTAGAGAGAGAAAGAAGAAGAGATAAGATTAAGATAATGTAACACCCCCAAATCTCGGTACAGCGGAAGACTTAATCAAGTTTTCGGAGCGTTACGACTGGATTGGTATCTCACACAAGTATCGCAAACAAGATAGTCGTTTTCATTCAAAACCAATCCCGAATTTAAATATTCAAAACATTAATCCAAAATTATAAATATTAGGCCCAAAACATGATTTAATAAAATAGGTCCCCATAATTTATCAGAATCAAATATGATCCTTGAACCATGCCTCCTTGCCAAGCTTCCACCGAACAAGTATTCCAAACGTCATTTAAATACCTGAGAAAACATGCTAAAAGGTCAAAGTGATGAGTTCATAGGTTTAAATTCAATAAAATCGAGTGGACCAGTAGGAGTTGATTTGCTATGCAAGACTAAAGATAGATACACATCGTTCATAAACCATTTCATATCCGAAATCACACTCCATATCCCGCATCCAGGGATCACTCGCGCCTAACGACTCTAGTCCAGCACTGTCGTGGCAAAGTCTAGAACAATTGACAACCCCGAACTAGGTCGAGGTAGAAGTCTATTCTTAGCTAGGCAACAGTTATATCATTTAGGATTGCTACCCTAGTCTAAGTCAACGACTACCGCACATCTATCTAAACAGTCAAGCACATAAGCAAATCCAAATAGTTTTAAAGGTCCAAAACAAGAGCATGATTCTCACCCCAATTTAGTTAAAACGTAGATAAAAATGGGGCTATGAAACTCACCTCAAGCAAGCAACGCATCTAATAAACACTAGCGTAAGATAACAGGTAATCACCGCACAACAACTATCGACTCGGCACAACCTATTAATGTAAACCAATTTTAATATATATTTCCAAAAATCAACGTTATCTACCCCAATGTATTCCATTTCGTTATTTTCGAAAATGTATCGTTTCACTGTTTAGTCCTAGTGTTTGGTATCCTCATGTGGGTGTATCGACTCAATATGATGCCATGAATGCACTCAAACAACCAATATGTGACTCAATGCAACTCAATGAGACATCTAAGCAATAAGCTCCATAGTCCAATAAGTTTCGGAATAAATAGTAGACCTTATCGAATTCGTCAACTCGATAAACTCAATTATTTATTCGTGTCGCTTATTATCCCATAAACCGTTCGCATCCTAAGGAGTCATAAGGATAATTCACTCATTAATAAGGTTACCCAACGTACCTAGCCGGCTCTTATTAGATTCGTCAACCTAATAAGTCCGCTACCCACGTGGATCAACACTATTAATGTTAGGTTATCCGTAACTCATACACACAAAGTAAGTATATAAATACTTAAAACTAGTATTAAATGCCCATAACTGGTATATTTCGATAAACGTGTACTCGAAACATTAATTACTTATTTATTATAAAACATTTCCATTTTTAGTCGTTAGTTTTTATTTAAAATAGTAAATAACAAGATAAGTCTTGTTATCGATATTTTTGGTATAAAAGCCTTTTTATTATTTATGTTTCATAGTCTATTAGCATTTTCATATATATATTTCGTCAAATTTCAATATTAGTTTCATATAGTTATTCGTTTCGAGTCCACAAGCACAAGTCATGACTTCTCGGCTTTTAATCAATCAATAGTCCAAACTATACTAAAGTCCATGTTACGGCGTTGTTCGGTCAACTATTGACTAAAAAGTCAAAGTAACACCGACGTTGCTCAAAGTTGACAATTATATATATATCAAGTCCTATTAAAAGTCATAATAGCGCAATTCAATCCCAAATCAACTCAAATAAATCTCGCCAACCAATCAACCAACCAAATATACCCGAAACCAATGTTATGACCCTAATGGTCATGACACGGTCATGGTTAAGACCACGTGAACCAAACAAGCTCTAGAAGCTTTTCGCCCCACGGCCTCATCCAAACACCAACAAAATCAACCCACAAGCTACCACGACAACTCGACCCGGACCCTTGGTCCATGTGGGTCACGTACACCATCACCAACGACCCCATCGTGGGTCTTGGTGGTCGTACGCCCCATCACCACAACCAAATACCATCCAAACACTCCCAAATCAATACCACAACATCCAAACATAATCAATCACCCTCCAATCATTAACCAAACATCAAACCCGTCATCTATTCCTAATCAAAAACAATAAACTAAACCTAAAATGCAAAGACCCAACAATATGATACACCACATGATTCCAAAACACTAGCTACATGTTTATTTATGTGTTAATTAGATTTAATCCCATGTTTCACTCAAAAGCCCTAAATGTCGCCACCCATACGAGACCAATATGGCTCCTACGTGGCTGCTCTATGCCCAAACATGGCGTATTCAAGTCCCTTTTACCTTTTTCAAACACGAATTGTAAAACCCACTTGAAACCCTAAAGATTCGAATCGTATTTTCAAGATTTGGAGGTGTTATGGAGGTCTAGATGGCGCGTGTTATATATGGTTGGAAAGAGGATGAAAAGATCTTTAAGATGGTGGTGGTGGTGGTGGTGTGTGGTGATGCACTGGAAGTTGGCCGGAAAATGGCCGTAGTTTATAAGGTGGCGGCTAGGTTTAGGGTTAGGGTTTTTAGAGAGAGAAAATAGTGAGAGAGAGAGAGAGGGGTGTGTGTGTGTTTTAGAGAGAGAATGAAAGGGTGGAAGTGAGGTGAGGTGAGGGTATATATATATATATATATATATATATGAGGGAGGGACCAACTTGCAAACTATTTTGGGAGGGAGGGGGCGTAGGCCTAGGCAAAGAGGAGGGGCCAAAGGCGTCTACTTTATTTCTTGTTTTAGGCTTTTCTAGTGCCGAATCGAATAGTGCCTATAAAAATGAGTTATAACTCACACGATAACTCATCCAATAATGAAATAAACCATAAAAACCACTAGACGATATAAAATCAAGTCACGGTTGATAAAAATAGTGTTAAAGGCAAAACTCGGTTTAGTTTAACGTATTGCGGTTACCTAAAATAGACTCCCTAAATTGCCAGTTGTCACAGATAAGATGGAGTGAATAATACAATAAGAAGAACTTGGAAAACAAAAAGCACCACCACCACCATGAGGTGGTAAGAGCCTTCACATGGTTTACTACATGCGGCGATGTGGGATTGGTTACTAAAATACATTTCATCAAAAACGGACTAGCTTATCGGACTAACTATTACACGTTACATTATTACAAGGCTTGATGACTTGATAATGATCGTCACTTCTATTCCTAACAATCTCCCCATAAGGGGCGATCATTGAGATCTCTCTTTTATTCTACTGATGATCAACACTTCTAATGCTAGCAATCTCCCCCTAAGGGGTGATCATTGAGATCTCTCTTTGTGATCTTGATCTTTGATCTTAAGCTTGTTGTCTTGAACTTTGCGTCTTGTTGTGTAATAGTTGTGCTAGTTCCTTTATTCCTTCATGCTTTGTAATCTTTGTTGAAATCTTTTGATCGTTCTTTCCTTTGGTCAATATCTTCAAATATTGTCTTGGTGTCTTCTCTAACAGGCTCATACTTCTTGTTAAAGTTTTGATCTTCATACTAATGCAGTCCTTATTTATTTCTTTGTTCTTGACATTCTTGTTCAGCTCTTGACTTTGATATTACTCTTTGTATTTTTCTTGATTTCTTTGTCTTGAACATTCTTAATTTGGTCTTTTAGGATATTAGTATGAGCATGCGGAGTTGAAGATGTTGATGTTTATGGTGATGTATGGTTCTCCAGGACATTGGTTTTCATAGGTGCCTGCAAAACAGATATATATGTGGTTAGTCCCGGCATTTAGTGTTTAGATATCTCAAACGGATACATCCTAAGATGCTGGCAACGCTCTTCGAATACTCTAGAACGGATGCATCAATGATGCTAGCAATGTTTAGAACGGATGCATCACTGACGCTAGCAACATTTTTCAAATACTCTTAGAACGGATGCGGCCTAAGATGCTAACATAACGCTTTTGATATCTTCACACTTGCCGTTCATAAATCCGAATGCTCCAAAGCTAACAACGGATAAAGGGAGGCAGCTGGAGTACACCTAAGTATCACTCTATGACTGTGGACCATTTAAAGTGCAGTAACCACCATGAAGTAAATTTGGTAAGATAAGTGTTGCCATAAAATATTTTGTAAAATTACTCAAAAATATTTATTAAATAAAGACATGTTTTGTTAACACTTTGAGAGTTTTGATATTTTATAAATACTTTCCTCCACATGTGCTCATATGTTTTTACGATAAATTTGCACATTGAGGGAAGAGTTCGCACTTTTGAATTGATAAGCTCTTAATAAACAAGTCCTTTGTGAGACACGCTTACGTCGCTAGAGAAAGAGATCCATCATTAGATTGTAGGTGATGACTAGCTCTAATAACCACCCTGAAGTTATTACCTGTCCAAGTACAAGTCTATAAGAAGCGTCTCGAGATGGTACATTCAGTGGTTTTACTGAAGAAATGATCAACCTAATTAGAAAAGTTCCATGTGAGACATGTTTACGTCGCTAGTTAAATAGATGCATTGTCAGCTTTCATGTGACAACTAACTCTAATAACTTACTTGAATTTATTACCCATCTAAGAACAAGTATTTTCTAATTTTCACATTATCTTTCTCGTCAATTCGTTGGTTATATCTGTGTAGAGCTCTTTTGAGACCTTTGGACTTTTTAGAATTGACTAACTCTTAATAGATGAGACCTTTGCGAGACACATTTACATCACTAGTTAAATCAGCTTGAAATTATTACCCGTCCCGGTGCAAGTTTATATAAAGTCTCTTGACGTGGTACATACTCTACTAAGAACAAGTCTTTTCGAGTTTCTATATTGTTTTCTTGTTAATTCGTTGGTTACGTCTGAGTCTAGCTCTTTTGAGATTCAACAAATATTTTTAAGAGATTTGATCACATTTTAATCACGTCTTCTTCCCCTCAAAAATAGCATATATGTGATATTTTTTATATCAACTGATTAAATGTAATGTTTTTAGAAAGCTTATGGGGAGACAAACGAATTTTAATTTTAGCATGAAAATGGAACATTTTTTATTGCTATACTCCCCCTTAAAGAAAGCATATTTTCAAACATAAAGTTTTAAAATCGATAAAGGGTTTGGAGAGAGTTATCTTGAGCACAAAATAATTTAAAAGATTTTCAAAAATATTGAAAAGGTGCATAAGGAGATGATGATGATTTCTCACCAGTTTTAAGTGTAGTGCACTGAAGCGTACACTAGGGACTTCTTTTTGAAAAGCTCTAGTTCTGATCTGAAATAATCAGAAATCATCGGTTTAAGTTCGGGTTTCGTACTGAAGTATACGAAAGCCATTAAATTTAAGCCCGGTTTACAGTCGGAGGTAATTGTAAGCCATTTTTGAAGAATTTTTTAGAAACGGCATGTTTTAGAAAAAAACATTATGTGAAAAATAATAGGAACACTCGCTCAAGCATCTGTACATGTCCGTATCATTGTTTAATGATATTTCTAGAAATGTACAAAATATCGATTATACGAGAGACAGATCGTAGAAGAATATTTTTGGATTTTTTATTTTATCATGTTTTAGTATTTTTGAAATTTTTTATTTTTGTATTTTCTTTTTTTCTGGTTTTTCAAAATTTTATTTTGTTATTGTTTTTATAAAAGAAATGGAAAATAAAAAACAGAAGATTGAAAGAATGATGTTGAAGAATTTACTGAATTGGAACCCTCTGATGATTGGGTTCTGAGATAGTTGAATCACCTGCAACCAAAGACGAAGAGTTCTCATAAATAACATTGTTAGAAGTACATGTTTCCTCACTCATAGGTTGACCACTACAACTGTTTTAGTGGTTTCTACTTCCTTATCCTGATGATGTACACTATTGTTTGTGTCGGTGCAAGTTTCAAAAATCTTTCCTGTGAGAATCCATCTAAGACCAACTTTGTTGAAAACTTTTCCTGTAGGTATCCACCTAAGGCAAGATCTAGGAGTTTTTTCTTCTCAGATGTAGCGGAAGACTCATTTTGAGAAAAAACTACGTCCTCTAGAGATCCACCTATTAGGTTTCTTATCCAACTTCATCTTGTCAACGTGTTTGTTTCTGTTTGGTGTCTTAGTGGATTATACCTTAGCACATGAATTTACTTTCTTGAGATAGTGTGCAACACATGCATCATGATTGCTTTAAAAGATACATTTTTTACATGTAGGACATAAAAATTCAATATTTTTGTTTAAGATAGCAAACTTAACTTTGTCGCTACAGTCATTTGACAATTGTTTCTTGTTCGAAGAAGACTTTGAATTCCTAGTGTTGCAATCTACGTACGTAGCATTTTCCTTTACGTAACTACTCTTAGATGCATGCCAATCCCTAGTGTTTTGTTGAGTGTTCCTAGGTAATGGTTTGCCACTACTAGCAGTGTTTTGCATTCCTGTAGAATTCATCACCCTAGGGTTAGCACCTAAAGTTGTCTCTTTTCTAATCTGTGCCTTTTTCCTAGCTTCTTTTAGATAGTGATTATGGACCATGACTTTAGAACCAACAGATTCTTTAACAGTGTTTGTAGTCACATTCCGTGTACTATCCTTAAAAAGGCCAAGTGCAATCACTATTCTATTTATTTCAACAACTTTGATAACATCAAATAGTCCTGAATATTAAGTGTCAATTTCCCCCGATAATGCTCGTATTTTATATCATTTATATGGATTTACGCTTGTTTTCCTCTATATTTCACTTTCAGGTAAATTACGAGCATTGGAGCTAAAGAGACGCTTGATTTGGAGACTTTATTGAAGATATATAATAGTATGCTCATTTTGAAGATGTTACGCGTAACTCCCTCTCACATTACCCAAATGTAAGCGTGGCTCTAAAAACCAACTCAATCAAGATTACGGCGTAACTCTCTCCAAAGATTACGACGTAACTAACTAGGTCAAATGAGGTTCCGCCAAGCTTTTTCACGCCGTAACTTTTGTCTCAACTACGGCGTAACTGGATTTATTTAAGATACGGCAAAACTCCTTCCAGATGTTACGCCGTAACCAGATTTTCGCAAATTACGAAGATAATGGTGTTACGGCGAACTCTCAACTTAAGTTACTGCAACAAGATCTGGCCTATAAATACCACTCGAATTCCAGCATTTCTAATCATCCCATTTCACACACAACATCAGTGAACGTGAGTAGAAGGTTGAAGGCAGATCTTAGGGAGCATACGGAGCCATATCCAAGGGAGAAATCACTCCCCTACGATAAGCATTAGCATTTTATCTTTTCTTTACTTTCAATTCATATATTTCGTAATGTTAAACATTGAATCGATTGTTTTAGTTAATATGAGCGGCTAAGCACCTCTGGTGCTAGCTTAGTTATGATTGCTTAATTGCTTTGTTTATGTTTACATTGCTTCCGTATAATTATTTCTAGTGTATGCATGCATAGTTTGTTGGTAGCTACCCTTGTTTCGGTAGTTTTGAATGGCGGTAGTGGCTAGTTACTTAGGAGATATGACCAACTGACCCTAAGTAGGTAGACTGAGTGGGAATGGTAAGAAATGACCAACTGACGACCCTTCTTCGCTTGTGCGATTTGACCAACTGGTCACTTAACGTTTGGATGAACTTAAGAAGTCAGGGATGAGTGTTTAAGATGCTAGAACCCGGGCACTCATTATTATCAATCTTGCATGTAGTGGTACTTAATGACTTGGATTAGGGGACTAAGAACAAGTAGACTTTCGACGGGTCACCTGACATCTCTAGTGGAGTCCTTTGCTGATAGGTTAGGACGAACTGACCAAATGCTGTCATAGCGACTTTTACCCCCGCTTGAAGTAATTGGAAGTAATTAAACATGAACTTAGCTTGATAGGATGAATAACTAGGTTAGCACACTTCTCCTCTATTAATCACAACTCTTGCCTTTACTTGCTATCTTTATTTTCTTGTCTTTAGTTTTAATTAATTATTTTCAGTTATTAAAATCTGTGACACCTAGACTTAGTTTAAATCCGCACACATAGCTCTTGGGACGACCTCGGTTTTACCGAATACTACACTACACACGACAGGGTACACTGCCCGTTAGTGCATTAGGATAGACCATAGGTATAACAAGACATTATAAATATTAAAACCTGGTCAGTAAAACCTGCATCAAACTTTTTGGGTATCTTTTTGAATGGGTATGGGTTGTGTAGTGACTGGTTTTTTCAAATCCTTTTTCTTAGCGACTTTTGGAGCAAACCAGGAACTTGACATTTTTGGTTTTTCAACTGGTTTTGAAGCATTTGGTTTCTCCACAGTCAATGGTTTTGTAAACTTAGTATCCAAATCCTTCCCTTTTAGAATGTCCAGCTGAGCTATCAAAAGATCATTTTGCTCTTTCATATCCTTGTAGGCACGCTCATACGACAATTTGACATACTTGCATTCCTCGCTTTTTCGATCAAGCTGTTTAAACTAGGACATGTTTGCTTGTTCAAGTTTTATGATAGCATTTCCATATTTAAAAACAATTTTGGAGGTCTCGGATTGGATTCTTTCATGATCTTCTACAGAATTTATTTGCATAATTAAAGACATAATATCGGTAGTTATAACTGCTTCAAAGATTGAATCATTATGGTTTTCTAAAACATTTACTTTTTCAAGGGATTCATCAGTTTCCTATGCAAGCGATTTGTAGTCTTTCACAAATTCAACTGTTTCTTTTAAAAAAGCTTGTTTAAAATGAATTACTCTAGCATTAATGTCGTTGACTTGAGGAGCAATTTCATTTTTGAGAATCTGTTTCAGTTGTAAATGAACACTTAACAGCCAATTTTTCTCAGTCAGTATCATTTTTGAATCTAAAGTATTTTGAAGTTGCTCAATTCTAGACTTTACATCATCAAGTAATCCTATCGCATGACTCATTTTAGGAGTACCGTCTGAAGATAACTCCTATTTTTTCAAAGTTCGTGTTGAGGCAACTTTTGTTTTTGAAACAGTTTTAGAGACTAACATTGAAAAGTTTTTGGAAAGGATTGAGAATGAAGAGTGTTGTTTTGTCTTCTTTTTTGGTGAACCGAAAGTAATTTTGTTTATATTAGCATAATCAGGTGGTGTAATTTTTGAATCTTTTTCTATCAGGTTTGATCAACTCTCTTCGGAAAGGTCCTATGTTTCCTCATAATCAGATACGGTGACAGGATCATGTTCTTTTAACAAAGTATTACCATTGTATAAAACATTCTGTTCTTTCTGAGCTTTCTTGAGATTACAAGGATTTTCGTAACTTAGAGCCATTTTTTGTGTTGTATGATAAAACGAATCTTGTTTGTTTGTGAGCATATGAATTGTTTGAATCGAATGGCTCGTTTTTACCAGAATGTTTTCTAGTTCTTTGATCTTGTTTGTTGACTCAATGATTTCGTCTAAAAGTTTATCCCTTTCTTTGCAAAGTCCCTTTTCAGCTCATCCCGTTCTTTTTCAAGATTGGTGTAAGCTGATTTTTGTTTTGAAAGTTGGTTTGAAAGATCATAAATTTTATATTTAAAGGTTTTGATTGTTTTGTTTGAACTGATTTGAAGTTCGTCAAATTTGATTTGTAATTTTCTTTTTTCCACAAGTAACTTCTTATAATGAATTTCAAATTCTGACTCGCGTTGTTTATCGATTTTAAAACTTTTGTCATTTTCCTTGTATCTCTCATGCTCAGGGGTCAATTTCTCATTCGCGACCTTAACTTCGCGATTGACCTTTTTAACTTTCTCTATCTCAATGCTACAATTATTAAGTAATGATTCAAATAAAGCACGCGTTTCCTCATCAGTCTCAGTATTCTGTGTAACTGACCCTCCACCAAGATCCACATCTGGAGTTTCAGAGTTAATATTGCTACTATTCGGCTTATCCAGGTATGTATCATAAGTTGGTACAGAAGTCTCAGAATACTGTTCCTTATGAGTAGACATATCGAAGATATCATTATTATAATATGGATTGAATTTTGGTACCTCAGAAAGTGTGTCAGTGTCATAGACAGGAGGTGTGTCAGAATCACTGCTTGATGTTATTTCCTGCTGATTGGCCATAAGGATGCAGTTCGCACTGATTTTCGCTTCATCCTGCTCTGCACATGATTCAACCATGAAGGCGTGTTCCTCAGCAGTCAATGGTATTCCTGACTTTTCTTTGTTGGCTAACATCAAACAATAAACTAACCATTGTGTATCCTTCTTGCATTTTGTAGCAATCTGACCTGATCATCTGCTTTTAAGACACCTCTTTTGATTTGCATTGTTACCATTTCCAACTTTTCCAACAATCGGTGCAGAATTATCCTTAATCTGATTCCCAACATCTTGTTCTTTGTTCAGTCCATCTTGATTCTTAGTCAAATATGTTGGAAACATTTCTGCTAGAACCTCAAGTGCTTCTTGCTTCTGCCTTAGCATTGCTTCATTAAACCTAGCCTTGTAGGCATTTTTCTCTACCAATTGTTTCTGCTTTGAATCCTCATAATGTGGAGAAAAGATTGGTTTTGGAAGTTCCGTATTGGTGCAAAGAGATCGTACTTTGGTTCAAATGTCTCAGCCTGTATCTCTTGCATAGTCAACTTCTCTTCAGATGTGTCGGTGTCATAGGAAGGTCCTTGAAGGTATTCAGCAGTTAAGAGATTGTGAACTATTTTTTCTGTAGCATATTTTTCATTTTTAGTTGACGTCGTCTCAGTCACAGTCACCGTCATCTCAATCTTAGGATATGGAGAAAAGAATTGAACTAGAGGGTCCATATCAATCGATGATAAGAAATTGTTGAAAAAAGACATTGTTAACGTGTGAAATGATTACAAATCTTGTAGACGATAACGAAGTGATTTTGTTTCCGAAATGATTTTTCCAATAACTAGCATGGTAGTTATCAAATAAACCCAACGATTTAACCCAAATTAATAACCACTCTCGGATTATCGACACCCGAATAAAAGCGTTGTCCAAAAATTATACCAACCAAAAATTCACTCAAAATTTTCAGCTCTCAATCTAAGCCATAAAAATTTCGACTAAAAAAAATTCTTAAATAAACTTTGGAATAATCTCAATCTGACCTTTTCTTATTTCAATAGAATTACTTTAAAAATAATGGCTAACCTAAATATTCTATTGAAGCACAAATAATGGCTAACCTAAATATTCGCTAAATAAAGCCTCTAATATCACACTCCCTAACTTTTAGTAACCCTAAACCTACTCTCTATACACACAACGCAATCACTGTCTTCCTTCACAAATGCAATACCAAAAAGTAGATCTCCCAACAAAATTCATCCCTTGCTTTTCTTGTTTTCTGCTCGAGTTAAAACCACAACACAAAAAACAAATAAAGATAGTCCCTTGGTTCCTTTTGTTACGAAGTCCGAACCACACGCTCAATAATCACAGATGTGCCGTTCCAAGATGCAAGATGGCTTCAAGATATTTTAATAAAGGTCTTGGGTAGGTGTGATTTCTTGTTTTGTTTTTTTAAAATCGAACCAAACAAAGTGATAATATGAGCAACGTTGTTCTTGTTCTTTCTTTTACGATTTGGATATTGAAAAAGAAGTTAAGCTTCTAAAATGGATCGACGATGATTAAATCTCTTTTGGTTTTGTCTTTTGATGAATCTTGTATACAAAACGAAAATCTGAGATCGTTTCCTCTCCTTTTTTTCGTTGCTGTTCCTTTTGCGAGATAGACGTAGGATTTGTTGGGAGTTGAGGAGTGATGTGTGTTGGAATTATATAACATGACTAATCATAAATATAAACAATAAACATCAAAGTAAGTGCGGAAGCGTATAGGAACATATAATGAATAATTAATTAACTAAAGAATAAAGTATGCGTACATTACTTGATTCTAGCCGAACAAGAATCAAATCCACAAACTAGCAATTAGGATGAACCCTAATTAGGGTTTATAGGATTATAAGAATTACCCTTACCGTTTTGTAATTCAATCCAAGATACAATCAATAGTGTGATTGTACCACGTTCTTGTACACACTTACTATAACAAATTAAAGTAATGCTAGTTTTAATTAAACAAAATAACTTTGTTTTGAAAAGATGATGATCGACACCCATAAGGGTTGTACGATCGGATTATGCAAAAACACACACAAAACTATTTAGGTTTTAGCATAATGAGTACAAGAGATGGAAAAACAAGACCCCTAGCCTTGTATATATACCCAAGCTAACTTGGTGAACAAGTTGGGTTTGTTTCCTTGTTTCCTTTGGACGATCGGTTCATGGTATCCCATAGGGATTCCGGAACCTTCCCAACTATTGCAATTTAGTCCTTTTCCAAATACTTTTAACGCCCGTTAGTCCATTACATTAATTACTTAACGTTCGTTATGTTATTCCATTTAATTAATAAATAAATATAACTATTATATTTAATTATTAACTTTAATTCTCATACGTAAAGTGTGCAATCCCGTGGTCTCGAGTTCGATCCTAACACACGCCTATTAATTTATTGTCCATAAAACCAACAGCTCCCACTTGGACATATCTTAATAGAGTGATCACATTCGGTTAGCGTCTAGCAACACTTCGATGCCTCTAGTACAGCTCGAGCAAGGTCTCCTGGAAAAACCTTTTAATGATTTCTCATTATTATTATCCTTTTGTTTCTAATACCATGTTAAATAAAGATATGGAATTAAGTCATTCTTTATTCAACTATTCTGTTTCTCGTTATTAGTGATTGAACAAGATTACCAAATCTTCTAAACATATTTAGGGAAGATTTTGGGTGTGGCCACACAAACATCTTGTCAACCCTACGAGGGGCCCAAAGAAGATTAAACTCCAAAATTAAATTTGAAGGAACAAATTCTATCTTGACTACGAGAATAACCCACAAACTTTGCAACACTTCAGGAAACAACCCTTATGACTACCAGCCATTACGATAGCGTTAAGTTGTTCCACATAAGTACACTACATTCATGACACTTATCTGGTATCTCAAGTCTGAGGATAACTATTCATAATTTACTTATAACAATATCCACAAAGTAAATTATGTTGTTGGGATAAGTCCTATATTCAATTCATTGAATATCATCTGAAATTGGTATGCATTCTCATCAATATACTTTCAAGTATATTCTACCATATCTCTCAGATTTGTCTTAGTTTAATGATACTCCCATATCATTAATTGACAACGGACGATTTAGAATAAATAAATTTATTCACGGATTAAAGATGCAAATATAGGATACAATATATTATAAAATCAATCATACCAAGTATTTGATTTATTATAACAATTGTTTAACATCCCTTATCCAAATACCAAATAGATCAATGCATGAAAATTCCAGTTGATGAATTATGCCTCAAGCAATGACAATCATACTTGTTGACAAGGAATAAATCAACCAACTTGATCTATCGTAATTTTGAGAATACTTATTTCAAGAATTCAATTAATGAAGTCCTTGTATGTGTGCATTCACCAATCCACATAGTAATTCATAAAGTGTGTGACATCCTCTATCACCAATTTATGACAATTAAAACTTTCAAACATTTTAAAGTTTAAAGTATTCTTATTCTTTTAATGTATAATGCAATGCGCTCCTAAGTAGCACAACTAGTTCAAATGTCCATTAACAAGGATGAAATCCTACCATGACTAGTATTGAGTGTCATCTCAATTAAACCAAATCATTGTATACAAACAACAATGTGCTCATTAAAACTCCGTAAACTTTAATATCTTATTGTGTAATGTTTGATGCTTTCCTAACTTTCAAGTTTAAAGTTGATGACAATTTGCACAACATTTGACATATTGTTCATCCATAGAATCTAGGAGCAATTCCAGGCTAAGGATGTAATTCTTTTAGAATATTCATTACACAAGTTATCTAATAACTTTTAGTTAGATATCAATGTTGTCAAATCACTTCTTATTCAAGAATGATACAACAATTTTAATACACAACGTGATGTACATGATGAATCTACAGGTCAACCTTAGAATTCATTCACGTTCTATCTTGTCAAAAGATATTTATCCATTTTCCAAATGATATATCATGTTTTATTAGAATCATTTATTTTACTGCACATGTTTATTAACAATAAACATATATTCCAAGGTTATATGTTTTAATTCTTAAATCTTACAAGTGAAGTTTCATTCCAATCTAAGACTTAACATTTACCTTACAAGGAATGTTACTTCCTATATGTTATACAACATATAAGATTTAAAACCTTAACATAATACTCCCACTAGCTTTCAGGAATACTTAAAATTTATCTTATTTCAATTATAAATCAAAACTAAGATTTAATAATTAAAAATAAGAATAATTTCATAGATGCATGCATTAATCCATTCATGAATTATTGCACTTTGTACACTTTCAAAGATTATATGAACTCAAAAAACCTTTCAATTACTTACCGTCCTCGCTCAAGTAATTTCTCAAGAAAGAGTTTTGATAATCCATTGTCATATTTCATATTCATAAAAACAAGTATGACCATTATTATCTTTATTATATTTAATGTGTCTAGAAAAGAATATTCAATCATAATTAATTGCTTAAGTATGATTAATAATCTTGTCATGAAACATGCATTAAATATGTGTACAATATTGTCCATATGATTTCTACATAGAAATTCAAACCACTAGGGTTTTTCATCTCTTTGAAGAAACTCATTTCCATTCTCTAGTCTAACTATTAAGATAAACCAAATTTCCAAAATTGATTATCTTTATGGACAAATCTTTAACATTCATAGTATGAGTAATTTACCCAATTCAATATTTGGTAATCCATCATAATGATTATCGTTTACTATAACTCAGAACTCATATCTCTTCAAAGATATAAATCAAATATCTGAGATATCCTTACAGATCTATGAATGAAAATTCCATCATCTTGAGGTCTATCATTTTCATGTCTAACCTCATCATGATATATGCTAGTGTGTTTTAGAAGATTATGTATCTTGTAATTTTATCTTTCAAAAACCCCCACTTGCTTTTTGTAATATATAGACTATCTATATATACTTAGCAATTAGAGCAAAACTACATTATTCTCTTTTTGGGACATTACAAATACACATTGATAATTCCTGACTTTAGTTTGTTAATAACCTATTCATAAGTAGTTTAACAAATTCAGAATCTTCAATTTTAAAACTTAATGTGATTCATCACATTCCATAATGAAATGGTGTTTTATTAATCGTCTCGGTTGGAGTCATATTGAGTATATTCAATCCATACTCAATTTCTTACCTTGTTAATTTTTAAGAAAGAAGTTATGGTTATCTTGAATCAAACAAATCAAATATACTTTGATTCTCCTAACTGAACATACCATCAACTTGTGGTATTCATTAGAATTAATATTGTAAGACAATCTAACAATATATAAGATAAACATATTCCTTTTGGCTTACCTATTTACCAACTAAGTCAACTTAATGGTATAATAGACTTTCCAAGCCAATTACATGCTTTATAACACAAGTACCTTTTAATTTTTAACTTCATATCCATGTTTCAACAAGAAACATAAACTGTTATAATCCCATTATACGTTATAAATCATTGATCAACTCAATGACTTCTTGTATATGTCTTAATTAAAAAACATAACAAGTTAACGTCTTACTTTATTATAAGTCTTAAAAGACTTTATGTTTATGTCTTTACAATGAATCATAAACATGTTTAACTAAAGTAATTATGAACACAACTCTTGGTTTCAATAGTAATTTCAGGTTAATTTATTTTACTTCATAATAATGTAGGACTACATTATTTTTCATTTATGTCATTCCAAAATACATAAATAAACAAATTGAAGTAGGATTAGATTACTTCATTTAATTTTATGTCATTCTAATAATACACAAATATTTAATTTGAAGTAGTCTTATATATCATTTTGACACACGTTCTAGATACTTGTCTAATTTAGAAACTGTAAATATGTCCATACAAGGTCTGACTTCACATAGAGATTTACTTTGTTATTGCAATCTCGCCAAGTTCTGACATGACGTAAATTACAACACCAAGTGTTTCTTGAATTAGATATGTACAAGTTATATTAGAATGTTGGTCTCTTACCTTGCAGTCAAGAGAATCCTTTAAATCATATACCTATATGTTGTACCTTGAACACAATATAGATTTCTCCCACTTGTGCATTGAACAACATCATGTAGCAGATAAACAACACGACATATGTTTGTTTATGTGACTAATATGATTGTGTCATTGATATTAGCATAACTAGTAGATGTAGAACCACTTCATTGTCTAATAAGGAAACGTACATGACTATCCTTGAAAACATAAGTGTCTACAAGTGGAAAGTAATTATCTTAAGACATTCTAGAGATAATCTAGGTTACTACCAAGATGACAAAGCTTGTAACTCCCACTGAATTAGAGATCATTACATTAATTCCCTATTCAAGTAATAAGAACAATACTCCCAATCGGATTTGAAAACATTTGTAAGTGTTTCATTAACCAGTGAAAGAAAATAGCGTTCTATTTACTTCCCTACACCTTTGAGAAAGTCCATACATAACAATTACTTATGTACTTAAAAGAATGTATTCTACTATGTAGATGATGAATTATCCATCAATGCTATTAACTTGAAAAATTGGGCATGCAATTTCTTTCTTAATAGTTCTACTTTACCAACAATTGTAAGTAGTACTTTTAAATGGTCAAAACAAAACAACTAGATAAAATATACTAGTTTGTCTTTTACCAATTATACAGTAATTAGTCTAGCTTCTAGTTTAATAACTCAGAAAATATGCAATTTTCTTAACTATTAAAATTTGCTTACGAGTTATGTATTTAGAATTTAGACAATTCTAATTTGTCCTATCATACCTTTCTTCATTCATGAAAAGGAATAGGATTGAATCTCACTCTTTCTTATCAAAAGAGGACTAGGTTTATTCTTTTAGCAAAGTTGACTCTACAAAAACCCTTACGTGTAGATCAATTTACCAATACAGAATAACCTACGCTTACTTTTAATATTGCATTAATACATTTAAAGAATTAGCAAAATTCAATTTTAGTATTTTCGATAATTAAACTTTTCAAGAAAATAAAATACCCAAGGTAATATTCATATAACCATAGAATTTTCTCTAAAACTAGGATCCAAATTATCATAGTTCCATTACATCAGTTGATCTGCTAGTAACGAAAGCACATAATAAGGTAATCAATGAACAATAATTGGCAAACATTTTCTAATTCCTAGATCATTATGGGATTTATATTTTCCAACGCTATTGCAAATATAAACATGTTTCATCCCATCTTATGCCTTGAGTCCGGGTCTCACTTCCTACTCAACTTAAGTGTCTAACTTAAAGAACTGCAAATATGTCCATGTGAGGTCTGACTTTACATAGAGATTTACCTCTCCATTACAATCTCGCCAAGTACTGTCATGACGTAAATTGCAACTTCAAGTGTCCCTTTAATTAGATGGCATATAACTTTATTTTAAAAGGGTAGTAGTTTTGATTTTATGTGGCCAAATCAAATATGTACAAAGATGTCATGCATTCATCTTGTAGCATAAATTTAATAAAAAACTTTTTATTATCAATTCATAAAGATCAAATTATCAAAGTTTTGATTGAGGTATTGGGTTCACCAATCAAGGAATTTAGTGATAATTATCGTCCATTATACCGTACTTTTGCATAAGTGTAAACACTTAGTGTTTCGGGTAATTACCACAGAAGTGGCGCATGGAATTAAAACTAATTCGCCCTTAAGATGAGTTTGCACATTTTATGGCTTACTAAGTAGCTCCATTCGAATTTACAGAGGGAAGAGGACCGTAAGCAAAAGCATAACCTTAGACATCCTTTCAGTGACTGTGCACTTCTTTATTAACTCCTTTATAGTTCGTTCTAATGGGTGAGCCGTTCAACCATAGTACCAAAATCATCAATCAATTAAACTATTGAAAACTTAACTCTTCCAAAACAAATCAAATTTCACCATTGTTTAGTCCATATTATTTTTCTATTCAAAATTACCCTTTGCTTAAAACTGCTAACATAATAAACAAACAAGTAATAAATAAAAATAAACAACTAAAAACAATTCGCACATAATAAACAATTTATACGTGTAAACAAGTAGCCACATGCAACTTATTCGATAAAACCATATTAATAATCAATATCTAGGTTAAATTAATGTATATATTAATTAGGGCTTTCACTCTCCCAATTGAAAGTGAGCCACATACATCGACGAATCGATTGAGTAAACCCATAATTAATGATATACCAAATTGCACATAATTGATTCATTAATGTATATAATTGAGTCTTCCCAATTCAAGATTTATCATAAATAAATATGTGTATAAAACTTAACAATTAATTTTCGCATAACCAATCTTAACAATTAAATATTCAAGCAACCATCCATGACAAACATGCATGTATCATCATGGATATAACATAACAATTATTCACGTTGTCACAAGATCGCATACAATTCCATGTCACATAACACTTTATTCATGAATTTATCACGTAACAAATATATTAAATCTAGGTTTCGATATAGATAACATAACAATTAATATAAACCCTAAAAAAAATTAAGGAAATCGACTAAAAAAAATTTTAGGGTTTCCACCCATAAAAAATTTCGATCCATAAACGATTATTTAAAACCAATTTAGAGCAAAAGCCCTAACCCTAAAATTAGGGTTTACATAATCATAACCAAAACCCTAGAATAATCATATCTAACAACATACAATATTTGTTATTTACGCTGCTTAGTAATTAATTACTCATTAAAACCAATGACTCGTGATGCCATTGTTGGAATTATATAACATGACTAATCATAAATATAAACAATAAACATCAAAGTAAGTGAGGAAGCGTATAGGAACATATAATGAATAATTAATTAACTAAAGAATAAAGTATATGTATCTTACTTGATTCTAGCCGAACAAGAATCAAATCCACAAACTAGCTATTAGGATGAACCCTAATTAGGGTTTATAGGATTATAAGAATTACCCCTTACCGTTTTGTAATTCAATCCAAGATACAATCAATAGTGTGATTGTACTACGTTTGTACACACGCATATAACAAATTAAAGTAATGCTAGTTTTAATTAAACAAAATAACTTTGTTTTGAAAAGATGATGATCGACACCCATAAGGGTTGTACGATCGGATTATGCAAAACACACACAAAACTATTTAGGTTTTAGCATAATGAGTACAAGAGATGGAAAAACAAGACCCCTAGCCTTGTATATATACCAAAGCTAACTTGGTGAACAAGTTGGGTTTGTTTTGTTTCCTTTTTGGACGATCGGTTCATGTATCCCATAGGGATTCCGGAACCTTCCCAACTATTGCAATTTAGTCCTTTTCCAAATACTTTTAACGCCCGTTAGTCCATTACATTAATTACTTAACGTTCGTTATGTTATTCCATTTAATTAATAAATAAATATAACTATTATATTTAATTATTAACTTTAATTCTCATACGTAAAGTGTGCAATCCCGTGGTCTCGAGTTCGATCCTAACACACGTCTATTAATTTATTGTCCATAAAACCAACAATGTGAGGGTTTGGTTGTGTTTAGTTTAGGTAGGATTGGATTTATGGTTGATGTTGTTTGTTTAATCTAAACCATATGGAAGGAAGAATAAAGCCTATTGGTTTTATGCTTTCTTTATGATTCGAAAATTAAAAGGAAGTGGCTTTACTTCAAAATAGATCTATGATGAGTTTTTAGCTTTCCTTGTGTAAAGATCTTTTGAGGTCTTTAAAGCTATTATTGAACACGAAAGATAAACCCTGAGATCTGGTTCTTTAAATTTATGTTCGAATCCGAGATGGTGTACATGTCTCGAAGGTTTTGAATAGATCTACTTAAGGTTCAAATCCAAAAGGTTCAAATCCGAAACAAGTTCGAAAGTATTGAAACAAATCTGAAATTTTCCAAATCTAAAACAAATTCGAAAGTTTTTTTTTTTGGGTAAAGAGGAGTAATCCTGCACCCTGGCAAATATATTAACCAAATAAACGTTTAAGTACAATGGATATGAGTGAAGTCCCATATCTCAGCCCGTTACATAGGCATAAAGCTTACATAACAAGACACTTCCAATTCTCTAAACAAGAAAACAAACCACTACTCAAATGCTAACATATGACATAACAAAATAAACTTACTTCCTAGGACCTTGAAACTTAGTGCCATACATGGCATTAAAGGTATCCAAATTCCCCTAAGATCACGAACCTGTTTCGCATAGATTAGTCGAAATCATAGTCATCATACTTATCTTCAAACTCGTGTCCACCACCAAAAATATTAACAGACTCATCAAATGGGTTAGCAACAACCTCATCTTCGAATCGACACCACAATCTCTCCCACTTTAGAAAAAGGGTTGGCTCTCTTAGTAGAAGAGGTAGCCAGAATAGGTTGACCATCATCATCCACAAGAGTAGCTTTCCCAAAGAATAAGTAGTTTTCAATCTTACCAATTTTCTCAACAATGGGAGTAGAACCAACATCCATTGTTCCCATTGAATCACTCACAAGCGGAACATGTGATGTAGAACCAGTCTTATTTAACACATCCTCATTAACCTCCATTGTACGACCCTTAACCACATCTGCTTCCTTAGAACAACCAGAGAATCCCCAATCATCGCCTCAGCATTAGAATCAACCACGACTTTGAATGCCCGCTCCTCATGCACCTCAAGTGTCCCAAAAGAGTTAGAAGTAGTAACAGAGTACTGTAGCATTAGCAGAGCAACGTCCCATGCTTTTCTTCTTTTGGATATAAACCTGCTTCCTAGGAGCAAATTTAGGACCCTTACCCATATTAATACCACTAGACAACTTCGGACCTTGGGGTTTGGCTTTGGGATATAAACCTGCTTCCTAGGAACAAATTCGAAAGTTTTGAAACAAATCTGAAAGTTTCCAAATCTGAAACAAATTCGAAAGTTTTGTAACAAATCTGAAAGTTTCCAGATCTGAAACAAATTCAAACGTTTTGAAACAAATATGAAAGTTTCCAAATCTGATACAAATTCGAAAGTTTTGAAAAAAAAACTGAAAGTTTCCAAATCTGAAACAAATTCGAAAGTTTTTAAACAAATCTGAAACATTCCAAATCTTAAACAAATTCAAAAGTTTCTTCTAACTTGTCCAAGCTAGCATAATTCCCAAAGTCGAAGTATTTCACAAGCTTATCCAGGCTAGGAAGATACTGAGTAAATTCGTGATTCACGAAGAATCTTCAACTTGAACGAGTTTGAAAAACAAATTCGAAAGTTGAGGGTTTTAACCACAAATTCGAAAGTTAAGGGTTTTAAGCACAAGTTCGAAAAATGATGGTTTTGACAAGAAATTCGAAATCAGGGTTTTAGAAATAAGCTCAAAACAGACTCAAAATCACCAAATTTGTTCCAAAAAAACCCAACTTTAATGTTTTAAGAGGAAAATATGCAGAAAATAAGCTTGAAAATAAGATGTCTTGAACAAAACGTTAATCTGGACTGTTTGGACTGAAAAGCTATAAATAAGCACAAAAAAATCTCTACTGTATGGACCCAGTAAGCTCAAAATAAGGTGAAATTTAAAGACACAATATTTGAATAATAAAACACTTCTAAATCATCTTGTGGCTCTTGATACCAATTGTAGAAACCAAAAAACTATATCATTTCACACATATAAACATTATATCAGATTTAGAGAGAGAGAGAGAGAGATAGAGAGAGAGAGAGAGAGAGAGAGAGAGAGAGAGATATATGGAGATGGTAACTGAAAGAGAAATAAGGAGAGACTAGATTAAGATAAGATGGAGAGAATAATACAATGAGAAGAACCTAGAACACTAGAAGCATAACCACCACCATGAGGTAGAAGGCTTCTTTTATAGGGTAAGAGCTTTCACATGGTTTACCTCATGGGGCGATGTGGGATTGGTTACTTTACTACATTTCAATAAAAACGGACTAGCTTATCGGAATAACTATGACACGTTACATTATTACAAGACTCGATGACTAGATAATGGTAGTCAGTTCTATTCCTAACAATCTGCCCCTAAGGGGCGATCATTGAGATCTCTCTTTGATTCCATTGATGATCAACACTTCTAATGCTAACAAACTCTTTCGTTGGTTTTCTTGACTTAAACATAAGCCGGATGGAAGTACCTTTTGCCTTGCCATCTTTTGATCTGCTGAAAATAAATAACATAGATAACTCGGGATTTATAACTGCATCCCTACAATTGTATTTTTGCATAAATATAAACTAACTAATGACCCGAATTGCGAGGATGAAAACATGTGGAGTACCTTAAACATTAACGTACATATGGGGGTAATAATTTGACGTTCTTCCCCATTACTCCATAAATAATACTACCATAGGTCCCAATCTTCTCAAAACTGTATTTTCATGATATGACTCGACTTAGCAACCATGTAAATAATTAAATAATTAACTAAGGGTTTAACATATATGTTGTAACAATAATGCACTAAAAATGAGTACATACAAGGAAGGCTAAGGCGATTTGGATGTAACATTTAGTAGCGTGTGAACAATGCACTTCATTAATATTTCGGAATCAACCAAAATATCACGAGAACCGCGAAAAGATAGGCTCAGAGGGGTGTACTAGGGTATCTTGTACTAAAAATGAGTACATAGCAAGGGTGTGGGGTAATTACTTGACCAATGAAGTCAATGTAATTATAACAAAACAGGCTAAAAACAAGGGTTATCCAAATGCCTCTTATCATTTAATAAATCCTAATCACACGAATGTAATCTCACTAGCGATCCTTGAATGCATCACTAAAGCAAGTTATAGAATCTATATATCAGTGGTACACTCATAAGCATTAAAGGTGAATGCTTTATCCTATATATCTAAAGGCGAACCTCATTTTTTTTGGTGTAATATTTGAGTGGTAGGGTTTTTGTGCTAGCTATATAACTTCTATCCATGAGAAACTTTATTAAGACTAAAATTTCACTTGTAAATGTGATAAAAAAAAATTAATTTGTGCTAAAATTACGTTTACAAGTATATTTTTCGGTTTATTACAAATTATTTAAGAACAAGACAAATAACAAATGCATGGCTAGTTTCTAAGGTCTCCATTTTTATACTCTCCCTATACTTAAATTAAATATTGTCTCCAATATTCTAAAAGTACCAAAATATGATAAAGGGAAAAATAAAAGAGATAAAAGAAATTAGTACTCCCTGATTAGTTCGGTATGAATGGAAAATGGAAATACAGTCAATTACTCCTCCAAGAAGATAAGATAGTCCTATGATATGCTTCTTGTCCAATATAACCTGTAGATCTTAAGAAAAAAAATACGAAACCTCGCATAAAACCGGCGGTAAATACTAGACATATAAAATAAACAAAACTAGAAAGAAAATAAGATATAATACTTGCAAAATAAATCTTTACAGGAATCTAGAAATTTAATAATTCTGAAAATTTTCAAAAATTAGATTTCAACATAAAACAAAAATCTAGAAAAAGTAAGTGCTACAGTACCTGATGTCATCACTCAGATATGGTGACGCCGTCAGGGTAACCTGACAGATTATTTGATTTTGTTTTCTAGAAAATTTTTGAAGAAATCGAACTTTTAAAACCTGTAAATTCGTTGTAAAACATTTATCTCAACTCGATACAGGCATTTGACTCAAACAAATATACAAATAAGATAGAATATATGCTAATTATAAATTTTAAAAATTTCATGTTCGAATTTCGTTCTTTAAAACTAAATAAGAGTTTTCCTATACTGATATTTTTGTAAAGTACCTTTATATGCAATTAAGACTAGGTTAAAAACAAAATAAAGTATTTTCACAAATTATTCGAAACAAGAAAAACTTAACAATTATAAGAAAGCATATATATGACACAAAAAAAACTAAAATAAAAAATATCAAACAAATAAACTTGGGTTGCCTCCCACGAAGCGCTTTTCTTTATTTACGAGTCTTGTAGATAGACTCAAAGTTATGCCCTATTACGTTTCATTTTCTAAAATCACATCTTTCTCGTTAGCTAACTTGTAATTGCTTTCTTGATAATGTTTTACTCTTTATCAGTTAACGGTAAATTATCCTCCCTCACCATCAAACAAAATTACAGCCTCATTTCTTAGTACTCTTTTTACCTTGAAAGGCCCATACCACCTAGACTTAAGTTTACCCAAAAATAATCTCAACCTAGAATTGTATAAGAGTACCTTGTCTCCTTCCATAAATTCCCTAGGTTTCTTAATTCATTTGTCATGCCATTTTTTAGTCCTCTCTTTATATGTTATGGATGATTCGTATGCCCCTAGCCTTAATTCATCTAACTCTTGAAGTTGCAAAAACCTGTGAGCTCCTGCTTCAGAATAGTGCATATTACATGATTGTAAAGCCCAATATTCTTTATGTGCTAGCAGTTGAACTGGGAGATGGCATGGCTTGGCATAAATCAACCAAAAAGGGGTGGTTCCTATTGGTGTTTTGTAGGTTGTTCTAAATTAACATAATGTATCATCTAGTTTGAATGACCAATCCTTTCTATTTTGACCAACGATTTTCTCTAATATTCATTTTAATTCTCTGTTAGTATTTTTCAACTTGCCCGTTTGTCTGAGGATGGTATGCAGTTGACAATTTATGAACCACTCCATATCTTTTCATGGTTTTCTCTATTTGAGCATTACAGAAATGGGTTCCCTTATCGCTAATGAGAGCCTTAGTGATTCGAAATCTTGCAAATAATTTTCTAAGAAAATGAATGACTACTCTAACGTCGTTTGTTTTCAGTGGCTGGGCTTCTAACCATTTAGAAACGTAATCAATTGCTACAAGTATATATTGGTTTCCTCCAGACAGCGAAAATGGCCCCATAAAGTCGATTCCCTATACATCTAAGATTTCACATACTTGTATATAGTTTTGGGATGCTTCATCTCTTCTTGAGATATTTCCCGCCCTTTGACATTCATCGCAGGTTTGAACCAATTTCCTTGCATCATGGAAGATAGTCGGCCAATAGAATCCTGCATCAAAGACTTTCCTAGCAGTTGTAGATATCCCATGATGCCCTCCATACGGACAGCGTGACATTCCCTTAGGATCTTACCTGCCTCGCTACCAGCGATAGCATCTGATTATTTGATCAACACATTTCCGAAATAAGAAAGGTTCTTCCCAGAAGTAATATTTCAAATCAGTAATGACTTTCTTCCTCTCTTGACGAGTTATATTACTTGGAGGAACCTTACTTGCTAAACCGACAGAAAGGGGTAGAAGCACAAGACAGACTCTTATCATGCGATAAATAAACAACAAAACACAACTTGTAAGTATTTTTATGAACTTTAGATAAGGCTCATACTTACTATAAATAACAAATAGTATACATACATCAAATAATTTGATTGCAAAAGTCTTATACAAAAGTAGCTTGCTGATAGAAAATATAAAAGCACTAAGGGCCCGGAAACTCGTAGAAAGAGTCTTTCCCAACTTTCGGAGTAACCTACAGAGTTGTAGGCTAGTTGGTAATCTACCAAGAAAATTTCAAGGTCCAATTCAACACAAAACAACGACAATTAAGTTTTTAGGGGAAGCTAGGTCAGCTAATCAGCATATAAAAATAACCACACGAGTGTTTTAAATAACGTTATTTATCGTTCTAGCCCTTTTAATTAATTAACCAATTAATATAATCATTAAACCAAGATGTTGGTTAATCACCCATGACAAGTATGCATGTAGTTGTCATAGATTAAAATTAAAAACAAGTAACACAAAAAATAAGCCTAATAAGCCGATAAACCTGTAACAAATAAAAAATTATCGATTTATTTCCGTAAACTACCGACCTAGGGTTTTCTAGATCTGATTATTAGACCTTATTAGGGTTAATTTTAACAACTAAAAACCGCCCAAAGGGCTGAATGAAAATAGATTCAAGAAAACACGAAAAACATGAGTTTTTAGGTCAAGTTTTATGTTTTTTTAGGTAACACCAAACGAAGATTCGTGATGCCACTGTTGGGATTTCATAATCATATTGCATATTATTAACATAGACGAGTACCCGCACCTAGCGGCAATGGTGTATAGTCTTCAACAAATTCCGATTAGATCAATATTTTTGCGTGTTCTTTTATCATGTTGGATCAGTCCCAGATACATCCTAAGAGCCTTGATGAACGTATAGTAAACCTGTGTAATCACAAGAAAACTATGGAGAACCTTTATGAGACTTATGTTCACGCGGAATATAAACACAAGAATTAAGAAGACAATAAACACCAAACACTTGATCCTCTATGGATCTATATTCAATTACTAACAATGTTATTGGAAAACCTACATAAAACTCTAGCCGCCAGTTTCTTTTATACTACAAGAAACCCTAATACGACTGCTTACTGAAAATGTAAAAGATATGCACTTGTTGGAATCACTCCTAAACCTTAATTCAAGTGTTAGTGATTCATATGTATTAGTTAGCTTAATATGGCCTTTATGTTTGTTATTAACCTAAGGCTTATGTAGAAGGCCCATAAGCCTTGGCCCAAGCCCATAAGAAGGGAAGGAGTCTAGATGTGTGGTCCTAGCTCCTTGCCCTATAAATACCTCTTGTAAACCTTCTATTGAAGGTTGGTTGTTCAATTCACATTTCACTTTACGCATAACCTTTCACATATTCATACGTGTGTGTGTGTGTTGTTCATCCGATCACTTCTCTTCTCTATTACTTATATTGATGCTTGTGTTACTAATATGGGAACCTAACAGTGGTATCATTCGCCATCTAGTTGGGTGAAACGGTTTGTTTTTGTCTACTCGTAAGGTTTCACGTTTTTTAACCTTTCTCACGCATAAAAACTCATTTTTTACACTTTTCAATCCAAGATTCTTGTACTTTCAAAGTTTTTAGGTGTTAAAATTTCAGTTTTTGGCAAAATGTTTGAAACTTTACGTGTAGTGAAGTGTTTTGAGCTTGATTTCATTCGTGTACCTCTTTCTACTCGTAAAAGGAAAAAGAGTTTTGGATCATCAAGTTTTAAACTTTCTTATTATTTTGGTGATATTGAAGCATTTTCATCATAAAAATCTAGTTTCTAAACACTTTTGGGCATAAAATCAGTTTTTGGTACTTTCTACTCGTAGTTTAAACCCTAAACGCACGCATAAGCTTCTCAAGGTTTGATCTTCGCTTTTAGAGTTTATTCGGTGTTTTCTTGCTTGGATAAGCCTGAAAACACTTCGACTTTGGATATCTCTTACACTGTGATAGTGTAAAGGATTCTTTGGGCAAAACCCTAATTTTACGCATAAGCTCAGACTTACGCGTAGAACTCTTTACGCCTAAGCATTTTCTTACGCCTAAGCCTTGTCTTACGCATAAGCTAATATTACGCATAAGTCTTCTACATCTAACTTTCATTTAATCTTAGTGTTTCTCATTTCTACGCGCGAAGCTAATCCTCTGAGTAACCACTGCTTACGCTTAGGTTGGTTTCTTACGCCAGAAGGCACTTTCACGCATAAGCAGGTTCTACGCGAAGGTTTCACGCATAAGCTGGTTTTCTACGCCTAAGCGCTTCTTCAACAAACAACAAGTTTCTCTCGACTACAAAGATCCATCAACACAAGTTATAAAAAAAAATTGAGAAATACTTCAACATCAAAATTTTGGCGGGAAAATTTGAGTAAAATTTAATTTTTAGGGGAGACTAAACGTTCAATTTTTACCCGAGATTCAAATTTTGGTTTAACTGTGAAAATTTTGGTCAAAAATTCAAAATTTTGGGCTCAAATTTGAATTTTTCGGGTCAAATTTGACGTCAAAATTGTCATATCTCAAATTTTTCTTACAACATTCTAATTGAATTTTATAGTGGATTTCAAATTTTGGAAGTCAAAATTTTTCAAAATTATTTTTGGAGGGAAAATTGAAATTCACTATATCGGCCTTCTGTGTGCTATATATTCGACTTTCAAGACCTTTTCTCTTTGAGTTGTCTGCAGGGGAGAGAAAGTGTTTAAATCAATGGATTCTGATGCTGCAAAACTACTAGTAGAATTGGAAGAAGGATGGATTGTTTTGGAAAAGATGATAAACTCAAGAATTAACAATTCCAAGTGTCAGACATCATCATATTCCCGAAATCCAGCAGTCGTACAAGGTGAAAGAGTTGATGTACATGGAAGGAATGCTCAAAGGGTTGTTGGGAATGTTGTGATTACTTCAACTGCTCTAATGCGACAATGAGGTTACAAAGATTGAAAAGCAGATGACAAGCAGCAGACGGGGAAGATATCATACCCACCTACGACACAGAGCCCAACTTTGACAAAGAACAAATGGTTGAGGAAGATATCTTACCCACCTATGACACACTCAATACGTAATCGATGGTCGAGGTACACCCATCGTTGATCATATTCGCCAAAATGCTTAAACAACAAACCGAAAGCAACCTCGATTTGTAAATGAAGGAGAGGTTGACCAGTGTTGCACAATGTCCGCACAACTATCTTATGTCTGAGCCCTTACTTGTTAACAATTCAATGAAACGCCAAATCAAACTCTTTAATCAAAAACATTCTTCTTATAAAGACCATTTCTCAGTTTCAAAAAGATCTTTCAAAACTTGAGGCTCATTGCATCTCTCTTGAACTTAAACTGCAAAACAATTTTTTAAACTCAGAGCCAAAAAGTAAATCTTTGAATGAACAAAGTAATCGTGTGGATACATTAGTTAAAGAAAATGAGCATTTAAAGGCTCAAATTCAAGCAAAGGGGCTTGCACATGTTGCTTTACAAAACAAACTGAGAAGATTAACTGGTAAGAATGTGGATACTAAGTTTGCAAAACCAACAATCTTGGGGAAATCGTCTCTTCAACCAATCAGAAAACCGACGGCATTTAAATCTGAACGTTCAAAATCTTCAAAACCACGGTTTGCCTCCCAAGTTGTTGAGAATAATCATTTGACAAATCCAGTCACTCCACATTCATGGCCTAAGAAAAATGCTTCGTCTCAAACTTGTTTCTATTAAATCAAGCTCATTAAACCTCAACAAATAATTGCACCTCGCCCGTCTAGGATTAGTTCAACACGTTGTCTAAACCGAGCATAAAAATTCAATATTCATATGATACAAATGACTTGCACAAGAACTATGATCTAGAAAAGGCTAGAAAAAGGGCACTACTCCAAAAGGATGGAATCTTAGGTTCACGACCTAGTGTATCACCTTCTAGTGTACTTTCATCAACACTTGCTTGTAGTAGCAAACCAAAACCTTAGTTAACTCAACAAACAGCTAGAAATAAACCCGCTGATCTAAACGTAAAATTTCGTAAACCTAATAAAGGTGGATCAATATAGGACGCAGACTTTTCCCAAAAGAAGTTTCAACATCCCCTAGATCTAACCTTAGATGGATTCCAACGGGTAGAGTTTTCAACACTATTGGTCTTAGGTGGATTCCTACAGGAAAGATACTAAGTAGTTGCATCAAAACAAGTGTGAAACCCACAACATCCATCCTCGGTAGGAAAGGAAATCATCAAAATGGCATGTTCAAAGTCTCAAGAAGATTATTGACACTACATCTTTATGCTTCTAACATCCTGAACCCAGCTACACTTGGGGATCCATGTTTTTCTTTTCTTGCCCCCTCCCCTTCTATTTTTCTATACAGTGTGCATACAAATATGGCTCCTACCGAAAACAAATAGGACCCGCTTTCACCACAAAAATATCATGATCCATCACCGCATCACAAATTTTACTTAATCATCAAGAATTGGAAACATTTATTGCTCCTCTAGTTAAAGATTCTTTCTAAAGTCGTGCTTCAGATGTATCAATGTTTCGCCAACAGACAACCTCGATCATATTCTAATTTCGATACACTCTAAAACTACAACAACTACTATTGAATCTTTGATATCAGAAGATCAAACTGTTTCCAACAACAAAGACACGCTTGATGATCAACATAATGAATACGTAAGTTTTATCAACAGCTTGATTCTTTCAAGATATTTATGGTACTTCACACTTGTTTGATTGCTTGGACATACATGATTTCGCTGTCTCCTTATACATGGTTTCGCTGTCTCCAATTCATCATCAACATATCGTGGTGTATGATTCTCGATTCATTGAAAACATCGAGGGGAGAGAGTGTAGGTGGTCCTGCTTCCTTCGCGAAAACCCAATGCCTTCTTGAATTTCTTCAATTTGAGGGAAGAAATAAGACGATATGTGGCTCAAACGTCTCACTTTGGTGTTATCGTCTCGATTTCACGGGTGATCTTGTGTGAAGTTACCCAAATATGATGTTATGATGCCTCACACACGGTCTTGGTATCGAAGTTATTGCATATTCACATGTGATTAGTATTCGAAAGACCACAACATTCCTGAAAAGTCGTTTATTCGCCTTTTCGTGGTTTGTTTGTTGTGATGCGCCTACATACGGAGAAGATCTTGTTAATTCTCGCATGTTACCCTCGAACGGATTTTCCGCAATTAGTCGATTTACCTTGTGTGGTTTTCTCGCTTCTTCTACAAATTCGGCCGCATCTCGAAAACTTCAAAAGTTAGAAGAAATGTCTACTACATCAAAGTTTCAAATCGCTAAAGACAGCATTGTTAGTTGGGGGAAGCGATTCAAAACTTCGTCAATCTCGTTTATATTCACAATGGCTTCGCATAACAGCTTGAAACCCGTCACAACCGCTTAAACTTCCTCAAACCCCATCATCACCGAACCAAGCCCCCGCCTACTTACTCGTCAACAAATGGAAAGCTATTTGCTCACTGCTTAGTGATGACATTGATGAATGTGCCGTGTGTATTCGATGTTTCAAGCTTCAACCCGATCGTATTCCAATACCGATACACTGCTACAACAACTACTTGAAGTTAAGCACCACCGCTTGAATCTACAACAACAGCTTGAACACATCCGCATCCAACGACGCTGAACCAAATGATGATGTTCTTGATGAAGTACCCCACCGCAGATTTTGATCCAAATGCTTTTTAACCCGCTTAATGAAACTGCACTGCACCATGTTGCAAAATCAACTACAAGCCATTTGAATCCTCACACCGCACAATGTATACCAAAATCAACCCTCTACACATCGTTGGACAAAAGACCATCCTCTTGAGAATATTATTGGTAACCCGAATCAACCAGTCGTAACGAGACAACGCCTTCACACAGATGGTGAACATTGCATTTATGCACTCACCGTCTGCCAACTGAGCCTAAAACATTAAAGACGAATGACAAAGGAAAACTAGATTGAATCCATGCAAGAAGAACTCAACCAATTCAAACGCCTTGAAGTATGGAATCGGGTTGAAAGACCAATGCGGGTCTATGTCATTGGTCTCAAATGGATTTGGAAGAACAAATTGATGAAGGGAACGTGAATCGAAACAAGTCACGCCCGGTGGCTAAGGGTTATGCAGTGAAGAGGGTATTGACTTTGAAGAATCATTCGCCCGCTGCTTGTCTTGAGGTCGTTTCGATCTTTCGCTCGCGCTCATATGAATATAACGGTCTTCGATGGACGTCAAAACTGCTTTTCTGAATGGCAACCAAAGAAACGTTTATGTCACCGTAAGGATTCGTTGATCCCGAAGTTCCCAAACCATGTCTACAAACTTAACAAAGCTCAGATGGACTCAAACAAGCTCCTCTGGTGGTACGATAAGTTATCATCCTTCCTCATTGCCAATAATTTTACAAGGTTCTCGGTCGACCCAACTCTTTTCATACAATATCACGGGTACACATCTTAATTGTTCAAATTTACGGATGACATCATTTTTGGGTCAACACATAAAAAGTACTCAATCGCTTTTGCAAAACTAATGAAAAACATTTTGAAATGTCCATGATGGGTGAACTTACGTTCTTTCTAGGACTGCAAGTTCATCAATCACCCCATGGTATTTTCGAGTCACCCAAATATGCCCTTGAACTTTTAACAAATTTGGAATGCAAACCTGGGACACCTATGCCACACCAATGGCTCATACCAAGAAGCTAGACGCTGATTTTACTGGGAAATTGGTGGACCCTACCAAATACCGTAGTATTATGGGTCTCTCATGTATCTAACAAACAGCGTGCCCGACATTGTTTTGCCGATATCTTTGCTCCCGTTATCACGAGACCAACTAAACCCACCTCTCAGGCTAAAAGAATCCTCCGATACATCAAGAGAACCATTAACTTGGGGATCTGGTATCCGAAGGATTTTGGTTTTGAACTAATCGCTTTTCGACGACCGACACGCAGGATGCTTAGACTTACGGAAAAGTACTTCGTGAGCATTACAATTTCTTGGTGATAAACGGTGTCATGGCAACGAAGAAGCGTGATTGTACGTCGATGTCGCCAACCCGAAGTAGAATATGTATCCATGTCGGCGTGTTGTGCTCAAGTCATTTGGATGAGAACACAACTCAAAGACTATGGTTATGTATTTGATGTAATCCCGATGTATCTGCGACAATCTGAAAGGCCGATCTCGCGTGCAATTCGCTCAACATTCAAAATCAAAGCACATCTATTCATATCATTTCATCAGGAGCACGTGGAACAAAATCGTTGAATTATACTGTGGGTACGTAATACCAATGGCGTATTTTCACCAAAGCCTTAGCTCCTGCTAGGTTTAATGAGTTGTTCCACCGGATTGGCATGCGGTGTTTGACTCAAGAGGAACTAGATGACCTCTTAAAACATTCTTAAAACCACCAAACACCAAAACTTCTTTTGTAAATATTTTTCAAAAACAAAATACAAAAATATAAAAATTCGATAAACAACAAAAATATTCTTCTATCTATATTTCTTTTAACATGTCAAGTACAAATCTTCCGTCAACCTTCTAATCTTTCAAAATTCAGTATTTTTTCGATCAAGTGTTGAGGGGGAGAAAGTAAATATTTTTCAGTTTCATAAAACCTTGTACTTGCATGTTACCTAAAATATGTTGTTTCTACTAAAATGGTGGATACGTTTCTTGTCAAATACTCTCCTCGGACTCAAATGTTTTTCAAAATTCATTATTTCAAAAGTCGAGGGGGAGTATCGTTAAGTTTATTACCTTACATGTGTTTTGTCTAACCTAAACGGAAGTTAAAGGATCTTGGTTGGAACCTCTTTAAGGTTGAAGGACTGAATGTGTCTACTTGGCAAATTAATTTTAACAAAATCATTCACCTAACACATTCAATGCACCACTTCATGTGCATTTACTCCTAAACCACCAAGATCAAACGGCCCAAATCAAATCTTCAAAACCCGTTCAAGCTGTTCATAATCTGTAAGTTCTAAATTGTTTTGATCAAGATTCTAAACAAGGATTTCAAAATTCTTTCAAATCCAACGGTTAAAACTCTTTAAATTGATTTTGGAAAATTGTTCACTCTAACGAATTGGGTGTTTATGCATAAAAGTGTTTGGATTGAAATGAGTTATGTTAAAACCTTTCTTAGTGTCTATTAAACTTGTTTCAATCGTCCAAAACCATCCTAAATCTTAAATTTCATTAATTTGAATTCTAGGTTCTTGCGCCATTTAGGTTTTTTTCTATCTCGTGATATGTTATTAGGTGGTCTAGAATAAGTATATATGCATGATTTGAACCTTAAAATTAGCCCGTAAAACATCTAAACCCAAAATTTAATTTTAGTTTGAAATCAACCAAATCCCTCCTACCCTAACCACCCAAGACATTGCTACATTTGAATGGCTATATCTTCATTTGATAGATTAAGGGCTTAGGGTTTAAGAAATTTTACCTAAGTCTTTGTGTGTGTATCTGATATGTTCTTGTGCTTGTTTTTGTGATATATAAGATGTTTGGAATAAACTGTAATCATGTTTTCATGTTTATGCTAACACGCTACATAAGAGGTCTACAAAGTGGATTTTTATGATATTGAAAGATATTGTAAACAAGGCTTGTTACACATAAGTTTTACTCTTACGAGTAAACTTTTTGCATAACATCTAGCTTATTCCTACGCATAATTCCAAAGCCTTTGAACTCGTCCTACGCGTAAGAAACTCTTACGCATAAGCTTGATCTTACGCTTTAGCTTATTCTTACGATAAGATCCTTTCTACATAAGGATCCTTGTTACACATAATCAACATCACTACATTATGGCCTATTACACAAATGTTACTTGTTAAATGTTAATCATAAGTCACTAATGTCTAATGTTACGCTTATGCTTACAAAAGTTAACATGTTGTGTGTAAAGTGAAGATTTGGACTTTGAAATTTCAAAAAAATTAACACGTTCTCGTAACTTATCACATCAACTTCAAACAATTGGACAAATGTGACTTAGGACTTGTAACTAACTAAACATGTTACCATCAAACAAGGAATTAGATAATAAATCAGACTAAAACAAACACATTGTGTTTCCATATGTTTGTTTTTTTTGTCTAATGTCTTTCAGATCACAAAATGGCTGCAAATCAAGCAAACATCAATGCCCTGTACCGAAGCTCATGGCAAACACATTCCCAGCTAGATACGACAAAACAATTGGCAAGAAAAATCTCCGGGTCGTCTTCAACAACTTCATATGCTCTGAATCATATTGAAGAATTGTTGTGGACATCCTTCTGCTACATCCATTCAATTTCATGCTCACCAAGTCATCCTGATGACGAGTATGATTCAATGGATGAGGAAATACAATTTCTAAGACATTAAAGGTAAAAAGGATGGAATACCATGCTTCAACCTTCCTAATCAACCCACAAGTGTGAGGGTCAAGTAGTCCTCCACTTGGAAGATCCATTGCAAACAACTCTTACCCCATCGATCCGTTAATCAACCCGGAAGGATCGTGGTGTCACTGTCACTACTACTGTTGAAATGAAGCAACCACAACAACAACTAAAACAACCGCAAGAAGAAAAGCATGGTGAAGATGTGGAAATATCTGACGAAGGAGATTACGATCATGATAAGGATGAAAGAGTCATTGATGATGATAATTTGGTGGCTGAAGTAGAAATGATGCTAAAAGAGGTCAAGAAGTCGCTAGAGTCAAGAGGAAAAGTTAATGAAGGAATCAGACAACTACATAGTTGACAATCCAACACACATACCTCAACAGTATTCTGAACCACCTTTTGACACTTCCACCAAACCCAAATCATCATCTCAATCATCACCTCCACCAACAAAAGAAACAACTAAGTATACAACAAAATCTATTAAGAAGGCAAGTCCATCAAATGATTTGACAAATGGTTAAGCAGGCTTTCACCACTACACAACATAGCTACACAGCCACCACCATCTGATCAACCAAGGGTTTCAGAAACCACACCACCAATGGAGAGAAACAGTGATCACTTTATATACACTGATGGTGTGATCATGACTTACCTGAGCCCCAACTTGAACATCAACCGAGACTCAGATCAAGTACATTACTGCACTCCTTGTTTTCATACACTTCAAAACTAAGAGCGTCTTGAAGATCTCCACCTCGGGTTCGAATCTTACCATAAACAACTCAAATCTCACTACATCACTTCTACACTTCAACAAAATCAATCAAGAACCTCAGTACAAAATCGTTCATAAACCAAAGTTTGGGTTTGTCTACCTTAGTGGAAATCATCATACTTGCTTCATGGCTTTCAATGAAATTCACAAGTTCTATGACGCCACCCTGAAGATGGTTCGAGATGGATTGGCATATCGATTGAAGGACATTGAGTTGTGTATAATTCAGATAAAGAGTTGGAATTCAAAAGATCGCAAGGATGTTCTTCGGTTTATCTCTAGAATTGATGAAAGGTTGATTCATCGGACGTATAGGTTGAGCGGAGAAGACCATGCTTTCGATTTTGACATCCCGGCCCCTGAAAGTAGCTGGTCATGCGTAATCATTGGGTACACTATTAACTTTCTTGATTGTGATTTTTGTCTGTTTGACTTATTCATTATGGCTTGTGCACACATAACAGTGTAAAACCCGTTCTTGTAATGAAAGGACTCAGCTTTCAAGCTGCCACAATCCTTATAAAAGGAGCGAAATCTTCTTACTTTTGAGTAAACCTTATCAAACCTTTCATTTTTCAAAGGTTTTACTCAAAAGGACAAGTACTTCCCCTTATGTTTCCAAAACCTCAAAAGTTTATATCACTTTTTGAGGGGGAGTATTTGACTAAAAACTTTGTTCAAAAATTGTTCTTAGTGGTAATCTTCCCACAAAACTCGAAATGGTCATATTCGATATCAAAATTTCTTTAAAAATAACATTTGATATGCCATTTTTGAGGGGGAGAAAAATTATGTGATAAGAAATATGTTGTGAATTGCTATTGAATCCTCGTGTGAAAAGACTTCAACCCATGAATTGACGGGATCTGAACTGTCATACATTGAAAAGATTTGTCTTCCAAGACTTATCCAAGTAAATTGTACCTATTCAAGAAACTCTTGATAGACATGAACTTTGATGGGTTTGACAACCTTTCGGGGTTGTCCACATCTTCAAGGTAGTTATTAGAGCTAGTTGTCACCCAAAAGCTGATAATGTATCTCTTTAACTATGCAACGTAATCGTGTCTCGCAAGGAATTGTCTATCTTGAGTCGATCAATTCAAAAAGTGCGCGCTCCTCTCTCATCATGCAAATTTCTGTCAAAATACTTAAGCATGTGTGAAGGGGGAGTATTTCTACAAAATCTTAAACTCTCAACAGTGGTATTAAAATGTTTCTTATTCATAACCACTTTGAGAGATTTTCATGAAAATGGTTTTATGGCAAAGGAGTTATAAGGTGATTAAGGTTAGGAATAACCGTCCTATGATCCGCCAGAGCCAGAGGGATCTACCCAAGGACACTACCAATAGTTAGAATTAGAATTCCTTAGGTATGATTATAAAAAGGAGAAAATGAGAATCGGAAAAAGAAGGAGTTGAAGAATTAAAAAGAAAAGCAATGAAAAAGGTGAAAAGAAATAGCCCTCCTGATTATTCAACTTAGGCGAATAATCGTTCAATTCATATGCTACTGGTCGTCACTAGATGACACCGGTATTGAAGATTAAAAGTCGTCATGGACCCAAGGACGCATGCACTAAACCTTCTTATCCACTCAAGTTCCTCTCAACAGAAACTTGTTTCATTCTCATAGGAACCCTACGTGAACTATCTTTCCCTAGAGATGGTCGGTATTGAAGAAGGAGACCCTCTCCTAGTCTCAGCTGGAAGACCAAAGCACTATTGAGTCTAGAGCCACGAGATTCATCAAAAAGATCTCTTAGGAACACTTGACATTTTATCGCTGCTCAACAATAAGAACTCAAGTGATACTTTATCGTGTCCTTCACATATCTTAGCAACTGCTAGAACATTTATGAGAGGTTCACACATGTGATCCTGATTGAATGGAAACTCGCCAGTGGTCAACAACAAACGCCGACATCGGTCACTTCAGAACTCCCCGGATTACTTGTATATCTCAAATGGTCTACGTCAGAGGTGATGCTTGAAAATACCTCAGCGACTCATCCGAATCTGAGGGTGTACTCTCGATACATCGTGTTATCTCATTTGTGGGACTCCAGCTTTAGGAACGCCTTTGTAAGAATTAGAGTAGTGTTTTCACACTATGCCGTTAACACTCTCGAAGTTCAAACTTGTAAGTGCCGGAATCCGCTTATTACTAACCATTCTTATGTTTTATTCTTATGGAAGCTCGAGCTTGAAGTGCGATTCTTCACATGCTAATACCAACAACATCACTAATGGAAGTTCTCTCAAAAAGGCAACACAAAGTCAAAATGATTCTTCGTCAAGTCAAAGAATCTACAAAGTTTAAAGACTAATAGAACTTCATCGATACTGAAATCCAACGACAAAGAGCGTGTGAGCATGTTGAAGAAAGACGTGGAGACATTGAGCAACGAAGCGCACTGGCGCACAACAACAACATACTATCACTACCATCACAAAGAACAAAGATCAAAGAAAAAGTAAATGATGACGCCAAAGCGAATACTTCAAAGGAAACAATTTCTCTACAATGGGAGATTGTTCGAATCAAGACACTTCTTCTCACAAGAAAGAAGAATGTCGGAAGACGTCAAAGCTACTATTACATCACACCTACAACGTTATCACTATTTCATTCATCACCAACACTTAGGGGGAGATTATTGGAATCACTCCTAAACCTTAATTCAAGTGTTAGTGATTCATATGTAATAGTTATCTTAATATGGCTCTTTATTGTTATTAAGCTAAGGCTTATGTAGTAGGCCCATAAGCCTTAGCCCAAGCCCATAGAAGGGAAGGAGTCTAGATGTGTTGCCCTAGCTCCTGCTCCCTATAAATACCTCTTGTAAACCTTCTATTGAAGGTTGGTTGTTCAATTCACATTTCACTTTACGCATAACCTTTCACATATTCATACGTGTGTGTGTGTGTGTGTTGTTCATACGATCACTTCTCTTATCTATTTCTTATATTGATGCTTGTGTTACTAATATGGGAACCTAATAGCACTATCTCTTCCTAAATTAACTCATGCATATCCCAACTAAATACTAATAATACGGAAACTACATATTGGCAGAAATAGAAATAACTATCAGCAGTAACTGCAATATCAGTAGTAACTGCACTATCAGTAGGAATACTAATACTATCCCAGAACCCTTTATCGCGGAACCCATTGTTACAATAATTCCTAACAATCCTCCCCTAAACTTGAATTTGACTAAGTTAACTTTAAGTTTCCAGATAGATCTTGAACGTGCAAGAGGATTAAAGATAAACAGCAACTGAAACCAGATAAGTAACGCCAGAACACCTAGAACCACCAGAAACATCAATGAAGACCAGGATTCCACAAGCCTTGCAAAGAACAACAAAAATCCAAAAGAATGTAACCTAAGTAGATTTGATGAGCCTTTACCAAGTAGCTACTCTCTCTTGGGCTAGTTGGTGCTTGAGTGGAATCATGACATCACCCTGGTGAACCAATAACCAATCCAACACTTAGAACGTGAATCAATGGTGTGTTGGAGAACCCAAATGGTTTTTGGCAAACCATCACAGCCATCAACAGATTTGATTTGTCTTTACCTGAAGCCGTTAACTCAGGACTAGTCATGGTATTCCACTGCCTTTACCACAAGCCATGAACTTGTGGGCTAGCCAACTCTTCATCCATTAGGACATGGTGAGTTGAGCACCATACAACTTATTGGCAAGTTTTCAACCTTCCAACGGATTTGATGTCTCTTTACCAGAGCCGTTTGCTCATGGAGTAGCTACTGTTTGGTGAGTGAGACCAGGGTACATTGATAACCCTCTCATTTTTAGTAAATAGCAACTATCAACGGATTTGAGAATACTTACCAGAACCGTACCCCCATATCAAGTTAACCCTTTTTCACTTAAGACATGATGAGTTAAAGACCATATATAAGACACAACTGTACAACATGATCCTCAGAGATGAAAGTTAGCAGACAAACAATATATAAGAAAAGAGATTTTTTTTAACACACTAAATAAAAGATAAGAAAGAAATAATAAATACAACAACATACCAGACCTTAAGAACAAGAATCAGCAGAAGCAACAATGAGTTTATCCTTAATACGTGTAACTAACTGCTCTGCATTGACTATATCATTTCCAACAAGAGCAGTAGAGAAACTCAACTTCTTCTTCAGCATTTTCTCCATCATTGGTACAGGCAGATGGTAATTTTGATCTGAAAACATATAAACATAAACCCCAGACCAGGTCTGCACAACATGTACACTAGACAATGGATAAAATGTCCAACCATAAACCCTCCACTGATTCAGACCTTCCCAAATCCTAAACCCGGCACCATCCTGATAAATGGAATCAAACAAAACTTGAAGATCTCCCAGCAACATTAGACCAGCACCTGTTGCATGACGAGATTCATAATGTTTGGATATCATTCCATAAAGTGCAATAAGATCTTGTCTGTCCAGAAAATTCAGTATCTCAGTAAGAAAAGTAAAATGTCGGACAGACCCATCCTTGCGATACACAGAGTTAAATGAACCCAAACCACCAAGACCAGTAGGGGTGAGTTCCCATCTCTGAAACATAGACCATACTACTGGTTCCTCATCAGAATCATCCTCCACAAAATCCTCTTTAAAAGAACTCTCAAGAGCCTGAAGATCAAGAGAACCACCCTTCTTTCTAGTTATACTCTTCTGTCATCTTCCAAAAATGGAAGAGGGAGAGGAACCAGCAGACACATCAACAGTGGGGATCACTGGTGTAGCAGGGGTAGCAACCTCCTCCTTTTCAGTTGAAATAACTGATGGATTTTGGGTAGGAGCAGGAGTGGACACATGCTTTGTCTCATCAGTAGAATGAACCTCTCCTCCATCAATAGAAGTAGGTGGCACATCATCAGAAGTAACTGATGTTGCACCTCTAGCAGAAACAGATAAAGGAATCTCAGTAGAAGACTTTGTTGAATGCTCAGAAGGAATATGCTGAGCTGTATCTACTGGTGTCTCTTCAGCATAAACTGGAGCATTATCAGGAGTATCAGCAGTCTGTAATCTCTTAGGGTTAGAGCCTTCCAGAAGAGATTGAGAGCGTTTCACCCTGGCATAAGGATTGAGACCATCCTTCCCCAACCTTATGAGAATTGTGTTATACTCTATGACCAACTGATCATCGGACAGAGATTTCACAAAAGCCATAGAACAGCCAGTGTTGTAGACAGAAGAACTCGTATTCTTCACAAATTTCCTCATATGTTTCCTCTGTTCAGCTTGAGAAAGAGGTCTATCCCTTTTTGCCTTAGATTTTCTCTCAGCATCAGCCTTCCTTCTCCGTTTAACCAAGTCAAGTATATTATCAACATAGTTCTCAGAATCAAATGCGCCACCCAATATAGATTGGGCAAGAGATGTATTGGTAGTGACATCACCCGCCAGTTGATTCCAAGTGTCATCTGCAAATCGTAGAGCAAGATCATCAAGCTCTTTCATTCGCTGAGGTGTGACATCAGGAACTTTGTGAACCTGACTTCTAAACTCCGCATCATAAGCAGCCTGAGTCTGTGCAACCACTTCTGTATCACGTTGTGAAATCTCATGAAGTCTTAGTAGCCTAGCCTGTTTAGCCCTATAAGCATCTGAATCCATATCCTCATCTATTATTTTAGCCTTTCCCTTATCTTCCTGTGGATCAGACATGGGTTCAACCTCAACAGAAGAAACCTTAGGATTAGTAGAATCAGGAGTTTCAGCAGCATCAGAAAGAGGCTTATGAGAAGAAATCTCATCAGCAGAAGTGGATTCAGGATGAAGCTGTACAGGTTCAGAAGAAACATGGATATCAACAGCAACAGAGTGATCCGGAGGAACCACAGAACAATCAGCAGCAACAAACTCAGATGCTGATACTTTAGTATTCAGATTGACCTTCCTTGTGATCCTTTTTCCTTTTAAAAACCTGGACCTCTGGATCCTTCTGTGTTGCAGTTGTACCCAAAAAACAGAAGCCAAGATATGAAGTGCTTCGCATCAATATGAGTACGTTCATTATCTTGCTCCTCTTCTGAATCAGAGATGACAACATTACTTCTTCTTTTGTTCTGCTTAACCTCTAAGTCAGTCACCCTTTTGAGCAATTTCACAATAGCACCACCTAGAGTCTGCTTTGTCTCCTTCAATTCAGCTTCAAGATCATCCACCTTCTTAGCATACCTATCAAGCAAACTGGACAATTTCATTAGAGCATCAGAATCCTCAGCTCAGCTCCACCAGGAATTGCTGAGGTGTTATGAGCATCATTGGATCTGGGAGAAGACATATAATCATCACCAAAAGTAGTGTCATCCTCAAAAGTGTGAAAAGGTGGACTTAAAGGCTGGTCATCATTCACCTTTGTTTCAACAGGATTTGAATCATGTGTCGCAGAAGCAATCGCAGGCTCTTCAGGAGCAACAACATTGGATGATGGATGGAAAATATGTATAGGAGATGGGGGTGGCTGGTCTTCAGAGGCAACTAATGCAGATGCATCAGGAGCATTGGGGTCTGGTGACATAGGACCACCTGAAGCCTCATCAATGATAGCCTCTAAGCCACCAGCAGGAATACCTGCAACAGCAGCTACATTGCCACCAGGAAACATAAAAGGTAACAGGGGTCTGTGTTCTCCAGCAAAATTTGTTTTCATTGTTGCAAACAATTTAGCAGTTAATTTATTAATAACCCTTAGAGTTTGATCAGAGGTTTCAATGCCTAATATCATCTGTAAAAATCTAGGATACATCAGAAATTTATGTTTGGTATCATTTATATTCTTAAGCATTTCCTCAAAAATGTATCTTGAAAAATTATAATTTCTACCATGGGCCAAACAGATTATGGCATTTGTAATTGAACTGGAAAACTGATCCTAACCCCAGATTTAGGACTTAGACACTGAAGAAAGGTATGGACTAAAAATCTCCACTTAGGGCAAAATTTATTTTTATATCAAATGAATTTCCCATCATTGGGATACCCTATACTGGCTAAACCAGTGATTATCTCATCTCTATTGTTCTCAAAGAGACCCCCTTCATCATCAAATTGTAACTGAGTCCTAATGAGAGACTCAGTTATCACAACCTCTTCTCCATCAATGGTAGCCACAATCTCCTTGGTTTGACCATTAGGAGATCGCCAGCAAAGGGCCCAAAATTTCTTGACTAAAGAGTCATAAACAACTGATGGAGAGAAAGTTAGAGCATACCTGATTTTGGAACGCAAAAGAAAATTAATCATTGATTCATACAGATCACTTCCTGTGCCCCGCTCCAAGAAAGCAACTTTATTATGATCGACTTTGTAAGACAGTGTTGCCATTGATGAAGGTTGAAGAGATTGAAGATGAGTTTGATTCAAATTGAGAGGGAATTGAGAAATTAGGTCGTGGGATTATACTGATTGACTATTTAAAGTTGTTACCAAAAATAGTCGTTTAAATTGACAACAAATTCGGAGAAAATCTTTGACCAATTTTGACTTTAAATAAATCCCGAATTAAATTCCCAAATTCTATCAAAACCAGCAGTAATGAAAAGTCAATCAGCAGAAACCAAACAGTCAAACAGCAGAAACCAATTAAATTTTGTCCGAACTACCAATTCAATGCTACCAGCAGAATCTACTGCCCATCCATAGAAACCATCACGTTATCAGCAGGAATGGAGAAAGAATGAATAACAGTGCATCAACAGTCTCCAAACAGAACCTTTAATTATCCAAATACCAACCAATTATTTACGTACCATAAATTCTACCAACCAAAGATTCTACCGTTACTATGCCTATTTAATCAACCTCTTGCCTCACAACATATATCAGACCAATAACCCTAACTCCAAAGTCGATTACCTTTCAACCATCATGAATAACTCTCCCAATCATCCCATTGAATTATCATCTGATTCATCTGAAAGTGAGCCATCCAATGACGGATGGTTAGGCTATTTTCCTCATGGTTACTCTAGTGTGACATACATGTCCAGAGACCCTCCTGGTAAATCACCATTTGTTTGCACTTCTTCAGAGGAGGATCTGCCCAATCCTCCTCCCCATGTGGAGTTTGAAGTAACCAGCTCTGAGCATAATGCCATGAATGCAGATACTGATGAGGAGAATGGTGTATCTTCCAGGCCAATCAATGTTGCTCCTCTTGTTGTTGTGCCCCCACCTTCTGTTCCAGATGCAAGACCCTCCACCTCAAACCCTGAGAAGAGGGTTCAAGTGATTGGTCTTGCTGCGAAGCCAGTGTGGGAGTTCATCGACGTAAAGGGAAAGGAGTATCGAGGATGAGGGGAAACAGAGGCACAGTAGGTGCCTGGAAGATGGTAGCTGGAGTCTGAAGGAGTCTATAGTGAAGCTGGTTAGGATGAAGTCTTTATGTATTTAGCAGCAATCTTTTAAAAGTCTTGTACTGTGATACTGCATCTAAGAATGCAGTGTGTTGATATGAATAAAAGACTTTTTTAGTTTAATCTTTTGCTATCTTTTGCCACTGATTTTGTGTTTGATTCTAGATCTGCAAGATGGTTAGTAGAACACAGAGCATACAAAACAAATATATATACAAATATATACATATTCACAAATATATACAAAAATACACAAAGTATACAACATTAATCCTCCACTTAAACCAGAAAACTCCCCTTAGGCACAATCCTCCCCTCAAACACAACAATCAGGGGTTGATCATGCCTATATGGACAACCAAATATTGAAACCTTGGACCATCAAAAGCTTTAGTCAACAAATCAGCTACATTTTCATCTGTATGTATTTTAACCACTTGAATAAGGTGTTTTTCATTAGCATCTCTGATAAAGTGGTGTCTTATTTCTATGTGCTTAGTTCTTGGATGAAAAACAGGATTTTTAACAATGCAAATTGTAGTTTGGTTGTCAATATAGATCTTAGTGTTCATAAAATTGAACCCATAGTCCAATAACTGATTTTGAATCCAAAGTACTCGACCACAACAACTAGCAAATGACAACATATTCACCTCAGAAGAAGATGTAGCCACAATGGTCTGCTTCTTGCATTGCCAGGAGATTAATCTCCTTCCTAAAAACTGACAACCCCCATTAGTAGATTTTCGATCAAAGTTTGCACAAGCATAGTCACTATCACTATAAGCTTCCAACTCAAATGGAGATTCTCTAGGATACCAAAGACCCAACTTAGGTTGACCCTTGAGATACTTGAAAATCTTCTTGCCTTCAGTCAAATGGTAAGACAACGGAGTGACCTGATGCCTAGAAAAGCAATCGACCGCAAACATGATATCAGCCGCGAAGGCCAAATACATGAGTGAACCAATCATTGATCCAGTATAGATGAACATTGACAACAGGATCCGTTCATTATTTGACTTAGGCTAGTCGACCTCATAAGGAGTAGTTGCAGTCCTAACTAGTTCCAGGTCAAACTTCTTGAGGATGTCATGCACATATTTTTCTTGATGAATGAAAAAAATACCATCGATTTGCACTTGAAGGCCCAAAAAGAATGTAAGCTCACCCATCACACTCATCTCAAACTCACTCTTCATCAACTCCTCAAATTCCCTGCACTAAGCTTCTTTGGTAGAACCAAAGATAATGTCATCCACATATACTTGCACAAGAATGATATCCCCGAGTTCTTCTTGATAAAGAGAGTCTTATCAATAGCACCTCTCATGTAGCCATGTTTCAAATAGAAACGAAGAGCCTAGCATACCAAGCTCTAGGCCTCATGAAGCCCATAGAGTGCTTTAACCACTTTTAGACCATATCCGATTTGAGAGGTCTCACAAATCCTCGGGCCGAGTGACATACACTTCTTCCTCAATTTCACCATATAGGAAGGAACTTTTTATATCCATCTGATATACCATAAAGCCCATGTAGGAAGCAAAAGCCAAGAAGAGTCGAATAGCTTCTACCCTATCAACAGGAGCAAAAAATTCATCATAATCAATCCCTTCTTCTTGTCTGTGACCTTGGGCAACCAACCTAGCCTTGTTCCTCACCACAATCCCCCTTGCATCCCTCTTACACTTCAGAATCCACTTTGTGCTAATAGCATACTTGCCAGGAGGCAACTGAACAAGCTCCCACACATTTTGATTCAAAAATTGTTGCATTTCTTCTTGCATAGCAGTTACCCAATCATCATCTGCCAAAGCCTGTGCAACACTGGTAGGTTCAACTTGAGAGAGGAAGCAAGAAAATAGACAATGATTATAGTCTATGTGATTGTTCCTATGTTGATCCTAAATGTAACTAAGAAATGCAGATTCACCAAAGCTTGTCTTCTTCACCCTGCTTCTAGTTTGCACAAATGGTGTAGGATCACCAATAATTAAAGATTGTGGATGTACTGTGTTAATCCTCTTTGTGACATTAGGACTAACATCAACTGATGTGGCCAAATTGGTGATGGTGGGACCAAAGTCATCATCATAAGAAGAAGAATCAAAAATGCCAGTTCTTGACATATGATGAATCCCATCCAATTCAGAGCTTGTATATTGTGAATTGGCTAAGTCAGATGGACTTGAAAATCCGGACAATCATCTAAACCCGAGTATCAACAGATGGAGTAGTGGAGGGAACCGCAGAATAGCATCACTAGCGCGTAGGAACAGAACAAGACCGTACAGAAGTCCCTATCAGTAGAACCACCCATGACCGCTAGATTGACATCAAGAAATGTCCTGACCAAGTAGGATCGGACACATTACCAAAGAATGATACATTATCGCAAAGATCAAACTTCCTCGGGCTTCAAATTGCCCGCCTTAAGAGTTCCTCTATTTCTTTGGAGAATTCATAACCATACTTTTCAAGATCATCCCTTCGCATGCTCTTGGCGTTGAAGCTTCACAAGTTCTTCTGCATACCCTAAATCACTTGAAGCTACATCAGAAGAATCTGTGTCCTTGGTACCTGAAAAGTGGTTAGTAGGAAAAGAAGGAACAATAATAAGTTGTTCTTCACATTCTGAATTGTTTCATCATCTGAGGAACCTGCAATGTTAGTTTGAGTAGCTTGTGGTTCTGCAGAAAGATTAGATTTAAAACAAGTATAACCTAAATGATCAGTTAAGTAGTCAAGATCAAAGTACCATTCTTGACTGCCCCCTAACATTTGGCTTGTCCTCCATAAATCTTTATCTGTCTCTTCAATCCTTTTTGTGGAGATGTTATACACCTTGTAAGCTTTACTATGAGCTGCATAGCCAACTACAAAACCCTCATGCCTTTTCCTTCAAATTTGCCCAAATGATCACTGGTGTTAAGGATGGTCACATGACAACCAAAAGGCTTAAGGTAGCTTATGGTAGGAATCTTTCCGCATGAAGTTCATAAGGTGTCTTATTGTGAGGATGAGTTATCAACACCGCTCAAAACATAAGGTAGTACCGACGCTTCACCCGAACATGGTAGGAAAATTGAATCGCAAGCATAGACCTCTTTGCTTCAATAAGGGTTCTATTCTTCCTTCAAAGCAACTCCATTTTGTCGGGAGTCCCGCATTACTATAATCCCTTTTATCCCCTTAGAAGCACTGAGCTCAATTAATTTGGCATTCTTGAACTCGTCTCATTGTCACACCTAATGGCTTTTAACTTTTTATTCAACCGATTCTCAACCAGTGGCAATAAAGTCTTGAAGAATCAAATGTTTCATCCTTAGTCCCCAAAAGAATGCCCAAAGAATAATTCGCTATAGTCAAGAACCACCAAACAATAGTACTTGTAATCAATGCTCTTGATAGTTGTAGGACCAATAGGTCCATGTGCGAAAGTCGCAGGGTCTAAGATAGTGTCATGCCAGTAATGGATTTATAGCCATTGTGTCGCTTTCCCTCGCTATGTGCTACACAATTGTGCTCATTAGTAAAGACTTTGGAAGGAAGTCCATGAACTAAACCATGTTTTGCCGCCTTGTTGATAGTTTTGAAATTAACATGAGCTATCCTTCTATGCCATTTATTAGATTCTTCC
>OU343223.1:6141288-6238631 GCA_910596185.1 Chrysanthemum makinoi | reverse complement strand
TAAGGTGAATCGAGATGGCTTATAATAGGTACAACTTGAATTGACACCACGTGTCTCACGTTAGATTTCAAAATGTTAAATTTGTCGAAAGGACCTTATTGAAAGAATAGATTATAGGTAACTTGATTCGCGATTTCCTCGTGTTTCTTTAGTCTATCGAGGTCATGACTGCAGGCCTTCTTTACTCGGTGCTTAGTCTCTATGACTAAAATGTTTATTGTTTGATTATCGAAGTGTTTCCATGCTCCATATTTGAAAAGTCACACGCCTTAAATATTTAAGTGAGGTGGTATAAGTAGTTTAGTTTTCAAGATTTGTTCCGATATTGAGTGCTTCCCAAAATAGTTCATCACTAATATTGTTATCATGCTAGCAAGAAAATAGATATCGGCTCAAACTATGTCGAAGAATGTTTGTTCTAGTTTCACTTGTAGATGGGAGTCATTGATTGTCAGACATGTTACTTTGTGGCATCTCTTGATATGGAAGTAGGAGTTACTTGGAATTTCAAGAGAACACAATGCCTTAGGGGAAGTTTATATCGATAACCTTAATTTAACTATATTTTTTTTCCTTTAGGGACACTCATATAGGAAAAGTTCACCTATTGTTGAAATATGTTTAGTGAAATGTTTTGTAGTCTCGATTAGAATATTTGGTTTATCCCTATAGTGTTGTTTAGTGTGTATTAAACTTCATACTAAATCTAAGTAACTCGGTCTAACTAATACTTTTGGAATGATAGAGTTTGAATTCTAATCCAAAATAGTGTGGTTCGGAAGGTCATAAGTGATGTCTTAAGATTTTTGTTGAGTTTTTGAATCATCACCACCTAGTTCTAGTCCTTGTTGGTAATTCCAAAATCCTTCCATTTTTTTCTTGTATCGAGGAATCCTCCTCATGAGATGGTAATAGGAAGTCTTTCCTAAAAGGTCACTCGTCAAATCCTAGCTTATCGGTTGAATGATAAGAGATAAATGGCGTATTAAAAGCATCTATAGAGTGTTAACAAAAAATGTTTATACGATATATCGATTATAAAACTTTGCTTTCAAATGAGAATTGTTTTAGGAGATTTGAAATGATGCTTGTTTTTGTTGAAATGGTATTATGTTCCTCCGAAGTTTTAGATGGTATTCAGCGTTTTGTTTTGTAAGATAATGGCTCAATGATTTTTCAGAGTAACATGAAAATCGTTTTGCATGAGGATATTAAATAGTTGATAAAATAACTGAAACCAATTGATATGTTGGTAATAAAACAACTTGTGTTAAAACTTTATGAAACAAGCGTTTAAGATGGTGATAAAATAGTTCGAACTAAAATCAAGTGAAATAATTTCATGAAATAGTAGCAGGATAAATTGGAATAAAGTTTGTTGGATGGTTTGTAGGATACATATGAGAACCTTATCGAGTAGTAATAGTCTACTAATTGGTCGAGAATAACGTTGGCCTAACCCCTAGTAAGATAGTGATATATAAATTAGGTGAAATGATGGAAAAATGGGCAATTGGAGTAAGGAATGAAATAAACAAGGTGGTGATTATCGTAGAGATAATAAATGATAAAGATTACATTAGCTAGAAAGGTACTTATTATACCATTCTTTGGTGGTCTAATCGTGTTTCAAGTGTAGGAGGAGCGATGGCGGTCTAGCAACGATAGCCCTAGAACTCTCCCAGTCCTCAAACCTATGAGATGGTGTAGTGTCTATAGTCTTAGTGGTAGGTGGTAATGGTGTGTCAAATCATGCACGCTTCCCAAGCTGCAAGTCGGGTGTATGAGTATCGGGGTATGAGATGTGATGAGTACGGATGGTGCTTTCGAAATGATAATGATGATGAAAATAATGACAATGATGATAATAGAATCCTTGTGGTGAGTTAAGAAAATAGGTTCATTAGGACTAAGCCTATAAGTTCTACCCAATGGTATGATCATCCCAACTAGTGATAAAATTGTTCTCGATCCTACAATTGAATCAATAGTGATCGCGATGGTGTAGGTCAACCGTCCTCTAAAAGGTCTCGATGTCATCATCGATGTTATTGCGGTGTTGAGTCAATGATGTTAAAATTGTGATAGGGAATGACAAGGCATTCTCCATGTCAAAGTGATGTGAGTATAATGGGATGGGTATTTGAAGGCATCAATGTGACAATCGATTTGAAATGAAAGTAATAACTCGTAGAAATGTGTATAAAACCGCATGTAAAGTGAACATGCACTTATTATGAAATGATGAGATGCTATGATAATGTAGTTATAGTCTAGGGTCAATGATGCAACCTAGTTCTCTATAAGCTGTAGCTCACAGTACCAATCGTCACACCCCCAATTTACTTGTTTTGCGTGAATGAAAATCTGGGGGCTTGTTGTCATAGCACCACAATCAAGTTACATTGAGCGACCTAAAGTGTCGTTTTAAAAACACATCGTTGGATATTTAATAAAAGCGTTCAGAGTTACAACATAGGTCCCAAAGTTTACAAAGTTTGCGGAAATACAAATATATTACAAGTCCAAACGATGGTTTTGAAAGAAAGTGCCATAATGTACAATGATGTAAGTCGACGCCGTGACTCAAAAGGTGGTTCTTTAACCATGCCATGATGATAATGCCTTAGTTACCTGAAAATACATTGCTAAAACGGTCAACAATAATGTTGGTGAGAAATCATAGGTTTATGTAAATGTTTTATCACGACTACGCAAGTATGGATCGGGCATGACAATCATGTCACGTAAAAATGTTCAGCATGACAATTATGTCACGTAAAATGTTACGGGCATGACAATTATGTCGTAAAATGTTACAGGCATGACAATTATGTCGTAAAAATGTTACAATTGCTTAGCGCATGATACAGAAGCTCGTGATGTAAGCTAACGAGTGTCTTGCCAAACAACTCTAATAATGTTTATGAATGAAATGCATCCATATGACTAGTTGGGATTCACCAACCGGATGGAGGTCACCCTCGATAGATCTATCCACTCACACACGCTTCTAGAAAATTAACGGCTCATGCATTAAAGTGGGGACTTTTAATGGCAGCGTTGTAACTCAAGCAATGTAAATGAATTTAACATACTTGGTATCGTAATAAAAATGTTGTGCAATGTATTCTCCCCAGTAGGTTTGAAATAATGTAAAAACTTGTAAAACGGGGCTATGAAAACTCACTTGATAAACTGGTATGATGACAAGAGTGAGTACACTGAGATGTATCGTGATACTTTAACCGGGACCTATTACGAATGATATGATATGTAATGAGTAAACATTTAAACAATCAAGACCATGCATCATTTATTAACACCCTCCCCCTTGGTCGGCCAAGGGGGGAGGAATTTGGAGATATTTTGTTTTTTTTTTTTTTTCTTATTACTTGTATATAATTTGTCAAAGATGTGTAAGTAAATTGTGTAGAAAAATGTAACTTGTAAAGGTAAATGGAAATTTTTAGGTAAAAGGAATTTTTAGTAGATCAAAATATAATGTAATGAGATAATAAAAATTGTAAAAATACATTCCTTGTGAAATTTGAGTGATAAAATAATTAGAGAAGTAATTTTAAGAAAAGCGTCGTAATAATTTAACTTTAACGATTTATATACCAAATAAATTTAAAACACTAGGTAAAGTCAAAATATAGTTTTTATAAACTAAATGTAAGTTTAAAAATATATCGGGATCATTTTTGAAAGTAATGGATTAAATATTCAAAATAATAACTCACGGAATACGTTTATTAAATATAAAAATTACAGCGTTAAATGTGAAATGCAATGTCATGAATGAACTATCGGGATGCAAATGATGCTAATGAAATGTAGACTAATCTTAGTCCATATGAAATGTACGTGATGTTATGATCAGGATTTCGGCGGCTAAACCTTAAAGGTTCGCGCGAATTTGGAACACGCAAACCTAGTTTACGATAAATGTTGAAATTGTAAGGCATGAATTGTTTCGAGAAATGACCTGGAAGTACGGGTTGTCACATGTGAGGACATGGCTTCCACAGGCTGAACACAGACACTGCTGCAGACACATATATGCAAATTTTAAAAGGAAATGGACAGGTCTTTTATATAAAAGATTATGCTGCTACCCTTGAACAAGACTTCACAGGAAAGTCCTTTTTAATTTGGTTTTTCTAGTTGCTCACATTGTCATATGTATATATGTTACATTTTTAACACATTCTTGCAAACCACGCAAGATGAAAGATAAAGGAATTAGATCTTTGAAGCTTATGCTTACTTGATGGAAAGGATCCCGCTACTTGGTGCAAAGTATTCTTTGAAGTTGGCGGGCATTGTGAGCATTTGAGAATGGGATATCAGAGTCTTTTAATGGTCAAATCCTTGCTGCAAGAGGTAAGCCAATCATAACAATGCTTGAGGATATTAGGGTGTATATAATGCAAAGAATGTGGAATATGAGTAAGCAAGCATCTAGCTGGAAAGACTCCATAACACCCTCAATTAGAAAGCAACTTGAACAGTTGTGTCTTGACCAAAGGAAGTGGCAAGTGATTCCTAGTACTTATCTGGTTGTAGAAGTTAGGAAGAGGGATGAGGCTTATGGGGTAAACTTGATGGAAAGGACTTGTGGTTGTAGGTTGTGGAATTTGACTGGTGTACCTTGTGTGCATCCTGTTGCAGCATACTTGAGTCAAAAAATGGAACCTGATGTGGGGGTTAGTAGTTGGTATAGTCAGTCTAGATGGTTTGATACATACCAATTCTCAATAAAACCAGTGTATGGTTCTAAGTATTGGAAGCCCACAAGAAACACACCACCATTCCCACCAATAGTCAGTAAAATGCATGGAAGGCCTAGGAAGGTCAGAATCAAACACCCTACTGAGAAACAAAATGAGAACAAAGTTAGTAGAGTTGGAAAGGTCATAACATGTCAAAGGTGTCACAGCGAGGTCATAACAAAGTGAGTTGGGTTAATGTTCCCATAGACAAACCCACAGGCAACAATTGACAAACCACCCACAACAGGTAAGAACAAAAGAGGTGGAATAAGTATAAATGAGGTTTCCCTACAAAAAAGCAATTAGGAGAAACAAGCAAGAGGGTGGGGGGTGCAAGCGAGGAGGTGGTGGCTCATTGTGTGGGGGAGGTGGGTGCAACAGGAGGTGGTGGGAGTAACAGAGGGTGGTGGTTCAGAGTACGGGTGGGGGTCAAAGAAAAGGTGGGGTGCAAGGTTGGAGGAGGAAGCATCACACGGTATTACACTTTATTACTTATATTTTTATTTGTTGTGCAAAAATTTTTTATAGGAAGAAGGAATATTGCGAAAGATTTGCATTATGGAGGAAGAGGCAAGGAAAAGTGCTGAATGGGAACAAAATGGAAGGATCTACCAAGACTGGGATGATATACGCTTTGATGAGTTCTCGAAAAATCCTCTAGACAGAAAACCCACCTGAGTGAACTAGCACACTTGATGAAGCAATGGATGAGTACAATGCTACTATCCCTCAATCTCAGAAGGAGTACAAGCTTGTAGTGTTGATGTATCTCACGAACACCACCAACATAACCTGAACCAACTCCTCCCCATCTTGTGCAAGCTGTAACTGAAGAAAGCCATGCTCCAAGTGCTCCAAGGGCCCCAAGACCAAAACCAGTGATCAGGCCAAGACAAAAGTCAGAAAGGATTGCCAAACGGAGGAAGTTCAACTATCCTGGAGATGAGACTGGAAAGACTCCTGATAGACCATTCAGTTTCTGAACTGTTTTGTAACTTTGTTGCATTGCTTTGGGTCAAAGTAGCGTTACTTTGTTGTCTTAAAACTTGTGAATGTAGGGTAAAAGCTTTGTGTCAAAGCATTAGATATGTGTGCAAAAATGGCACATCTTTTGTAATCACTTTGTGCTGTAACACTATCATTTTGCCTATATATCTAAACAGTTATGCAATGCAAGTTTAATGTTACTTTGTACCTGTAACATCTTTTGGGTCAAAACTGTTATGCAATGCAAGTTTAATTGCCACATTATCATCTTGCAAACAAAAGTTTTTTTATACCACTTGGTACATAAGTTTCATACACCAAAAGGAAGTGGCATATACTACACTGCCCCACAACCATACCATACATCCATACTAACTTACAACCCTACTACCATACATCTATACTACCACTACCATACTACACTACTAGAATAGCTAACAACAACACTAACATGACACACAGTAGACACATCATGAACCCACACATCTTCCTCCAAGTAGACACATTTGAATTTGATCTTTGGAGTTCATCAACCATCCTTGCAACCCTTTCTTTCAACACTGCAAGTGAAAGCTCCATCTGATGTCTATGGACTTCATCTTCAAACATTTCTCTTTGTTAGAACTCATAGAAACATACAACTCGTGCATAGTCCATTTTATACCAATCATCTGTATAACTCTCCATCAATCCAAAAAAAGTCATCACACCTTTGAGGAGAAGACTACAACAAATGAATGAGTAAGTAATGTTGGGGAAAAAAACTAAATAAAATTGTTACTTAAACAACTAAATAAAAGTGTTGGGAAAACATATTGATGGTCTTGGACAAACAAGAAAGCGACGACCTGGATTTCTTTCAGTCCAAGAAATACGTCTAGCCAAACGCAACTTACATGTGCAATGAGTTGGAAGAGTACGCATGAGATATCTATTGCGATTGTTACAAGATGTACGATTGTTGGAAGAAGATGAAGCCATTGCAATGTGATTATTTGTTAGGGTTATTTGAGGGTGTATTAGGTTTCTAGTTGTGATTAATTAGGGTTTCAATTTAGGGGTGGAAAAGTTGTGTGAATTAGGGTTCATGTTTCTGGGTTTATGTGTGTGGGAATTGGGGGAAAAGTAGGAACTGAAACTAGCAACCATGTCACTATATACACCAACATTTCAATTAAAAAAAAATGCAAAGAAACCCAGCGTGGAGGCCAGCGTGGCAAGTGAAACCGGTTAACTTGTTGGTTCCCAGTCATATTGCGTACATAATACAAAATTTGAAAATATATTGCGTACAATGGTAATTTTGAAAGTTCATTGCGTACATTGGTTGTTTTGAAATATTATGTTGCGTATCTTTAGCTTTCACCCTTGATATAAAGAGAGTACTTGTGTACGTGTTATATATCAGAAAAATGAGATATGCAAAATCACGAGTTGCTTCTAAAACATTACGTCGTTTTCTTGTTTCTACATCCATACGATGATATGCTACCACCATTTACATTGCGTTGTATTTGTTCGCTGACGATACACAGCGAGCGCATCAATCACGGGGTTACGCATCAAGGCTCACCGAATCGAGCACGTAAACACCTTTTAAGGACAGGGAACCTCTTCCCGTGCATGACTTTTAACTTTTTCGGGTTTGTACATGTCTTATTGAGAAGACAAGAAGCTGTATCGGAGTTTTGTTTTAAACTATCTGTCACGATGGGGTTGTTGCTACATGTAGTGCTATCTGAAGGTGTCCCTAAAAGGGTGGTGGTTGTTGAGAAGAAGTGCTAGAGTTTTATCTCGACTCCACAGGTTTCATTTTGTTTACTTTTATGTGTTAATTATCAGTTGTCGTTAATTATAGCCAAAGTGTTTGCAATTTGTTAAAACAACAAGAGACAATTAAGATATCCAACATGTAATTCAGAAGTATTAAATAGCATATAAGTATCTAGAGCCCAGCAAAAAAACGGATTCACCATCAAGTGAACAATCGGCCGGTTTAATTATTGTGGAAAATACCGGACCCGGAAAATTTGAACACGGAAAACAAATCTTTCTTTTATAAATTCGCCATAAACAGTGCATACCCTAACCTAAATTCCAGGATCCTCCACTGTCCTTACCACTTAACTGCAACACAGGACGTTGTTTTTAGATTACTTGAGATGATAACATATAGTTCTGAATATCTTTAACTACGTGGTTAATATGTTTTAACATTAGCTGAGCGTTTTACGTGTACCCATCTAACGATCTAGCGATTGAATACATGCAATTCATATGACTTGATCCTGAAAAATAAGCTCAAAATCGTAAGTTTTGTGCGTACAACAATTATTTGAAAGGACTTCACATGCCATGCATGTGGGCTGATCGTATCACATCCATAAACGGTTTTAGGTTTAAATCACTCACTTGTTTTACCTAAGATAACAAACCCGATCATCGAACCATCAACATCACCAAAATAGTAAAAATCACGCAACAATCACATTCGTTTGTATGTAACATGTGCTAAGTAACTAACCTAGTTACTATAGTATGATTTTTGTATGTTTGAGATTGATTTGACCCGCAACAACTTTTTGTCAATTTCTTTCAAATACTAGCATTTAGTATGCACCTTATATTTCTTTTTGAAAGACATCATTAATATGTCAAAAGTTTTGTTGATGTATGCATTATATTGTGGAACGTCTTGAAGTGTATTTGCTTGATACAATTTCTTTGTTTATTTTTAATATTTCAAAAATGTTTTTAATGAACACTAAACTTTAAACCTACAAGTTACCACAATTCTTTTTTTGAACGGCAACGATTTTATTAAAAAACTAGCAAGACGCTAGAAGAACATTACAAGGAAATAAGGTTAGGATTTTTAAACCAAGAATCCCATGAAAACGTCCTATTACATCTACTAGAGCACCAATTAAAAGAGAAAGAAACAATATCATTGAAAAGAACCAATCTTCTAGGAGATGTCTCATCGAAATTGGTACGGTTCCTGAATCCCCAAATAAACCACCACGCAATGTAGCAAACACCCTCCAACAATAACTTAACTTTCATTGGAAGCCGAATCGAAGAAAACCAAGAATCCCAATCGGAAAAATTCACCAAAACCTGCAAATCAAAATCCCACCAACGGCATATCCGACGGAAGATGCTACGAGCCAAATCACACCCGAAAAGAATATGATTGATGTCTTCCTCAGCAGCAGAACATAATGGAAACGAATAAGATTCCAATTCAATTCCTCTACGAGCAAGATTAACTCTAGTAGGAAGAAAATCACGCCGTGCTTTCTAAGCAAAAAAATTAATCTTGATTGGGATGCATTTCACCCATCTCGTTGGTTCTATATGAGAAGGAAGAAATAAATTATCAAGGAAATTACGAACCTCTTTTACCCGAAATACCCCATCTTCAGTTAAGTCACAAATCCATCTATCATGTGATTGAGATAGAGTCACCAAATCCAATAATGAAGATAAATTCACCATCTGTTGGTGTTCGGTCCCTACCCTCACAGGCCGTCTAAAAGAAACCGAAGCCACATTTTGCATTTTATCAGCAACCACCACCTCCTTATCCATCTCGGCCTGAACAAGCGAGGAAAATGAATCCTAAGAGGCGATCTCGACCATTGATCATACCAAAACCGAGTATCACCCCCATTACCAATTCGTTTTTTAGTGAGCTAGAAAATTAAAACCTTTGTCTTCCAACATATGTAATTCACGAATAATAGAACACCAATTAGAAGAAAGATTTACCGGATGCGATGTGATTGAGTTACCATACAAAGCTTTAATAACCCAGAACCACATCGAACCGTCTTGGGAAATAAATCGTCAAACCCATTTTAAAAGAAGGGCTCGATTAAGAGCATGAAAACTAGAAACGCCTAAACCTCCATTTTTCTTCGAAGCTAAAATCTTATTCCAAGCAGCCCAAGTAATTTTCTTAGCCGAAGTATCCATGCCATTAAAAAACTTACTTCGAACAGCTTCCATGGAGTTCAAAATAGATTTAGGCACCTTAAAGATAGACAAATTATATAATGGAGAGGCCCCAAGAATCGCTTTCAAAAGGGTCAATCTCCCTCCAATAGAAAGCGTTCTCACCTTCCATTTAGAGAGACGGGATCTTAACTTGACCAACGTAGGAGTCCAAGCTTTAAGCCATGACATACACTCTCCCACCATCACTCCTAAATAACTAAACCCGATTTTGTAAAATACCACATCCAATTGGCCTTGTGCTGCTTAACAATATCATTTGGAACTCCCACACCATACTTGACTCTTATTAATATTAATTCTCAAGCGGCCTTGAAAAAACATTGAAGAATAATAATAATACCTTTCAGATTGGCATCTGACCATTCCCCTATGAACATAACATCGTCTGCATAGAACAGATGTGAAATATAAGTCAACCCATGTAATCGAATACCTTTGAAAACGCCTTCATTAATAGCTCGAGTAAGATGAGTATGAAAAGGTAAGGAGATAATGGGTCGTCTTGTTTAAGCCCATAATAAAAAAGGGAATTCACTTGTCGGACTACCATTAAACAAGACCGAAGCTTTAGCAAAACTGAAAGTGCCACGAATCCACTTGCACCAAGTATTACCAAATCCGAATGCTTCAAGAACATCAAGCAAATAATCCCATCTCACCGAATCATAAGCCTTTGCAAAATCTACTTTAAAAAACATCGCTTGTTTTTTCTTTCTTTTACACCAATGTAACAACTCATTTAGGATGAAAGGCCCATCTAAAATCTGCCTATTAGCAACGAACGCAGATTGCGTATCCGAGATAAGATCCGAAATTACCAACGCCAACCGATTTGCAAGAACCTTCGTGACAACCTTATACATACTCCCAATCAAACTAATTGGCCGGAAGTCATTCACAAATTTTGCATCCGTTACCTTAGGGATCAATGCAACAAACGACGAGTTACAACCATTTGGAAAAACCCCGGTTTCGAAAAAATGTTCTATAGCATCACATAAATCAGAACCAACAAGATTCCAATACTTCTTAAAAAATTCGAACGAATACCCGTTTGGACCAGGGGATTTATTCTCCCCACATTCCCATACTGCCAACCGAATCTCATCATGAGAAACAACTCTATCCAAATCAGCAGCTTGCATATTAGACAACCTCTTATCGAACGTAAAATTAAGAACCAATCGATGAATATCAGGTTTCTTGAAACGCGCTTCAAAATGACTAAAGAAAGCCTCCTTAACTTTGATCGGGTTAGTGCACCAGATACCATCGAAAAAAATACCACGGATAGCAAGCTGCGAACGTTTCTTGTTAGTCAACCCATGGAAAAATTTTGAGTTCTCGTCCCCTTCAATGGCCCATTTAACTTTGGATTTCTGGATGTAGTCATTAGTTTCCCTTGAAATAATGTCATGAAGTTTGCGATGAAGCTCAGCTCGCCTTATAATATTTGTATCAGAAACAGCCCCGCAATCCACAAGCCTATCAATATCAATTAAGTCGTTCTTAATAGAATTTTTGTCGCCAACCGCGTTCAGCTTCTGATCCTTTACCCAACTCCGAATTCTAGTTTTGAGAGCTTGAAGTTTTTTTTAAAACGAATCATCTTATTGGAATCATTATGGGAAAAAGATCGCCATTCTTGTTCCACCATAGTATCAAATCCCTCCAAGTTGAACCAAGAATGATAGAACCGGAAAGGAATCGGCCCAAAGTCTGCATGAACCTCACAAAGAATAATCGGGCGATGATCCGACAAATGCCGTTCAAGGCATATTGCTGTAATAGATGGGAAAATCGTAAAGATACCTTCAGAAACTAAGAACCGGTCTAGTTTGCTCATTTTTGACCCCAATGGATGAGACCATGTGAACGCATATCCCTCCATCTTTACATCAACAAGGCCCGATGTTAAAACAAAATTATCGAAAACTCTAGCACTAGCCGGGTTAAAACACGACCCACGTCTTTCATCTATAGTCCTAACTTCATTAAAATCTCCCAACATAATCACCTCTCTATTCCAACGGCTTATCAAAGTAGCTATATAATCCCATAGAATACCTTTAGACGAAACCTGCTGTGGAGCATAAACGGCCACAAAAAGAACCTTGGAATTGCTAGGTAACCAAGTCCCATATATAGCAATGAAATTATCTGATAAAGTAGCATAATCTTTTTTAAAAACCGACGCCTCCCATACACATAGGATACCACCAGAATTCCCAATCGCCTCACTATGAACATAGTCGTAATTAGAGTTACCCCACATGAATTTAACTTCCATATGGTTAACACAATGCGATTTCGTTTATTGAATTGCCATAAAATTAATCTTATTTTTTGAAGCTAACTCCTTAATCCACTCCTTTTTCGTCTTGTGCCCAAGACCTTGAATATTAAGGGACAAAATATTCATTTGAGAACATCACCAACTCCTTGTGACCCAATGATATGTTCAAAGTCTTTCATATTACCCTCCATGGAATAGCCCATAGCTTTACCCACCCGTATCATATCCTCTATGACATCCAAAACTGAGCCTCCATTTTTTACCATGTTCCTTTGCACGTATATACTACTCGTTTCCTTATCACCATCCTGAGAGTTATTCAAAACATTAGCACTTACTGCCACCGGAACCTCTTTATCAGAATGGTTCACATTCATCTCCGGAGTAAACCCAGGTGGATGTGACATCGAGGGACTAGTCTTGTGAATATCAACTCCTTTTTCTTTGTTCAGTATACCATAAATGTTAAACGGGTCCTCAGACTTTTGATTCGCCAAATCATCACTATGGAGAATTGGTGAAGATGAATTGTTCCCAAATACAGTTTCTGAGACTTCTTCAACATCACTTAACTCATCATCTCTGGAATTCACCTCACCACTATGCGACTGAGCTGGTATTTTAATCGACCCATGATCAGATTCATTTTCCGAGTTGTATTCCCCCTCCTTTAAATGTATTTTTATATTAAATGAGCTAATTTTTTTTAATTTTTACGTGTAAACATGTGCTTGGTAGTTGCATGTCAGCCAAAACTTATGTTAAAACAAAAGCTTGGCCCAAAACACCCTATTGAAGTAAATGATTGTTTTTCGGTTAGAACGCGCATATGTTTTTTCGGACTGGATGAAGCAACGTCCTTCGAGCATTTACACAACACGTTAGCCTCAAATTGTGTTTGATCTCAAGACCAAGCTTTGGCATGAGAATAAGTATAGGGTATTAGACGAAAGGTTGAGTAATAAATGAAAGAGTTAATGTGTGTGAAAATCAGTTGGTCTTGTAATAAATGAGGTTAGGATATTTAAACTACCCAAGCACTGTACCTGATAGCATGATGAAGTAGCAAGCCGAGCTACTCCTAGCTTAGGTACTAGGCGTCAAGTCACGTGGGGGACAAAATCCCGTAATATCTGGACTAGACGCTAGTATGGTTCTTGAAACGGACCGTTGGATAAAACGGGTCCTCTGGATAAAAGAGTGTTGTGCGTTCATGGTGCTTCGATACATGTCCTTCGAATACGTGTAGCGTCTTTTTTTGTGCATGTGTCCTTCGAACCATACCTCAACACAACCTATGACATATGATCGCAAATATTTAAAATAAACGGACGAGAGGTTTCCATGTTCACGTCACTATGAGAGGATGAACTTTTTTTGACTTAGATGTATGCGGTCTCATCATTTTTATATCAAGACAGTTTCTGTGGCCACCACCAAATGAATACATTTAGCGAGTTTTGAACACTTGACCTCTTATGATTAAACAAAAACCTGATCACTAGATTATTTGATGTTGGTGATCTGATTGTAAATATTCTATGATGGCTTTTTAGGACGATACATTCGTAACGGATCCATCATAGGCTAGATTAAGAAAACTCTAATTATTTGGATACATTGTGACCTAGTTACATCCCAGTTAACTTTTAAGTAAACCCTTTTACAATGTCCGTTTAACCTCTAAAAAGGTAAATATAACCAAAATTGATATGCCTAAATTTCATTTAAGTAGACACATCCAAAATGACCACCTGTATTAATAAGTCTAAGATCTAGTATATATTTACCTACTAAACCAAACCGCAAATGTAGCTCGTACTGTTGATACAATAAAGATTGTGAGGTTGACATGTCTAACAGTATTTGTACCTTTGAGTAAATACAGTGTACTTTTATAATTAAAGTCTCCTTTAAAATGCACAAAATTTTAAAAATTTCACTTAGTACATCTTTTACAAATCAAATATCATATACATTCACTAAAATATCATTTTATTGATTGAAATACAAAATGAACACTTATTTGAGGCATCTCAAAATAACAATATAAACACTTATTATGTGACGAATGAAGTAAGTTCTAAGAAGAGGGACACCATATATATATTACTCCATCTTTCTACATAGAGTAAATTGCAAAACCGTCCTTGAGATTTGCCAAAATTGCTGGCATGATCCCTATCATTTTGAAAGTGCAGACAACGTCTCTATAAGGAACTCTCGAGTGTAATTTTCGCCCCTGACCGAAAACAAATGACAGAATACCCTCCCCTCTTTGTCTACAGGTTTGGGGCATTTCTGTAATTTTATTTTGGTCAGGGACGAAAATTACTCTCGAAAGTTTCTACAAAGACAGCGTCTGCATTTTCGAAAAGGTAAAGATTGCGCCTTTTGTTTGACTAAACCTCAAACACGGTTTTTGCAGTAGTTGCATTGCAAGTAGGCAGAAAATCAGTAGTGCGTTAGCTTATCTGTTAATTTTCAAACAACCCTTGTTTGTGCTCCTTTATCTTTCTAAGCCTCTTCTACCTATGAATTCATTCAAATTCGATACGAGCAGGCTTAACTCTATGTCCCTATATGCTGAATATATTTTTTCCTTCTTTTGTTAATGAGCAAATATGCTTAACGGTACACGGCACATATATTCTTTGTTAGAAAAAATGTGGTACTACTCTCATTTTAATACTAAATACAGTGTTTTATGCATAGTTCTTATTATTATTATTATTATTTTTATTTTTATTTTTTTTATATATTTTTTTTGTCGTTTTGGTTTTGTTTTAGTTCGATTATGTCAAAACCAAGTTCCAAGTGGAGGTTATTCCTGCTAAATAGTTCATATGAATCATAGAAAAAATGTTTTGATACGTACATACTTATCCATTTATCATATCATATACACAGTTAGCAAATGAGTTTTTTTTCCTTTTCAATTTATCCGCAAAACGAGTTATCAAATATGCATGTCACTTTATGCATGTAAACATTAGTACTATTTTTTGATTGTAAGAATTCTATAATGAATACATGTCACTTTATGTCTATGTATCTTTGTGTTTGTATTTAACGTAGTGAGATTCAAGAACGAGGTTTGAGCTGAGAAAAGAAAAAATAATAATTAACGTGGTGGGATATCATAGTCATCGTAAGGTCATAATAATATGTGTTGTTTTTACATTTTTTTTGAACATATTTTGTTGTTTTTACATGAAAGATGCAAAGTTCTATTTTTATGGATATCATTGTCTCGACATAAATGATTAACACTGATAACTTTATCTGACGGTAACGTTGTTTGGAAGTTAATGCATTTTACACTTAGAATATGTCCTGAAAGTGATTCTCCATTAATGGATTAGTTAGCATATTTGATGTTGACATCATTTGCATGGTTGATAACTTGATATTATAACATATACGTTGCTTCTTTACAATTATTGCAGTTTTGAACATGTTCGTGATTCTTCAGTCTTCACACAAAGCATTCTGACAGGCAACATCTCCAATACGCTGTTTTCATTTTTCAATTAAAAAAAATGTAGATTGACGGGAAAACTTTGATCTCGGGTGTTTCACAGGTTTTATGACATGATTCCAGGATCGAATTGATCCAAACAACACCATGTACAATCATCAAAGAAAGGAGCAGTAAAAGGAATACACAGAGAATTGGGTGAACCTTTAATAACGATATTTATTAAACTGGAAAAGGTTAACTGTTATGTTACAGAATTGTACCTATTTATACATAATGAATCGTTGCCTCCAAGGGACATGTCGATTCATTAAACGGTGTAAACTATATAACCGTTGTAACCCTAAACTATTTAACCGTTTCTATCCTAACTATTGGGTTTGTTGGCCCTTGGCCCAAACCAGTAACTAAACTACAACTTATAATCCGACCCAATTACAAACATAATACAAACTTCTTAAACATAAACGTAACATACTTTGATCTAAATACATTTGAGGCTAACATTCTCCTCCCTAATTATTTAGTATCAAAACCTTCTTGCCGTGATCCTTCTGGTTTTTTAAGCAATGACATCAAAGTCATTGTTGTCTTGCTGCTTCCTTGTTGTCCATCTTCATCATCATCATCCAATCTAACGCCAAACTTGTTGTTCTTCTTGTTCATTCCATGTGCTCCATCCTTCACTTTATCCTTCGCACGGTGAGTCCTTGACATCAGCATCTTTGCTTGCTTCACCCACTTCCGAACGCTTTTCAACCTAAGGCACTTGATCCGTTTCATGGTATATCACAACTAAATTAATGAACCTCCTATGGCAATCTGTTATTGCCTCACTTCTTCATCTTTGTTAGACCGTCTTCATACTTTGATGGCTTTTGTTGGTTTGTTGCAAAGGTTTTATCATCATCGTACTATTATCAAATCATCATGACCTTGTCCCCATCATACTCATACATCTTCATCGTTGGGATCATTACCTTTGTCAACCATCATGGTTGTAGGGTTCCTCATGAACCGGGATCTCCAAGGTTGGTTCTTCTTCTCACTCTCTTATGAACACACTGTTGTTCATTCTTTCTTTGTAACAAAACTTGCAGCCATGTTTTCTTCTTCTCCTTTCTAACTATTCTTCTTCGTGAATCTGCCTTTTTTCCTTGGTTTAACCACCGGTCTTTGGTGGTAACCATCTAAACCTTCTTTGTTTCTCTTCAAACGTCATTCATGGCAGATTTTGAGTGTGTTGTTTGATCCCTTCGCTCTGATACCACTGTTTCGCAAGTTTTATGACATGATTCCAGGATCGAATTGATCCAAACAACACCATGTACAATCATCAAAGAAAGGAGAAGTAAAAGGAATACACAGAGAATTGGGTGAACCTTTAATAACGATATTTATTAAACTGAAAAAGGTTAACTGTTATGTTACAGAATTGTACCTATTTATACATAATGAATCGTTGCCTCTAAGGGACATGTCGATTCATTAGACGGTGTAAACTATATAACCGTTGTAACCCTAAACTATTTAACCGTTTGTATCCTAACTATTGGGTTTGTTGGCCCTTGGCCCAAACCAGTAACTAAACTACAACTTATAATCCGACCCAATTACAAACATAATACAAACTTCTTAAACATAAACGTAACATACTTTGATCTAAATACATTAGAGGCTAACATCGGGTGTTTTTTGGCACCAATCATTGTCTCTCACAATAATAGCAGGCATGAAGAGCTATTAGACCATTGAGCTCCTTAACACTCTCGATCTAGTTGGGCACCAAGCGTGTGTCCAGGCCTTCAGCTGCACGAACATGAGCTCTTAATTATGAGAAGTCTCTCCGTGTCTTCATAAATTTTGCGAAATTGGTATCTATCTGAAGTATCTGAAGCAAATTTCAAATATGTGACTTCAACATGGGTCTATTGACTCAACCACAAACACTCTAGATTAATGCTTCAGTGATCACATACGCTGTTTCAGCGAACACCATGAAACTATTTAAGCTATTTTAGGAAAATATAGGTCGAAAATATATATAAAATTTCATTCCTAGATCATCAAGATTAGCTAGGGTCTAGCGATCGAGCTACTCAAAGATTGTCCAATAATTGGCCAGACAGTGTAATTTTCTTCGTGTCATGTGATTGACAGATGGTCCTGCATGTTATTAATTCCCGAGCGACATCTTGATTATGATATGATATGATGTTGGCTAGCTAGTATTCTCGTGTTGTAGCTAGCTGGTTAAAACAAACGATGTCATGTAGTTGTCTTCTAGGCTTGAACACCATATATATACGATAAGATTAAATAGTTATGTAAAGACAATAATATTTGGTCCACTCAGTTTTCATGCATATATAATCGATATCCTTTAGAAAGACAATAATGTTAAATCACTTTGGTTGTTTATGTATTTTGTTGATATTATCATTTAGTTACCTTTATAAAGGACGAGTCAAACTTTGTTTCATAGAACAAAAGTTAACAAAATGATGACATATATAAAACCAGTAAACTTTTGCTTTAAAGAAGAAATCAAACGAAATTTCTCATGATTAAATTCATCGGGTGTATTATATTTTTTTAAATTTTACGAGTGAGTATCGGATGGTTTGAGGCAGTTTTTGGCTAGAACCGCCTCAAAGCAAACCGTAGATGGAAAGTTTGATGTTTACATTTTCCAAAACCAAATCTCGACGCAAAATCTTTTTTGATTTCTTGCAGTTTTTGATTCTCTTTTGTTTTGATTTTTGGTTTTCTTTTCGGTTTTTTCATTCAAGGTCAAGCTTTTCCGATACAATTTTGATTTCATAAATTATTAGCAGATACTAAAATTAAATGTTACTAAGTTTATTTTGTTGGTGGTAACAGCCCAGAAGCAGGGTAAGAAAATCAACAGATGCAATACTAGGTGGTTACTGGATATCACTGCGTAATCACTATCACCAAAACTATTGACTATGCGGGTTACACGAATGTCTACTTGGGATAAGACCAAATGTTAGTTATTGAATTAGGCACAATCAATAACCCTTGCGCATATAAGTGTTTAAGCTCTCAGTTTGTTTCTCCTGGTTTTTGTGTGTTTCTCCGTGTCTTCATGCTGATGAATACCATCTCTATTTATAGCAGAGAATACTAACTCCAAGTCAATGGACATTATGAATGATTAACGGCTAATTAATCACCCATATTAAGCTTCCATTATCATAGAAATAGTGGTTACATGACCAATTAAACGTGGTCATAAAGCAGTCATAACAGGCACTTGAATGAGTCAAAAGTGTTACAAATTAATCATACGCAACACTACCAAAAGGGAACCATTACACTAGCGGCGGAACCATAACACTCTAGGTAGAACAATCGGTTCACTACACTAGCGTAGTAACCAATACACTAGCGGCGAACCATAACACTACCAGCATGACCATCAGTTACTACACTATCAATAGTAACCAATACTACCAGCACAAACCACTATTGAGTCAGGGTGTTCATGGACCTCATGGGTGTACACTCCGTACCTCCTTACCCGAAACTAGGTGGGAACTAATCCCACAAGTGCACTAAAATTTCCAACAAGTCTCCCCAAATTTAGTTCACTTCCTTTGCAAGAAAAACAAACATTAAACAAAACATGTGCTTAAATGAAAATATCCTGAGGATTGAATTTCCATCTTAGTACATTACACGTTCAAATATTCGAGAATCAGGGTGTTCTAAGAATTGAACCCTTCAACCCATTTGAATACCTGAAGATAAAATACACACAAGTTTTCAAACACTTAAAAGCTCCTGACACTTTACAAGCCATGTGTCCATATCCAAATTCATAAATGTTGTTAGAGCCAGTCCAAAGCTCCAACTGAAGCGGCAAAACTTCAACATTCACATAGGTGGTTCCTCTTTATTCATGCTTTTGCCAAGCACTTTTTCAAAGAAATTAACCATTAAGAAGTAAAGACTTCATCCTCCTTCGTGAGGTTCGAGCACAACCTTGGGATGTAAAATAAACATTTGCTCCAGTCCGAATGTTCACTTTCCACATTGAACTTAGCTCCCAAGTTTCCTCAAGAGGGAATTGGGTGTCCTATCATTCAGTCACTAAGTTGGACTTAAACCCATCCCTTTAGCAGACTTTAAAACCAAGTCTCTAGCCAATCCCTTCGTCAAGTGATCAGCTAAATTTTGTTGAGATCTAACAAACTCTGTAGATACCACCCCATTCATGATAAGCTCACGAATCATGCAATGCCTGACACCTAAGTGTCTAGACTTCCCATTGTACATCTGGCTATAAGCCTTTGCCAATGTAGGCACTATCACAATGAGATAGAAATAGGTGCTATAAGTTTAGGCCACAATAAGTCTCGAAGCAAGTTTTCAACCATTCGACTTCTTTACCGGCTTGCTAAAGCTACAAATTGATTCTATTGTTGAGCTGGTGATGCAAGTTTGCTTCTTGGATGCCCAAGAAATTGCACCTCCACCAAGTAGGAATACCCAGCCACCGGTAGACGAATTGTCTTCAGTGTTCAGTCCAACTTGCCGGTGTATCCTTCTAATCTTGAAGGATAACCGTATATGAGACTATAATCCATAGTTCTCTTGAGATAATTGAGTACCCTCCAGGCCTTGCATTGATGAGCACTAGGATTACTAGTATACGCTCAATTTACCCACTTCAAAAGCAATATCGAGGTCTTGTACAAGTCATGACATACATCATGCGACCAATTGCCTAGAATACTCAAGTTGAGATCTGACCATGCCTTTATTAGGCATCGACTTCTCACAAGTATCCATAGGTGTACTCCAGCGGAGTACAATCAAAGTAATTGAATTTCCTCAATACCTTCTCAATATAATGAGACTTAGAGAAAAAATTCTTTTACTTTCATGTTTAATCCTTATACCAAGGATAACATCAGCCTCCCCATGTCCTTCATGGAGAACCTTGATGACAAAAATTCCTTTGTCGTCAGCACGATTTTGGTCAGTGCCAAAAATCAACATGTCATCAACATATAAACAAATGATGACTCCTTTACCAGATTCATCAAATTTGCTATATACACATTTGTCGGCTTGGTTAAGAACATAACCACTAGACAAAACCACTTCATCAAATTTTTGATGCCATTGCTTAGGTTCTGCTTTAGTCTATAAAGAGACTTAATCAGTTTACACACCTTGTTTTCATTGCCGGGCAAGATGAAGCCCTGAGGTTGGTTCATATAAACCTCCTCTTCCAATTCACCATTCAAGAAAACGTCTTAACATCCATCGATGAATAATCAGTTGTGAATTGATGCCAAAGCAATCAACAGTCTTATGAATCTGATATGAGCCATGGGCATAAGTATCAAAATAGTCTATTCACGACTTTTGTTTAAAGCATTGAATGACTAGTCTAGCCTTGAACTTTTCAATAGTTCCATCTACCTTTATTTTCTTTTTGAAAATCCATTTGCAACCCAAAGGTTTGCAACTAGGTGGTAGATCAACCAACACCCAAGTGTTGTTGCCCATGATGGAATCCATCTCATCATTGATTGCTTCTTTCCAAAAAGCAATATCCTGGGACTTCATTTCTTCTTTAAATATCTTGGGATCATCCTCAACAATGAAGCGATTGGAGTATTGGTCAGAGATCTCATCCTTTGTTCCTTCAATTAAATATAATTGAAACTCAGGTCCAAATGACTTTGGATTCCTGACCCTTTTGCTCTTCAGTATAGGTTCAGGGTTGAACCACAACCTCATCGAGGGACCTCGATGATACTTCATCGGGGACCTCGATACACCGTGTCATGAGTTCCATTAAGAATCCTATGACTTGGTCTAGGGACTGATGAGAATCTATTCTCATCAAACATTGCATCCCTTGATTCAATTATGGAGTTAATTGAAACATATTCATTAGGTTGGATAACATTGTAACGCCCCGACCCGACAAGGGTAAAGGAATCACAAGTAATGGTGTCATATCAAAGCAAACATACATATCCAAAAGAAATCTCAACATAAATATTGAAATAATCCAAGTCAAAAGACTTCAATACATAGGTCCCAGCGGAAAAATAAACTCCAAATGAAATGTCTAAATATAAAGTCTAAATGGCATCATAAGATCAACGCTAAAATCTCTAAGGTAAGTCCACACAGCACTCATCCCAAAGCAATACCCAGCTCAATGCTTAGATACCGCCGCGGAAAAAGTGTGGCTGAGCTTCAAAAGCCCGTGAGCAGGATATACAAGCAAAACGAATACAAACGAGAGACGAATCTGAAATAAAGTGAAAGAAAGATAGCAAAATCATAATCATTTCAAAAGATAATCAGGATAATAGAATAAGTTTTATAGCTAACTACCTCGAGCCCAAATACATATGCCATATCATAAACATAATCATATTCACATAAGGCAACATTTGTAGGGGAGACCTACCAGATTATGAAGGGCGTGCATGCGCGCAGCATCAATCATCAAACACATATAGCATATAACATATAATATATAACATATAACAGATCTAGGATGCACCCATACGCCACACAAACATACATTGATAATATAATATAACTTGAGCTCATAACAAATAACAGATAAGGGGCGTGGCGAACTTCACTCTCTTGCCCTAGAGTCATGTCGAGTGCATTATTACGACACGGACATGGAACCCCCATGACTAGTTAATAATTGGCTCAGGTGTCAAACTATCTTAGGTCAAATAGAATGTCATAACTGACATAGATCATATTTTATCAAATGTTTAATCATGTTTTCAAAATCAAAGTCTTCATATCATATAGTTCAAAATCAATGTTTTATGATTCAAAAATCAAAGTTCGAGATAAGCAACAACTCAAATAGAACATTAGGGTTCATAGCAAAGGCTTAGGAAATCCTAATGTAAAAGCTTGAAAAGATCATAAGAAACTGAAAGGTCAGAATATGTATTACTCCATTTGGCAAATGATCGAAAAGAAGAGCAGGGAAAGCAAGGATTACTCCTTCTTCACGTAACCTATACACATTACGATCGTACATATTTATTTATGATTCCATAATCGTCGAAATGATCTTTTAATATTTGGCTTTCATACTTAGTATATTTAATGATCTTAATACTTTAGGGTTTTATAATTAAATGAGACTTAAGTGTTTATAATTAATATCGTAGATTAGGGTTCATTATGTCATTAATTAAAATTTAGAGTTAAATGTGAAAATAGTTTAGCGTCATAACTCACACATAAAATAACGATTTAATATACTTAGCTTCAAAACCCTAATCGACTCTCATTTATATTCTAGGGTTTTCTCATTCTTTAATATCTCATTAATATGCATTTACTTATATGTTACATCTTTTAATGACCCGTTACTTAACCTAACACGTCATAAAACAATCTTTCCTTTTATGTTTCACCATACCGCTTTATGATTTTATGTGACATACAAGTTACTTGCTACTCGGATTAATTACATGGTTACACATTTACAAGTTCACTTGACTTATAATTACGTACACATATGAGACACGATTCACAAACCATTAGGGTTTGGCATATCTTATTCGATTCACATATCAAACTAGGGTTTATGTTTACATGACCTTTACTTGTTTAATATACTTTTAAAACTCATATGTGGTTCGGTTCAATCTAGGGTTTCGATTAATAGGTTATTACACAAGTCTTTAACTCATATTCATTACTTAACTCATTCAAGTTATCATGTTTTACACCTTAGTCGAATTATATGCATGGTTCGGTTCTAATTACATAGGGTTCGGTCCTTATTAACTCGACATATACATAACCCGATTCAATAATACATATGCATTACATAGCTCTTAAATACTTGTAAGGTTTAATCATTAGGGTTTTCCTTGTTTTAATTCCATTCGGCTCGGTCACAAAACAAAACAACAAACTCGACTAAAACAAAACATATTACAATATATATACGTAAGGTACATCAAAGGAAGACGAGAACATGTTATACCTTGACTTGGTTGAGCAAAAATCTCGACACCTAGGGTGTTTGATATTCGGCCGAGCAAGAGAGCAAAGAAAAGAGGCAACAACAAAACTAGGGTTTCACTTTTGTGATTATGCGTTGTATATATAGTAGTTGTATTTGATTTAGGCTTAGGAGGGGATTGGGTTTCGGTTTGGCCCAACCGAATACAACCCAAACACACACCTTATGGCCTTCGGTCCTATGGTCCATCGAAACAAACAAACATGACCCAAGTTATTTACTGGCGTCCAACCTTCGTCATTGCCAAAATTGATTCGTAATATATTAGTTAAGTTTTATTTATTAGATGCGTTAAGTATTTAATTTTAGTTAAATGATATAAATGTATTTTACGTATTTTATAAATTTCGATTCCAAGGGTATTTTAGTCTTTAATCAGATTTTAGTTTTTCAGGTTTTACAATTCTTCCCCTCTAAAGAAAAATTTTCTTCCTCGAAAATTGAAATGAAACGAGCGAAAATGAAAGCGAAATGAGAACATACCAAACTATTCAAAGAAATGAGGATAACTAGCTCGCATCGACTCCTCGGTTTCCCAAGTAGCCTCGTTCGGATGATTTTCCAAAGAATCTTAACGAGCGGAATGACTTTATTTCTCATGACTCTTTCTTGCCTTTCTAAAATAGCTTCCGGTTCTTCAGATAAGGACATATCGGATTGAATTTGATCAAACGGATAAGAAGCAAGCGTTAATAGCGGATGATAGTTGTATCACATTCAAGCCCCTTTCCCGACCTCGATTTTTTTAAACACTTGTTGGTATTAGTCTAAAATAGACCCTTTTTATACTCGAAAAAGAATAGAATACCCTTTTATACTCTGAAAAAGACTCATTTCCTGCAAACCCTTGAATAGACCCATTTACATCTATTATGGACCCATTTTCTCGAAAGTATTCTAAAATTGACTCATTTACAGTCTAAAATAGCCCCATTTTCCACAGGCAAGACCCTAAAATAGACCCATTTGCATCTAAAATGGTCCCATTTCCTCACTCTAAAAAGCGACTCATTTGTAGTCTGAAATAGAATCATTTACCTCTAAAATGGACCCATTGACTGTTACTCCAAAAATGACTCATCTGAGTCTAAAATAGACCCATTTCCTACAGATTTACATATTTTGACCCATTTTCACAACAAACAACCATTACCATTTCATTTTCACATCAAAACTGTCCAAAACCATTAATATAGCATGATACATTGTTTACAAGACCATTTAAGTACAAAGGATATAGGTGACCTTTTACCCAAAAAAAAAAAATACATTGTTTACAAGACCAATCGACCCGTTGCAACCCAAAATGGGTATAAACATATGTTATGCCAAACACCCATTTAGCCTTTACTAAGAACACTTAAAACACACCTTGACACAGCGTTTGACCTTCAAAACTTTACGAATACTTTGACATACGTTATGCCACTTGACTACACTTTCCAATTCATTAAATGACTCACGGGGGTTCCAACATGACACTTGAGCTCGGTATTCTATACTAAGCTCCTAAATGCATACTATCTTCTATCCTTGCATATCAATCCTTTAATCCATATCATCACAGCCATCCATAAAAGTATGCCAACCTACAAAATGGTTTGACACTAAACCGTAAGCACGAATGCTTAGTAAGTAAACGGGTATAACATAACATCATATATCAAACATACATTACGCATCATACTTCGCAAGTCCATCAAAACCATAATCATAAACAAATACCTCAGGCCACTTTAAGCATCACCAACTATCTCAACAACAACTAAACTCACTTATATTAACACTTCACTTACTAGCTGGTTACTAGCTATGCCAAGCCAGCTTATAATCACTTTTCACATATCACATAACTTCCAAACCATTCAATATCCATATCATTATAAGCATATAACTCATAATGTCATGAAATCAACATAACATCATATTATAACCAGTTACTTACCTTAATTCCAAGCTAGTGAAACCAAGGACATCACCTTCTCCATACTTGACATTTAAGCCAACACCACTATAGACATAAACATATAATTAATCAACTATGTCATGGCCATAAATAACAATAACCCCTTTTTAACCATTACTAATTATCACATAATCATATGATGATTATATAATAATTAATCCCACTAAATTATTAACTTAACTTCAATAATACTTAACCCATATTCATCATAACTTCTTGATTTAGCTTATAAACATCATATACCCAATTCCCCCAATTAGGGTTCATAAACCCTAACCTTCCAATCATCAATTAAACACTAATTAGATGTTACTTACTTGAAAAGATCATTGCTAGGTACATTAATATTGGATTGGAACTCTTAACCCTCATCAATTGATCATCAAAACCATCTTGTATTTTCCCTCTTTTTCTTCTTTACGTCACAAACACAAACACTTCTACACTTCCTGGAAATATGAGGAAAAATAGAGAAGTGTCTAGATACTAGTAGGTTGCAAGTTTGCCTAAAGGCACATTTGGTCCTTCAAGTCTCATTCTTTCTATTTTGGCCATTAAATACTTTTATAACAAATTACCACTTGACAACATAGGTCCCCTTACTTTCTATAACTATAACATAACATGTGTTAACTATTAGTTTGACTATCGGGTTGACTAGTCAATTTAACATTCGTTGACTAACCAATCACGTTAAACCTTGGTCAATTTCATCTAAGGTGGGGCCTATTTGTATCCGGGATACGGGTCTAACAGTATCCCCTTAGGAGTGGTACATGGAAAACGTCATGAACATGTGATAACTGAGGCGGAAGTGCTAATCGATACGAAACTTCTCCTATACGCTCTAGAATTTCAAACGGTCCGATAAATCGAGGACTGAGCTTGCCCTTGATTCCAAAACGTTTCACACCTCTAAACGGCGAAACTTTCAAAAATACACGATCTCCAACCCGAAATTCTAAATTACGGCGATGCTTGTCGGCATAACTCTTCGGCGAGACCTAGCTTCCTTCAGCTTTTCTCTAGCAACGGCTACTTTCTCATTAGTGATCTCGATCATTTCCGGACCTTCAATCAAGCGTTCACCTACTTCATCCCAACAAATAGGTGATCTACATTTCCTTCCATAAAGAAGTTCAAACGGTGCCGCCTTAATGCTAGCATGCCAACGTTGTTGTATGTAAACTCTACTAAACATAAATATTCATCCCAACTGCCAGTCCATTCTAAAGCACAAGCTCTGAGCATATCCTCTAAGGTCTCAGTATAGTCCTTTCGACGACCATCTGTTTGAGGATGAAATGCCGTACTAAAATTTAGTCGAGTACCCCAAGCTTTTTGCAAACCCTTCCAGAAATGAGAAGTAAAACGCGGATCTCTGTCGGATACAATAGATTCCGGAGTACCATGAAGTCTAACGATCTCTTGCTGAAAAATCTTCGCCAATTTACCAATACCAAAATCCTTTCTGATTGGCAAGAAATGAGCAGATTTGGTTAGTCGATCAACAACTACCCAAATCGCATCATGCTTCTCCCGAGTAAGAGGTAGTCCAGTCACAAAATCCATAGATATCTTATCCCACTTCCATGTTGGAATATCCAATGGTTGTAACAATCCACTAGCCCTTTGATGTTCGATCTTAACCGGCTGACAAATCATACACTTCGACACAAACGTCGCCACATCTTGCTTCATGCCATTCCACCAAAAGTCTGCTTCAAATCCCTATACATCTTGGTAGAACCGGGATGGATAGTGAAAGGAGAACTATGAGCTTCAGTCATAACTTTATCACGAAGTACCTGATCATTGGGAATACAAAGCCTATCTCCATACCATACAATACCGTCATTATCAACCTTAAACTCCGTCGGCTTACCTTCTTCAACATTTTGCACCACGACCCACAGCCGTCATCTTTCTTCGAGATTCTTTAATTTGCAGTATAAGGTTCGACTCCACCTTTATACTAGCCCAGTATCCATCAAAACCTCGTACATACAACTCAACATCCAAACTCTCTAAGTCACGCAAAATCCTAGGCTCAATCTTGATACTCGCAAGAATGCGATTCCGGCTAAGTGCGTCGACAACTACGTTAGCCTTACGGATGATGCTTGAATGTTGGTGTCATAATCCTTAAGAAGTTCTAACCATTTTCTTTGTCTCATGTTAAGTTCTTTACGAGTGAAAATATACTTGAGACTCTTATGATCGATGAATATATCACACGTCTCTCCATACAAGTAATGTCTCCAGATCTTCAACGCGAACACCACTGCAGCTAACTCAAGGTCATGAGTTGTGTAATTCTCCTCATAAGGTTTTAGCTGCCTCGAAGCATAGGCTATTACCTTTCCATGTTGCATCAAAACACAACCTAATCCTTTCTTAGATGCATCATGTAAATTTGAAATCCTCCGAACAGTTGGAAGAGTCAAAATAGGAGCTGACACCAATCTTCGTTTCAACTCTTCAAAACTCTTCTCTCGTTCATCCGTCCATACAAACTTTTCACCTTTCCTCATCAGTTGGGTTAGAGGTAGAGCTAAGCGAGAGAAACCTTCAACAAAACGTCTGTAGTAACCAGCAAGTCCAAGAAAACTCGACCTCGATCCATGTCGTAGGTCTTGGCCATTTAGTGATAGCCTCAACTTTAGACGGATCCATGGTGATACCATCACCGATACAATATAACCAAGGAAAGCGACTTGTCTTAACCAAAATTCGCACTTCGAAAATTTGGCATACAACTTCTTCTTCCTCAAAATCTCTAAAACTATCCGAAGATGTTCTTCATGCTCTTCTTCAGACTTGGAGTAAACTAAAATGTCGTCAATGAAAACAATAACGAACTTGTCGAGAAACTCATGGAAAACATGATTCATCGGTCCATAAACACGCAGCATTGGTCAAACCAAAAGGCATAACGAGGAATTCGTAATGACCATATCAGGTACGAAACGCGGTCTTAGGAACATCTTGCTCCTTCACACGAATCGATGGTAACCGGACCTCGGGTCAATCTTCGAAAAGAACTTAGCTCCTTGCAGTTGATCAAACAAATCGTCGATACGCGGCAAAGGATAACGATTCTGAATGGTAATACGATTTAGTTCACGGTAGTCGATACATAGACGCATGCTTCCATCCTTCTTCTTCACAAACAAAGCAGGTGCACCCCATGGAGAAACACTGGGTCGAATAAATCCATTTTCTATCATCTCTTGCAGTTGTTCCTTCAACTCCTTCATTCTCTACAGTGTGCCATGCGTACGGAGTCTTCGAAATCGGTTCAGACCAGGGAATTAACTCAATGCTAAACTCAACTTCTCTAGGCTGGGGAAGACCAGTGGAGTTCATCGGGAAAAAACATCGGTAAATTCGCAAACAACCGAAAGATTTTCAATGTTAGGACTCTCCAAAGATGTGTCCTTAACAGATGCTAGAAAACCTTGGCACCCATGAGCAATCATGGTTCGTGCCTTCATAGCGGAAATGAGTTTAACAGATTTGAGAGGTTGAGAACCATGATAAACGAATTCGGGATGTTTTACGTCTCCAAAGATCACCGTGCTAGCATGGCAATCAATTGAAGCTCTATGATAAGCCAAACAATCCATGCCTAGAATGATATCAAAGTCGACCATATCGAGAGGATACAGATTTGCAAAGCGAACACGATCATCAAAACGAAGAGGACACTTAACGTATTTATGATCAATGATCACGTGGTTCTTCATAGGTGTAGAAATCGATAAGTGATTTGTTAACGGTTTGGGCTTCATATTAAGTTTCTTAGCAAATGCAATAGATATAATGGAGTGTGTGGCACCGGTATCAAATAAAACGAAGACAGCATAATCATCAATGAAAAGAGTGCCCGTAATGGTACTGAAGTGCGCTCCGCTGGTTACGAGTAGTAGCATAGACACGTCCAGAGTAGTCGGCGCTTGATGTAGTTTCCGGAATCCCGGGTTCTTCTTAGGGCAATCTTTAATCTTGTGAGCAGTGGAACCACAAGCAAAACAACCACCAGTGGCCTTGAAACACTGCCCGGATGAGCCTTTCCACAAGTAGTACAAATAGGTGGGGGAGGCAAAACCTCAGCTGTCCTCTGTTGACTAGAAGATCACGGAGCACGACCGATTTGATCCTCGAGTGATTGATCCTTGTTGTAACGCGGTTATTGTTACCTTGGTTACGACGATCACTTCCATTCTTACCAGATTTCTATTATCTTGACCCCTCGTCTCGAGGCCAGGTCAACATTCTTTCCTGACCGACCCCGTGATCATAACTCCTATTCACTTGACTCCTCGAATCATAACTCCTACCAGAGTTTCCCTTATAGTCATTGCCTTGAGTCCTACCTTGAATCCGATCACCATCGCGATTACGCTTGTTGGAACCCGAAACCTCATGAAAGATCTCAATGTTACGAGCTGCGTCATTGCAGGCCGACACATTCTCATACTCAATATTAAGCGGTCGGTCCAACACCCACTTCTTCAGTCCCCACTTGAAGTGCTTAGCTTGACGCCTACCATCTCCAGCAATAGCTCCCACAAAACTCACCAACCTCATAAACCTACTCATGTACTCATTGGAATTCTCATAATCAAACCGGTAGATTGCCCGATAATCCTCTCATACCTTTCTTTCGGCAAAGATCGAAGTAACGGTTATAGAAGATAGTCGAAACTCAGTCCGGTACAAGTCACAAAAAGCATCTCCTCCTTTTGCTTGTTTGAGTGCCTTCCACCAATTTAAAGCATCACCTTCCAATTTGAATGCGACCAAACGAAGTCTTAAACTTCGTCTCCACAACCCAGACTTCAAACTTCTCAATATGAGTGATCCAGGTCCTCGGCCTCGGTGGGAGTAGCAGCGATTGCTAAACGAAAGAGGCCTGAGCTTACCGAAACGCTCGAGCCAAGTGTGAATACCGACGGGTTGATTTCCTCCACCACTACCCGGCACCATTCCGACATTTAAATGTTGCGATCAACTGTTCCATCATCTCGGTGTAGTAAGACCGGGAAAAGAGTGTTGAGAGCATTAGCAATCGCAGTATCCATGTTAGTAGCATCATCGTCTCCATCCACGCTACGGTCGCGACGAGTTTGAACCATCTAAATGATATTCAAACGATTAGCAAAATGAACAAAGGTGAGATATGAAATGGAAGTACGCAGAAGGAATCCTAAAGTCTACCCAAATCCTCACATGTCAAATCCTAAGCTCTAAGGTCTCAAAACCTAGGCTCCATATGTCAGGTCCCGACTACAAGTCGTAACACAGGGCTCTGATGCCATAAATTGTAACGCCCGACCCGACAAGGGTAAAGGAATCACAAGTAATGGTGTCATATCAAAGCAAACATACATATCCAAAAGAAATCTCAACATAAATATTGAAATAATCCAAGTCAAAAGACTTCAATACATAGGTCCCAGTGGAAAAATAAACTCCAAATGAAATGTCTAAATATATAGTCTAAATGGCATCATAAGATCAAAGCTAAAATCTCTAAAGTAAGTCCACACAGCACTCATCCCAAAGCAATACCCAGCTCCAATGCTTAGATACCGGCCGCGGAAAAAGAAAAGTGCGGCTGAGCTTCAAAAGCCCAAAGGATATACAAGCAAAACGAATACGAAACGAGAGCGAATACGAAATAAAGTGAAAGAAAGATAGCAAAATCATAATCATTTCAAAAGATAATCAGGATAATAGAATAAGTTTTATAGCTAACTACCTCGAGCCCAAATACATATGCCATATCATAAACATAATCATATTCACATAAGGCAACATTTGTAGGAGAGACCTACGAGTTATGAAGGGCGTGCATGCACGCAGGCATCAATCATCGATAACATATAGCATATAACATATAATATATAACATATAACAGATCTAGGATGCACCCATACGACCCACAAACATACATTGATAATATAATATAACTTGAGCTCATAACAAATAACAGATAAGGGACGTGCGAGAACTTCACTCTATCAGCTGCCCTAGAGTCATGTCAGAAGTGCATTACTGACACGGACATGGAACCCCATGACTAGTTAATAATTGGCTCGGGTGTCAAACTATCTTAGGTCAAATAGAATGTCATAACGGACATAGATCATATTTTATCAAATGTTTAATCATGTTTTCAAAATCAAAGTCTTCATATCATATAGTTCAAAATCAATGTTTTATGATTTAAAAATCAAAGTTCAGATAAGCAACAACTCAAATAGACACATTAGGGTTCATAGCAAAGGCTTAGGAAATCCTAATGTAAAAGCTAACGAAAGAAAACATCATAAGAAACCTTTCTTGAAAAGGTAATATCTGCATACCTTATTCCAAAGTAAATGATCGAAAAGAAGAAACAGGGAAAGCAAAGGATTACTCCTTCTTCACAGAACCTATACACATTAACGGTCGTACATGTTATTTATGATTCCACAATCATCGAAATGATCTTTTAATATTTGGCTTTCATACTTAGTATATTTAATGATCTTAATACTTTAGGGTTTTATAATTAAATGAGACTTAAGTGTTTTATAATTAATATCGTAGATTAGGGTTCATTATGTCATTAATTAAAATTTAGAGTTAAATGTGAAAATAGTTTAAACGTCATAACTCACACATAAAATAACGAATTAATATACTTAGCTTCAAACCCTAATCGACTCTCATTTATATTCTAGGGTTTTCTCATTCTTTAATATCTCATTAATATGCATTTACTTATATGTTACATCTTTTAATGACCCGTTACTTAACCTAACACGTCATAAAAACGATCTTTCCTTTTATGTTTCACCATACACGTTTATGATTTTATGTGACATACAAGTTACTTGCTACTCGGATTAATTACATGGTTACACATTTACAAGTTCACTTGACTTATAATTACGCACACATATGAGACACGATTCACAAACCATTAGGGTTTGGCATATCTTATTCGATTCACATATCAAACTAGGGTTTATGTTTACATGACCTTTACTTGTTTAATATACTTTTAAAACTCATATGTGGTTCGGTTCAATCTAGGGTTTCGATTAATAGGTTATTACACAAGTCTTTAACTCATATTCGTACTTAACTCATTCAAGTTATCATGTTTTACACCTTAGTCGAATTATATGCATGGTTCGGTTCTAATTACATAGGGTTCGGTCCTTATTAACTCGACATATACATAACCCGATTCAATAATACATATTACGTACATAGCTCTTAAATACTTGTAAGGTTTAATCATTAGGGTTTTTCCTTGTTTTAATTCCATTCGGCCCGGTCACAAAACAAAACAACAAACTCGACTAAAACAAAACATATTACAATATATATACGTAAGGTACATCAAAGGAAGACGAGAACATGTTATACCTTGACTTGGTTGAGCAAAAATCTCGACACCTAGGGTGTTTGATATTCGGCCGAACAAGAGAGCAAAAGAAAAAGAGGCAACAACAAAACTAGGGTTTCACTTTTGTGATTATGCGTTGTATATATAGTAGTTGTATTTGATTTAGGCTTAGGAGGGGATTGGGTTTCGGTTTGGCCCAACCGAATACAACCCAAACGCACACCTTATGGCCTTCGGTCCTATGGTCCATCGAAACAAACAAACATGACCCAAGTTATTTACGAAGCGTCCCAACCTTCGTGTACCAAAATTGATTACGTAATATATTAGTTTAAGTTTTATTTATTCGTGAAATGCGTTAAGTATTTAATTTTAGTTAAATGATATAAATGTATTTTACGTATTTTATAAATTTCGATTCCAAGGGTATTTTAGTCTTTAATCAGATTTTAGTTTTTCAGGTTTTACAAACATAGAACCTAAAAGCCTTGGAATACTCAGCATATCCAAAAAAGATGCATTCAATGCCTCTTTCACCCAAAGTTTTCAGCTTTGGATCAGGGAGTCTTACAATGACCATACAACCCCAAACCCAGAGATAGTTCAGGTTGGGTTTCCTTTTAGTCCAGAGTTCATAAGGGGTAACCTTATTCCTTTTGTTGGGAACCTTATTTAATAAATAGCAAGCTGTTAACATAGCTTCACCCTAGAAACCTTGACTTAGACCTGAATTGGACAACATGGAATTAACCATCTCTCCTTCAGCACCCTATAGGGAGCAGTCGTTTCATGGATTATACCAACAGACTGAAAATACAGAGTATCCATGTACTCACCTCCTCTATCAGTCCTTAATCTTTTGATCAGGGACCCAAGTTGCAATTCAACTTCAGTTTTAAACACTTTGAATTTATCTAATGCTTCATCCTTAGTATGTAACTGGTAGACATAACAAAACCTAGAAGCATCATCAATAAATGTCACAAAGTACTTCTTATTCCCCAAGGAGGGAGTGACATGCAAATCACACAGGTCACTGTGTATTAGCTCCAAGAGCTTAAATTCACAACTAACACCCTGAAAAGGTTTCTTAGTTATCTTGGTCAACATGCAAGTTTTACACTTTTCAGTGTTCATGTCAAATGCTAGGATTAACCCATCCTTAGACATATCTTGCATCCTTTTATAGTGTACATGGCCAAGTCTAGTATGCCAAAGGGTAGAGTCAGTTAGGTCAGAGGTGGTCACAAAGGCTGAATTAACACTATCAGTGACAATATTAAGCTTGAACATTTGGTTACATAAATAGCCAAAACCAATAAACACACCATTTTTAGACATGACAAATTTATCAAATTCAATAACTTGTTTATAACCATGATTATTCAAAATACTACTTGAAACCAAGTTCTTCCTGATATCAGGAACATGAATAACATTAAACAAAGTTACAATCTTTCCAGAACTAAAATTAAGATCTACACAACCACGACCATGCATCAAGGCTGTTGACTCATTTCCTATGTGAAGAATAGAACCATCATTCAGTGACTCATAATTCTTAAACCAGCTTCTATCTTTGCACACATGAACTGTTGCACCAGAGTCAACCCACCACGCAACATCATCATCCTGCATAATAAGATTCGATACATATGTAACATAATAAATCTGAAAAACTTATTAAACATATTATGACCTTCGGTGAGTTGGTAGAACCACCACTCACTGAACCATTAGTGCATGATCCATTGGCTTTACCACCAACCTTAACACCTTTGCAATCCCTTTTAATGTGACTAGTTTTGCCACATTTCCAACAAGTAGGTTTTTCCTTCTTGTTAGGATCTGCCCTTGTGTTATCATGATGTTCACGTTTGTTTTTGTTGTCATTGTACCTGGTGGAGTTGTTATGCTCCACCATATTGACAACAGATGCACCAATAGCATTGCTACTCTTTGGCTTGTCTTTATCCTGCACCTTGAGAGATTCCTCAATGCGCAGATGACTGCCCAACTCAACCAGAGTTAACTCCTCCTTCTTATGTTTCAAGGTATGCTTGAAATCTTTCCAAGAAGGGGAAAGTTTATCTATGACACAAGAGACTGAAATAGCCTCATCCATGTGCATATTATGTTGTGTAAACCTTCCAAGTATACCAAGAAGTTCATTGTATTGTTCCATAACTGGTCTTGAATAAGTCATTTTGTAATTTTTGAAATTACTTACAAGGAACTTCTTACTTGATGCATCCTCAGCCATATATTTGACATCCAAGGAATCCCATAGTTCTTTGGAAGATTCAAAGTTCTGATAAATGTCAAATAGAGAATCAGACATACCATTGAGGTAAGCCTCGCAAATGTAGTCATCATTCTCCCATTTGTCGCTCCTCTTGATCCCGCCAGTAGCATCATCCCCATCATCGAGAATAGGTGTGGTTAGCACATACACCACACTCATGCTTGGCAAGAAGAAGTGCATCTTCTTCTTCCATCTCCTAAAGTCCACCCCTTCAAACTTGTCCAGCTTGGCAAAGTTTGAAGCCACGTGTTTCATTGCAGCAGCAGCCATTGATTATCACAAAATAGTTTACTGTGATAGTTGGTGGTAACAGCCCAGAAGTAGGGTAAGAAAATCAGTAGCAATGCAATACCACTAGGTGGTTACCGGATATTACTTGGAATCGTGTTATCACTTTCCAAAGTAAACTATTCGACCCTATGCCTGGGTTACACGAATACCTACTTGGGATAAGACCAAATGTTAGTTATTGAATTAGGCACAATCAATAACCCCTTGCGCATATAAGTGTTTAAGCTCTCAGTTTCTTTCTCCTGGTTTTTGTGTGTTTCTCCGTGTCTTCATGCTGATGAATACCATCTCTATTTATAGTATAGAATACTCACTCCTAGTCAATGGACATTATGATTGATTAACGGCCAATTAATCACCCATAATAAGCCTCAATTATCATAGGAATAGTGGTTACATGACCAATTAAACGTGGTCATAAAGTAGTCATAACCACTTGAATGAGTCAAAACTGTTACAAATTAATCACTGCAACACTACCAGTAGGAACCATTACACTAGCAGCAGGAACCATAACACTACAAGTAGGAACAATCAGTTACTACACTAGCAGTAGTAACCAATACACTAGCAGCAGGAACCATAACACTACCAGCAGGACCATCAGTTACTACACTATCAGTAATAACCAATACTACTAGCACAAACCACTATTGAGTCAGGGTGTTCAGGGACCTCATGGGTGTACACTCCGTACCTCCTTACCCAAAACCAGGTGTGAACTAATCCCACAAGTGCACTAAATTTTCTAACAATTTTTTCATCGAAAAACAATGAAACGAAGTAGATGATATATAACGATGAGAAACATACTACTCCGTATTTTTGTGTAAGAATTGATGTGAGATAAAAAAACATAAACTTTGAAATTTTGTTATAATGTTAGTTAAGAAAGATGTCCTAGAAACTTTATACATGTATCTCTTATTAAACTTTCATGTGTAATGGTATAAAAGCTTACATGCATATTTTTTAAAAGTTTATATAACATTATTATGAGGCAGTTTAGTTTTACGGTTTGAGTTTTTATACACACCCAAAACACGAACAAAAACTTTTGGTTTAAAGAAAAATCAAATTCGAACCCTCACTTTTTAAAGTGTGTTTTTTTTTCCGGTTAGCTTTTGGTTCAGTTTTTTTATTTTTCTTATCGAAATACTAGTTAGAATATTTATTAGGAAACTCAAAATGACTTATGTGACTTTAAATTAAAAACTATTTGTGATTGTAACTTCATTCATTTTGTCTAATTTCACATTGTTTAAAAGACAAAAAAGACTTTCCGATCACTTTTTTTCCAAACTGTTACGAGATCCGAGAAATTGTAAAATTGAATATAAATGTTTTCACCAAAAAGTACCTACCACGTTATTCATGATGTTGGCTTTTGATTATCAGGTGACAGTGGGATATGAATATAAACATGTTTCCCCTTTTGCTACCTTTTCTACTATTTTCTAATGATTCTTCTTAATCTTATATGCCGATATTTGTTGGATAAAAATATAAATAAAAAACAACATACGCGTATCTATTAGGACATTATTATGTTACCTCATATTGTTTCAATATATTAAAACATAGTCAGGATTTCGATTATGATTTTAGAATCTTACGAATTTACGATACTGCAAAGTAAAAATGATCCAGATCCTACGTAGGATATTTGCAAGTTTAAGATTTTATATGATCCCGATCGTGACTATACGATCTTAAGATCTAATCTGATCCGATCTTACTTTTCTCGGATTACAAACTAAAAAAAATTAGAAGAGTTTATTTATTTATTTATTTTTTCAAGAATTCAAAAAATAACATGTTAATATTTTTAAATATTTCATAATCATAATTTACGACGAAATTTCTATGAAACACTCATAGTATTTTGTGTTTATGATTTAAAATAATTTGTAGATTTGTATGATATTACAAATATTAAAAAATAACATTAGAATAAAATATTAAGATTTCGATCCGATCTTACGATCACGATCTTGCAAAAACAAAAATGATCATAGGTAAGATCCTGATCTTGAAAACCTTGTACTAAAATAAAAAGAAACCCTATTATATGCATGTTCTTAAAGTGCTCAAAATATATAAAGAAGAAAATCAGGTAATACTATACGAACTTTGATGCGATAATAATAGAAATGACCTCAATGTGTAATATCTATACAGGTTTTGCTAATATGTGTCCGCTTGCCACATAAATTGTAGCGGATGATTGTATCAAATGATTAGTATTCTCTATTGGGTACGTACCTTTATATTATTTAGGGCAAATGATTGAAAAAAGTATTATACTTATTACCATTTGCTTTTATGGGTAGTGAACAATTTTTTTTGCTTTTATGAGTAATTTTCTTTCAAATTTATTTTTTTAGGGTATTATGTGACATTTTTACCCTTCGGGAAAAAAAAATTCTATTAGTTAAGAGGGGCAAAAATCTCCAAAAATCTCCAAAAATGATGAATTTGAAAAAAAAGTACCCATAAAAGCAAAAAAATTCGTTCGCTATCCACAAAAGTAAATGATGGCAAGTATGATTTTTTTTCAATCATTTGCCCTATTATTTATCCGGGAATTAGGCATGAATTGTCTTGTGCCTGAGATGATGACGACGAAGAAGATAATGCTTAGAAAGTCGAAAACATGTACTTTTTAGCTTCTAGTAACTTTTTTGTCTTGATTTATTGATATTTCTAGGTCTAGCTACTTGTTGGTTGGGGTGTTTTGAAGTCGTGGGGTCTAAGTTTTGTTGAAATATTGTTTCACACTGTTTGCTCAGTTGGTATTCATTTTCGAAAAATTCATAGGCTTACTGAAGAGATTTTGTGATTAAAAGGTTAAAAGTTCGAGTCTCGGCTTTTTCTCACTCTAGTTAGTGCTCCACTAAATCAGAAGAGTTGCAAAAGACACTCAGAATTAAGGTGTTCTCGTCAATTCACACTTTTGCGAATTGTTTCACAGTGTTTAATGTGTCATAGTGTTTGTTTGATTTTGTTATGATATATTGTTTGACTAGCTAGATAGCTCTAATTCTTAGCTATAACACACGTGGGCTAATATATAGATTCTTGCATGCCAGCTATATATATATATATATATATACAGTACCATTTTAAGAGAGATTTATAGACTAGACAAATAAATGACATTTAATTGCATTAACTTAGAGGGGAGAGACATTTTAAAACTTTGAAAAATAAAAATAGTAACTCGTATGATCTTTTGGATTTTTATAAATACATAGTAATAAATTGACAACAACGTATCGATATTTATCTCTTTATAAGAGAGACCAAAGCCAACCATCTATTCTCATAACAATGGAGCCCGAAAGAAATGAAGTTCATCAACCACTGTTAGAACCAATTCAAGATGTAAAACTTTCGACGTCCACGGGTGGCCATGGAGGTAGTGTGGAGCTCGAGAGGGTGCTTTCTGATACTGAAACACCCTACATGAGGAGGTTTGGGTTGGCGTCCAAGATTGAACTTTATCTTTTGTTCAAGTTGGCTGCACCCGCGGTTATGGTTTACTTGATCAATAACGCCATGTCGTTGTCCACCAGAATCTTTTCGGGCCAACTTGGAAACCTTGAACTTGCAGCAGCCTCACTTGGTAACAGTGGGATTCAACTCTTTGCATATGGTCTCATGGTGAGTTTATAAATGACAAAAATCATCATACTCTAGCTATATGATCTTATATACGTGTATATGTTATAAAAGTTAGTATATAGCTAAATGACCTAAAACTGCTCAATTCATAATACTCTAGCTAGTGTCATCGTTTTTGTGACTTTATACAAAAGGTACAATAGTTAGTTTGTGAGAAAACTTAAAAAGCTTCTATCAATATTAGAGGGTTTCAAAAAGTGTCTAGGAGTAATTCAAATAACTATGTCAAACGGATTTATAAAAACTGGAGATGTAAAATACTGGCATATATCAATTAATTATATAAAAACTTAAGGTAACATAAAAAACTTGAACAAATATTATTATTCAACAAATCTTATGCTCAGTTAACATGTTTAAAGTACACAGATCAAATATAAGTATGAATCAAGGGGATGATTATAAATCAATACAAATATAAGTATAGTTTATTAGCTTTAGAATTAAACTGTTTATCAAAAGAACTTGTGTCATTAAAGGTTAGTGGAAAGTTGATTAATGTTAATGTACTAAAAAGAAAAAAGAACTTTTAAAAGTCCTTGTATTAGCTAGGAATATGATTACAGCTAATGTTTAATCTAACACAGTGTTCGGGTATATGATTATAGCTTGGAATGGGTAGTGCAGTGGAGACGCTATGCGGTCAAGCATTCGGGGCACAAAAATACGACATGCTTGGAGTATACCTTCAAAGATCCGCAATTGTTCTCACAGTAACAGCTATCCCGATCACTATGATTTATGTCTTCTCTAGACCTATTTTACTTCTACTAGGCCAATCACCATCAATGGCATCTGCGGCCGCCCTTTTTGTCTATGGGCTCATTCCTCAAATATTCGCGTATGCTATCAACTTTCCAATACAAAAGTTTCTACAAGCTCAAAGTATTGTGGCACCAAGCATGTATATTTCAGCTGGAACTTTAGTTATACACATGATTATGTCTTGGATATTGGCATATAAATTAAACTTGGGCTTACTTGGTGCATCTTTGACTCTAAGTTTGTCATGGTGGATCATAGTGGCGGGCCAGTTCACGTACATTTTGTTGAGTGATAGATGTAAAGACACGTGGACCGGGTTTAACTCAAAGGCATTCGGTGGGCTTTGGGAGTTTGTAAAGTTGTCAAGTGGTTCAGCCGTGATGTTGTGTTTAGAGACGTGGTATTTTCAAATACTAGTACTGATTGCCGGGCTGCTCGAGAACCCTGAGCTAGCATTAGATGCACTTTCGGTTTGGTAAGGCTTATTAATTATGTTACATTGTTTAGTGACAAAAGAAAAAAAACTTACGCCGTAGAGGTCACGGCTTATATGTATCTTGATATTGAATCGTGTCCCATCATTTAGTGTGATCATATAACCTATTTGGGCCCATATTGAAATGGACCGAAACTATATAAATTTTTCCAGTGGCACATGTTGAATGGGTCAATGGGTCTGAAAAGATTTTTTTTTAGTCTTGTGTGGGTCAATAAAAAGATTTATTTTTTATTTATTTTTCTAATATATATATATATATATATATATATTTTTTGTTATTTTGTAATGAATTTATGCAGCATGGGTGTCCAAGGGCTATTGTTCATGGTCTCAGTTGGGTTCAATGCAGCTGCTAGGTTGGTTTTTCTCATTATATCAGACTTAAATGTCGCAATGGTTTGTTTGTACTGTACTATTTTTATATACGATTTCGGGTAACGAATATATGATTTTGCAAAATATAGTGTTAGAGTTGGAAATGAGCTTGGAGCAGGGAACCCAAAAGCTGCAGCCTTTTCGGTGTGGACGGTGACTGGTGTCTCTTTTATCATCGCTGTAGTAGAATCAATAATCATTTTTTCGGTGAGAGATGTTATTAGCTACGCATTCACTACTGGTGAAACAGTTGCTAATGAAGTCTCTGATCTTTGCCCATTGTTGGTTATAACCATCATTCTCAACGGCATACAACCTGTTTTATCAGGTACTACATTAATCATATCAAAATACTTATGCTAATTAATATCATGCAACTTGTGAATACTGAGGTGATCATGAATATATGAATCAAAAGGTGTGGCTGTCGGGTGCGGATGGCAAGCTTATGTGGCATATGTGAACATCGGATGCTATTATGTTGTTGGTATTCCACTTGGATTTCTCTTAGGCTTCTATTTCGACCTTGGAGTCAAGGTACCTTTTATAAACATATATAATGAACCACATTGTACTTTAGAAAAACGACACCAAGTATGACCGTTACACAAATAAGCTCATTGACTGTATCTTATAGGGAATTTGGTCAGGAATGATTGGAGGAACTGGTATGCAGACCCTCATTTTACTATGGTCGACGTTTCGTAGAGATTGGAATAAAGAGGTAACTTTGTCAAGTAAAAAAGTACATGCTCTTTTCGCTATTTCTAACTTTTTCACCGTGGTGAAAACTAAGCTCATTCTTGGTGGAAAATTGTCAAAAATCAGGTGGAGATAGCTACGAAGCGTTTGAATAAATGGGAAGCAAATAAAGAAACTCTTTTGAAGGAATGAAAAAAGATCAAAGTCAATCGCTCAATTTGTTAACAAATTATTTGGATTTGGATACAATCATTCATGCCCATTAATGATTGCATCATATATTTTGTATTCCTTGTGATCATATTTCCAATAAATATGAAGCATTCATAAAGAATAAAAACGCGATCTAGCATAGCGTATTCCAAATTGAATCAAACAAAATATCGGAATATATAGCTGAACCTTTAGTTATACCCAAAACACGTACGTTATTCAGAAGTATTAAATAGCATACAAGAATCCAGAGCCCTCGCACAGAAAAATGGCACCATCAAGTTTTATAAAAACAGTAATTAAAGATCATGAAACCGAAAGTAGCATATGTGGTTGAGCTTTACCTCTGAAGACCTTAATCATGAGTAATTGTTTGTGATCTTTTGTTCATGTTCCATGCAAATTAGGTTGGTCCCTTTGGTCGGAGTCCACGGGTCATCTTTTTGGTCTGATTCTAATTGTTTGTCTGTTTGCTTAAACTACAGTGTTTGTCCCTCTTTCTAAGTGCATGAGTAAGTTCTTCTTTATTAAGTTGACCGGTTCATCCCTTTGTTTTTAGCCCACATGATGGTATTTCCGGCTGGATTAGTCAGCAGGTTGGTACTTTCCAGTCCGTGGATTGGTCCTTCCGGTCTGAGTTCATGTGCTGGTTCCTCTCCTTCGAGTCCAGAGGTCTATCATGCTTTGGGAATGATTGTTTTGATCTCATTGTACGTTTTCAGTTCTTGAAAAAATGACAGCATAAGTAGCCGGTCCGAAAAGCTTATGATTTATTGATTTGCTCTAATGATAAAAGTTGTCGGTTTAAGGATAAAGTTTAGTTTCAAGTAAAGCCAGTCATCATGCTTAAGCTTAACTGTATTATATTCTTACTTGAGCTCTAGCTAGTTCAGTTCACATTCCATATACAATACCATTAAACCTAAATCTGAAAGTGATCTCAACTGAAGAAGAATTGGTTGAAACTAACCTATCATTAATTTCTAAGGCCCAATCCAATTTATGGGGTCGTTTGAGAGACTATTCAACCACAGCTCAACTCTACTGCATTCAGTTAAGACATGCTAGAAAGAGTCAGACAGTATCATAATTAGTACTCAAACAATTGGCTTTGTTTGCATCTTATAATATCCTGCCGTAAAAAGTTTTCATGATACAAATGCAATATTGTCTAGAGCTCGACACTTGGTTCTATATGTAATATGATGCACGACATGTTATTTCTTATTTTCATTGCTTGACTTATTACGCTCCATTAGGTATTGCAAGCAGCATAGGAGAAGTTTGGCTTTTGTCTTGAATATGACTTGCATTCGTTTTGTGCCAACATTTCCAATCACAAGTAACTCTATTCTATCACAACACTTCTCGTACTCTGGTAATCTGTATCAAGTACTATGAGTACACGAGTCTTGTGCTAGCAAGTAGCAACACTTTTAAACAAAAAAAATATGTAAGTGCATCTACGCGGTTGATTGCCCAAATGAGGACTAATCATTGTTTAAGTAGAACTCCATATAGTTTTAAATTATCTGGGCGTATGAGAATATAAAGCATTCAGCAGTTGCTTTAAAAATTACTAGTTTTATCGTTCCATTGATACGGTTACTGTACGTAAAACATATTCAAAGGACACACTTATGTGAGTTACGAGTCACGAACTATGCTTCCTCTTGGAAGTATAGAAAGTTTATCTTTTATTTTTTTAGCGTTGATATAACTTCATTCGTGCTTTAATCTCTAGGCTACTGGATATGTACTAAAGATAACGCGACAGGACTGAGCACCTTGGAAGAGGATGTTAGAACTTTTACAGGACACGTTAAATTTCTGCTGACTGGTATAATGTGAGGATACATTGTTTAATGATTTGATTGCTTGGCTTATAATCCTTTAGGCAATGAAAGCATGGAAGGAACAGAAATCAGAGATGGTTTATGGTTATAACACGAATCCGTTTGGTGATTGCCATTTCCATGGCAAGTAAGTTTCATGATCTTCTTTTTTTTCTTTACGTTATATACTAGGTTGCACGGACACGGACACGGACACGGACACTGACACGGACATGGCGATACGGCAAAATCTAAAAATATAGGACACGGACACGGCGTGGACACGGGAATTTTTATATATATATATATATATATATATATATATATATATATATATATATATATATATATATATATATATATATATATATATATATATATATATATATGTATATATAAACATGTATAAAAAATTAAAATCAAATGAAGTACCATGTTTCATAGCCAAATTTAAGAGTACATTCATAAAGTCATAATTCATAAATCATAAGTCATATTTCATAACAAAGTGTATTAATAAACTACAAAGAATATACATACTTAGTCTATTACTAGAAAAGAGTCTACTAATATAAAACTATAAAAGTGTCCTATATTTACACAACTTTCTGTCACCACTCAGCACTCACCATCAGATAGTGAATTCAACAAATCAAAATCAACAAATCTCACACACAACTGATCGATCGTTTCCCTAATTCAACAAATCAAAATCCCTAATTCAACAAATGAAAAACCCTAATTCGGAATTCCCAAATCAAAATCCCTGATAGATCGTTTGATAGATCTATCATCTGATGTGAATCATCTGATAGATCGTCCAATTGAAGATTGAAAGAGTCGTGCTTTTGGTTCTTTGGATAGATGAGAGAAAGAGACAGACTTTTGGGTATTTTTTTCTTATTAATTGATAATCCGTGTCTGCCCCGTGTCCTACCCGTGTCCGACCCGTGTCCACAAACGTGTCCAGCTCAGATTGCACGTGGGACACGGCACGTGCGTGTCCGACACGTGTCCGAGGCGTGTCCGAGCCGTGTCCGTGTCCGACACGTGTCCGACACCGACACTTCGAGTTTTTAGGCGTGTCCGTGCAACCTAGGTTATATATGAAACTTGGTATTACTTATTCTTGGTATGTGCTCACGTCGTAACAAATATTATACGGCTAAAAATACGTGAGCTTATTGGGGCACCCACGAGTCCAAGAAATCCATAGGCTTGTGGATTGGCTGAACATAGCTTAAGGAGGTGGAGTTTGTGTTTCACTTGTTCTCTAAGTCATATTAAGCCTATATAATGAACCCCATCATTTGGCTACTTGAAACCTAAAAACAAAAGCAAAAGCTCTCCTCTCCTCTATTGTGCATAATCGAACGGTACCCTTATCCCTAAGGGTTTAGTCGACCAAATCAACCAAACACATAGATAGTGAGTTTCGTTGTGTTATTCGTGATTAAAGAACTAGCATTCAACGTTCTTCTATAACGTGTAGTGTGTGCAATCTTAGAGGTGATTTACTTTAGTCACTATAAGGTTTTCGTGAAGATCAAGATCAAGATGTAATTCAAGTGATAAACCAAGATGTTAGTAAATACATACGTTTATTTATTTGTTAACTTATGTGAAGAGAACGGGATCCCTATGAGACTTTTTCTGTTGCGTATACATGTTACTAATATGCAATATAATTATGAAATCCCAATAGTGCAATAACGAGTCATCGTCTGGTATTATTTGTTACACTAGAAAACGTAAAACTTGACATAAAAACGCATGTTTTTCGTGTTTTCTTGAATCTATTTTCATTCAGCCCTTTAGGCGGTTTTAAGTTGTTAAAATCAACCCTAATAAGGTCTAATAATCAGATCTAGAAAACCCTAGATTGGTAGTTTAAGAAAATAAATAAGTTTTCACGTGTTACAAGTTTATCGGCTTATTGGGCTTATTTTTTGTGTTACTTGTTATTAATTTTAATCTAGGACAACCGCATGCATACTTGTCATGGGTGAAACATCTTGGTTTAATGATTATAGTAATTGGTTAAATAATTAAAAGAGCTAGAACGATAAATAACATTATTTAAAACACTTGTGTGGTTAGTTTTATATGATGATTGGCTGACCTAGCGTCCTCTAAAAACTTAATTGCCGCTCTTCTGTATTGAATTGGACATTGAAATTTTGGTGGTAGATTACCATCTAGCCTACAACTTTGTAGCTTACTACAAAAGTTGGGAAAGACTCTTTCTAGGAGTTTTCGGGCCCTTAGTGCATTTATTTTTTCTATCAGCAAGCCATTTTTTATATACTTTTGTATAAGACTTTCGCAATCAAATTATTTGATGTATATATACTATTTATTATTTATAGTAAGTGGGAGCCTTATCTAAAGTGCATAAAATTACTTACAAGTTGTGTTTTGTTGTTTATTTATCGCATGATAATAGTCTGTCTTCTGCTTCTACCCTTTTCTGTCGGTTTAGCAAGCAAGGTTCTTCCAAGTAATATAACTCATCAAGAGAGGAAGAAACTCATTACTGATTTGAAATATTACTTCTAGGAAGAACCTTTCTTATTTTGGAGATGTGTTGATCAATAATCAACCATTGTCGCTGGTAGCGAGGTAGATAAGATCCTTTGGGAATGTCATGCTGGGTGTATGGATGGCATCATGGGATATCTACAACTGCTAGGAGGCTTTGGTGCAGGATTCTATTGGCCGACTATCTTCCATGATGCAAGAAAACTGGTTCAAACCTGCGATGCATGTAAAAGGGCGGGAAATATTTCAAGAAGAGTTGAAGCACCGCAAAACTATATACAAGTATGTGAAATCTTTGATGTATGGGGAATCGAATTTACGGGGTCATTTTCGTTGTATGGAGGAAACCAATACATACTTGTAGCAATCGATTACGTTTCTAAATGGGTAGAAGCCCAGACAATCAAAACAAACAACGTTAGAGTAGTCATTCTTTAGAAAATTATTTGCAAGATTTGGAATCCCTAAGGCTCTCATTAGCAATAAAGGAACCCATTTCTGTAATGCTCAAATGGAGGAAGCCATGAAAAGATATGGAGTGGTTCAAAAAATTTCAACTGCATACCATCCTCAGACAAACGAGCAAGTTGAAAAATACTAATAGAGCATTAAAACGAATATTAAAAAAAATTGTTACTCAAAATAGAAGGGATTGGTCCTTCAAACTAGATGATGTGTTATGTTCATTTAGAACAACCTACAAAACACCAATAGGAACCACTCCTTTTTGGTTGATTTATAGCAAGCCATGCCATCTCCCAGTTGAACTAGAACATAAAGCATATTGGGCTTTAAAATCATGTAATATGCACTATTCTGAAGCAAGAGCTTTTAGGTTTTTGCAACTTCAAGAGTTAGATGAAATTAAGGCTAGAGGCATACGAATCATCCATAACATATACAGAGAGGACTAAAAAATGGTATGACAAATGAATTAAGAATCCCAGGGAATTTATAGAAGGAGACAAGGTACTCTTATACAATTCTAGGTTGAGATTATTTTGGGTAAACTTAAGTTTAGGTGGTATGGGCCTTTCAAGATAAAAATAGCACTAAGAAATGGGGCTGTAATTTTGTTTGATGATGAGGGAGGATCATTTACTGTTAACGGACAAAGAGTAAAACATTATCAAGAAAGCAATTACGAGTTAGTTAACGAGGAAGATGTGATTTTAGAAAATGAAACGTAATAGGGCATAACTTTGAGTCTAGCTACAAGACTCGCAAATAAAGAAAAGCACTTCGTGAGAGGCAACACATGTTTATTTGTTTGATGTTTTTTTATTTTAGTATTTTTTTTATGTCATATATGCTTTCTTATGATTGTTCAATTTTTTTTGTTTCGAATAATTTGTGAAAATACTTTATTTTGTTTTTAACCTCGTCTTAATTGCATATAAAGGTACTTTAAAAAAAATATAAGTATATGAAAATTCTTATTTAGTTTTAAAGAACGAAATTCGAACATGAATTTTTTACAATTTATATTTAGCATATATTTCTATCTTATTTGTGTGTTTGTTTGAGTCAAATATTTCTATCGAGTCGAGATAAATGTTTTAGAAGGAATTTGAGTTTTGAAAGTAAGATTTTTCTAAAAGTTTTTTAGAAAACAAATTGAAAGAATCTGTCAGGTTACCCTAACGGCATCAACATCTCTGAGTGACGGTGTGAGGTACTGTAGCACTCATTTTTTCTAGATTTTCGTTTTATCTTGAAATCTAATTATTGAAAATTTTGAGAATTATTAAATTTCCAGATTCATGTAAAGATTTATTTTGCAAGTATTATATCTTATTTGCTTTCTAGTGTAATTTATTTTATATATCTAGTATTTACCGCCGGTTTTATGTGAGGTTTCGTGTTTTTTTCTTAAGATCTACATGTTATATTGGACAAAAAGTGTAAAACCATTGACTGTGGAGAAACCAAATGCTTCAAAACCGGTAGAAAACCCAAACATTTTTCAATTTCCTGGTTTTGCTCCAAAAATTGATGAAAAAAAGGATTTGACAAAAATAGTCACTACACAACCTTTACCCATTCAAAAAGATACCCAAAAAGTTGTTGAAAGAAACACAAATGTGATTGCACATGGCCTTTCTAGGAGTAGTACACGAAATGTGACTATAAACACTGTTAAAGAATCTGTTGGTTCTAGCGACATGGTCCACAATCACTATCTAGAAGAAGTTAGGAAAAGGCACAGATTCGAAAAGACAGAATTTTAGGTGCTAACCCTAGGGTGATGAATTCTACATGAATGCAAAACACTGCTAGTAGTGGAAAACCATTACCTAGGAACACTCAACAAAACACTAGGGATTGACATGCATCTAAGAGTAGTTACGTAAAGGAAAATGCTATGTACGTAGATTGCAACACTAGGAATTCAAAGTCTTCTTCGAACAAGAAACAATTGCCAATTGACTGTAGCGACAAAGTTAAGTTTATTGTTTTAAACAAAAATGTTGAATTTGTATATCCTGAATGTAAAAAATGTGTCTTTTCAGGCAATCATGATGCATGTGTTACACACTATCTCAAGAAAGTAAATTCACATGCTAAAGTACAATCCACTAAGACACTAAACAGAAACAAACCCGTTGACAAGATGAATGTGGATAAGAAACCTAATAGGTAGATCTTTACAGGACGTACTTTTCTCAAAATGAGTCTTCCGCTGCATCTGAAAAGAAAAAAACTCCTAGATCTTGCCTTAGGTGGATACCCCACGGGAAAAGTTTTCAACAAAGTTAGTCTTAGATGGATTCACATAGGAAAGATTTTTGAAACTTGCAACGACACAAACAATAGTGTGCATCGGAAGTAGAAACCACTAAAACAATTGATAGTGATCACCCTATGAGTGAGGAAACATATACTTCTAACACTGTTATTTGTGAAAAATCTTCATCTTTGGTTGCAGGTGATTCAACTATCTCAGAACCCAGTTCATCAGAGGGTTCCAATTCTGTAAATTCTTCAACATCATTCTTTTAATCTTCTATTTTTAATTTTCCATTGCTTTTATAAAAACAAAAACAAAATACAAAATTTGAAAAACCAGAAAAAAATAAATTACAAAAATACAAAAACATGATAAAATCAAAAATTCAAAAATATTCTTCTACTACATGTCTCTCGTATAATCAATATTCTATACATTTCAAGAAATATCATTCAACAATGATACGGACATGTATAGATGCTTGAGCGAGAGTTCCTATTATTTTTCACATAATGTTTTTTCTAAAACATGTCGTCTCTCAAAAAAAATTTCTTCAAAAATGGCGTATAGTAACCTCGGACTATACACCGGGCTTAAATTAATGGATTTCGTATACTTTAGTTTGAAGCCCGAACTTAAAATGATGATTTCTGATTGTTTCATATCAGAACAAGAGCTTCTAAAAAAGAAGTCCCTAGTGTACGCTTCAATGCACTCCACTTAAAACTGGTGAGAAATTATCATCATCTTCTTGAGCACCTTTTCAAGATTTTTCAAAATCTTTCAAATTATTATGTGCTCATCCAAACCCTTTATCGATTGTAAAACTTTATGTTTGAAAATATGCTTTCTTTAAGGCAGGGTATAAAAATAAAAAATGTTCCATTTTCATGCGAAAATTAAAATACGTTTGTCTCCCCATAAGCTTTCTAAAAACATGACTTTTAATCAGTTGATATAAAAATATCACGGATATGCTATATTTGAGGGGGAGAAGACATGATTAAAATGTGATCAAAATTGTTTAAAGATCGTTGTTGAATCTCAAAAGATCTCGACTAAGACTTAACCAATGAATTGACGAGAAAACAATATAGAAACTCGAAAAGACTTGTTCTTAGTAGAGATGTACCACGTCGAGAGACTCTATATAGACTTGCACTAGGAAGAGTGATGACGCTTACACAACGCGTTCGGGGTCAAAGGAACTTCCTTTTCGTCGAGCAAGTTTTTCAACACCCTAGGCAGTGAACCTAATCGTTGTAGTGTAGTATTAGGGTAAGCCACGGGTATTGATATCGTTCTCTAGGGGAATAGGAATGCTAGTTGAGAATTACTACGCTAAGGTTGGGGTTGAGGAAGATTATTTTTGTGCTTTTTATATTTTTTAGAAAATGGAAATTACGAATCTCGGGGTTTGGATTTGGGGGTTTGGTATTTCAACCGATTACTCTACTTATCTAATTATCTAATCCAAACTAGTGGGTAGTCTATGTCTAATTATTGTGTGCTCGTATGATGATTTAAAGATGTGTTTACTTAGGTTTTACTACTCCTTAATTATCTCCTATTGATGGTTGAATTGTCACGTCCTTATTCTTAATCGCGTTGTGTGTCTAAGGTCGTAGGGTATGCGTTTATCCCTAACTCTTTGAAACTACTAAAGGTTATTGCCTACAAAATCTCTAGGATTTATAAACTTAACACTAAGGTACTCTTCGGATGTTTTTAGCCTACAATGACTCTAGGTAACTATAAGCTAGGGTTCACAAAGATTAATCAAGCATTAATTACACAACGAATGACCTATCGCAATACTAGATCATTAACAATTAAGATAAGAGACAACCAATCAATATTCAATAATTAAGTTTCATATTCCCTAAGCAAACACACAAGTAAATTAGCCGGACATGGGAAACATGCAAGCATACACACAATTAATTGAAGACATACTTGAATTAATGAAGTAAAACACTTATCTTCATGTAAGATAGGGTATAGAACCCTAAAATACTGTACAAGACAGCCTTGGTTCGGTTTAGGTTTTTACTCCACAAAACTACACACTGAAAACTAAAAAATTCGGTTTCTATATATAAGGTTACAATCGCGCGCGGTGTCACCTTTAGATTGTGACGCCGCCGGGTCGCCGTCATTAGGGTTTCGTCTTGGCCACGTTAGCATTGTGACGGCGTCACCTTATGCTTGTGACGCCGTCGCCTTCAATCTCTGACGCCATCTGGATCAAATCTAGGCCATCTGAGCTGCGACGCCCTACTCTTCTAAAACCTGATGCCGTCACTTGAAAATAAGCAATTCGGCTACTGTATCGTCACAAGACATGTCGCGACGGCGTCGCCATTTGGTCGTGACGCCGTCCCCTTCAGTTCCAGCAGCCTGAGTGTCTTGATTCTTGACTTTGGCCATTTTGTTCGTATATTCGCGCCTTTTCATCCGAATAAGTGTCATTCCAGCAATTTGCCTTCAAGAGACCTAAAAAGTGAAAAGGAACGAAATTAGGTAGTAACGGATAAAAAAGTGATCAATTAAGGGCTTAAATGCCCCTCAAAATGGTACCTTTTAAATCCTTATCAAATATCCCTACACTTGGTATTTGTTTGTTCTCAAGCAAATGTGCTTTTAGCCAATTAATTTATATGTTAGGGGTCATGAACATTGGTTTAAAACAATCCACAACACATATAAGCCCCGCAAAAGTCATAACAAGCACGGAAATTACATACTAGCACCTCACAAGTGGTGTTTGGATACTCACATCTCTCGGGTGTATATGAAATATATCAAAGTGGAAATGGAAGATAAACACTTATTATCCGGTCCTAGTATATAGATTACCATAGGCTTGAGACTAGATCAAACCTCCATCGCTTTGGCGTAAGCACCTAGGAAAGACTATCCAAGAGGAATTTTAAAGGGTTGTAATGTTAGGCTTAAGGTAGGGAAACAAAGGGTTTGGTGGGATAGGCGATTTAGTGGTGGCAAGTCAAAAATCTTTATGTTACAAGCATGAGAAGAATGGCGTTGCTAAGCCAAGACTCGACACTCTAAACTCTAGATAACTGAAATAAACATACATAAATTTAAAGATAGATGTAGGATGGTAGCCCGTTATTTTTTTTATTATTATTATTTTTTCCCTCTAATTTTTTTCTTTTCCTCTTTTTTTCGATTTTTTTTCATACACTTTTACTCTACCATCCTCTACGATAACATCAAAATAATAGGGATTTATAGGCACATCCCTACACTTGATTTTTTATTACTCTAACACTAATTTGACCCGAATTGAAAAGATTAAAACACTTGGAGTACATTATTACGCAAATAAAGGGAATTTGAATTTAACGTTCCATTCCCGTCATTTCATAAACTTTAACTTTTCCCATGAGTTCCAATCGTCCCAAAACTGTGTACAAAGGATATGACTCGACTTAGCAACTAGATAATTGAACAAAGGGTTAAGTATGATAACAATAATGCACTAAAAGTGAGTGCATACAAGGTAGGATAATGCGATTTGAGTATACATTTGGGGGTGGGGTGTTAACAATGCTCTTCATTGATATTCCAGAAAACCGAAATGTCACGAGAACCGCGAAAAGGATAGGTTCAGAGGGGTTAACTAGGGGTATCATGTACAAAAAGTGAGTATAATGCAAGGGTGTGGGAGAATTACTCAACCTATGTGGAAGAAGTAATTATATTACGGGTATCAAACAAGGGTTATCCTAATGCCTCTTATCATTTAGTTATTCCTAACTACACAAGTGTAGTCTTACTAGCGATCTCGGGATGCATCACAAAACAAGTTCTAGAATCTATTATACTACCGGTTCACACTCTAAGCATTAAAGATGAATGCTTTAATTCCTACTAATCTAAGGGCGATCCTCACATTTTTTGTGGAATTTAGGTGGTAAAGGGTTTTTTGTGCTAGTCATGTAACTTCCTATCCATAAGACGCTTTTGTTAAGACTTTATATGTCATGAAAAATTGAAAATTTGGTGCCAAAATTACCCTAACCGACATTTTCTCATGGTTTATTACACAAATGCAATTGGGCAAAACAAATAGTCAAGAATAAGCATAGTTTCAAGGTTCCCGTTTTATTTTCCCTCCCTACACTTAAACTGAACATTGTCCCCAATGTTCCCCGAACGAATCAAAGTTATGATAATAGAAGGTAATTAAAAACAAAAGAAACTAATACTCCCCTGATTAGCTCGGTAGGATCCATGTGTGAAGTAGTGGTTAAATCTTTCTTCAAGAAGAATATTATGCGTGAAAAGCTCCTTCCCATCTTTTGTATAATCTTCTTGACAAATTAAACCTGCACACTTGAAGAAAACAAACGAAACCTTCGCGTAAAATCGGCGGTAAAAATATATATAAGACTCAACTAAACTAGGATATAATGCTTGTGGAATGGATGTTTACATATTTTTTCTTTGAAAATTAGGACCTGGAAAATTCAAAAAATTTATAAAAAGCACAGAAAACGAGAAAAAGTAGCATGCTATTTCTGCTCCTCCTGACGCCGTCAGGTTATCCTGACAGAAACAGGTCTGCGATTTTCTGGAAAAATTTATATCTTTAGAATCTGGAAAAAGTCCTGCAAAACCATCCATTATGACTCGATACAAGCATTTGACTCGAACAAACACACATGTATATCTTTTAAATAATTGAAACTCTCATGGTTACGTTTCTTTTTAAAACGTGTGTAATCCTCCCTACACTTATTCCTTATGTAAAATACCTTTATATGTAGTTAAGACGGGGTTAAAGATAAAATAAAGCATTTTTACAAATTAAACATGAGAATAAACAATCAATAAAATATATACGACACAAACAATTAAGCATGGGTTGCCTCCCACGAAACGCTTTTCTTTATTTATGAGTCTTGTAGCTAGACTCGAAGTCGTGCCCCTACGTGGTCTCGTTTTTCATCCTTAATGAGAATTCTATCATGTTGACAAAATTTTCATCGACTCTATACCTAGGCCCTAGGGTCAAACAATCCCTATTGTAAAGTCTCCTTTTCTCCCACATGAAGGGCATACCTTTTTCAACATCGTCTTCGCTTTTTTCCTCAAAAGCTCTAATGTTGTCTCGTTCATAAATAGACCAACAACCATATCCACTCATCTTCCAAGGCATCCTATAAGTGATCTCATCGTTCCCATTTACAAATCTAATTCTTCCCTCAGATTTTTTATAGCTTAATTGAGATTTCTCAACAAACGGTTTTCCTAGAACGACCTAGGACAAACTATAGTCAATGACGCACCCTACATCTTCTAGGACCACAAAATCAACTAGGTAGGTGAAATTTCCTATAAAGACGTGTACATCCTTCACTCTTCCGACAAAATTGGAAATCCCACATGGATACTTAGGGTCTCTCCTAATCTTAAGTCACTCATTCATGATGTCATTGTAAACGGCAGATGACATCACATTAATGGGAGATTTCGTATCTATATAAGCATGCTCAACATTCCTGTAGCCAATCATACAAGGGATTTTAATGTTCCAAGGATTTCCTATCCTAATCTTTGGGCATATCCTAATGATGGGTGATCGAGGATTGTCGACTATGTATTGGTGGTATGCAACTTCCTCCTTAGTGGGTAAAGGTTGAAGTAAGCACTATGTTCCTCATTCCCATTCTTACTCTCTAAACTGTTATCCGAACTACCGCTAATCATAGAGCCAACAACAGAAGCGCTAACCACCTTCTCAACAACATCCCTAATTGTACTATCAAATACCTTTTCTAAATCCCGAAGGTCGTTGTTTCTACTAACATAACGGCTACGACGGTTGTGTTGGTCATTGGGTTGGATTTTGAGTGAAAGTGATTTATTTGGTGGTGGGTTGTCAAATGGTGGTTGTTTATCACCTTCCATGATGAAAAGTGATGGGGTTTACGAAAAAAGGTCACGAAGAAGGGGAATAGACTACGAGGAAGCTACAAATGGGAAAAAATTTACTTGATAGGAATCAAGCAAGGAAGCCTAAGTGAAGTGAACTCCTAACTAGCTATTCTATTCCCCGGCAGCGGCGCCAAAAACTTGATGACGCTTAGACATCGCGTTCTGGGTCAAGGAACTTCCTTTTCGTCGAGCAAGTTTTTCAACACCCTAGACAGTGAACCTAATCGTTGTAGTGTAGTATTAGGGTAGCCACGGGTATTGATATCGTTCTCTAAGGGAATAAGAATTCTAGTTGAGAATTACTACGCTAAGGTTGGGGTTGAGGAAGATTATTTTTGTGCTTTTTATATTTTTTAGAAAATGGAAATTACGAATCTCGGGGTTTGGTTTGGGGGTTTGGTATTTCTACAGATTACTCTACTTATCTAATTATCTAATCTAAACTAGTGGGTAGTCTATGTCTAATTATTGTGTGCTCGTATGATGATTTAAAGATATGTTTACTTAGGTTTTATTACTCCTTAATTATCTCCTATTGATGGTTGAATTGTCACGTCCTTATTTCTTAATCGCGCTGCGTGTCTAAGGTCGTAGGGTATGCGTTTATCCGTAACTCTTTGAAACTACCAAAGGTTATTGCCTACAAAATCTCTAGGATTTATAAACTTAACACTAAGGTACTCTTCAGATGTGTTAGCCTACAATGACTCTAGGTAACTATAAGCTAAGGTTCACAAAGATTAATCAAGCATTAATTACACAACGAATGACCTATCGCAATACTAGATCATTAACAATTAAGATAAGAGACAACAAATCAATATTCAATAATTAAGTTTCATATTCCTTAAGCAAACACACAAGTAAATTAGCCGGACATGTGAAACATGCAAGCATACACACAATTAATTGAAGACATACTTGAATTAATGAAGTAAAACACTTATCTTGATGTAAGATAGGGTATGGAGCCCTAAAATACTGTACAATACAGCCTTGGTTTGGTTTAGGTTTTTACTCCACAAAACTACACACTGAAAACTAAAAATATCGGTTTCTATATATAAGGTTACAATCGCGGACGCGGCACCTTAGATTGTGACGCCGTCGGGTCGCCGTCATTAGGATTTCGTCTTGGCCACGTTAGCATTGTGATGGCGTCACCTTTTATGCTTGCGCCGCCTTCAATCTCGATGCCGCCGGATCAAATCAAGGCAGTCCGAGCCACGCCCTACTCTTTAAAACCCGATGCGCGGTCACTGAAAATAAGCAATTTGGCTATCTGTACGTCACAATCATATGTCGCGACTGCCGCCATTTGGTCGCGACCGTCCCCTTCGTTCCAAAGCAGCCGAGTGTCTTGATTCTTGACTTTGGCCATTTTGTTCGTATATTCGCGCCTTTTCGTCCGAATAAGTGGCATTCCAGCAATTTGCCTTCAAGAGATCTAAAAAGTGAAAATGAACGAAATTAGGTAGTAACGGATACAAAATTAACCAATTAAGGGCTTAAATGACCTCTCAAAATGGTACCTTTTAAATCCTTATAAAATATCCCTACACTAGGTATTTGCTTGTCCTCAAGCAAATGTACTTTTAGCCAATTAATTTATATGTTAGGGGTCATGAAGCATTGGTTTAAAACAATCCACAACACATATAAGCCCCTCAAAAGTCATAACAAGCACGGAAATTATATACTAGCACCTCACAAGTGGTGTTGGATACTCACATCTCTTGGGTGTATATGAAATATATCAAAGTGGAAATGGAAGATAAACACTCATTAACCGGTCCTAGTACATAGATTACCGTAGGCTTGAGACTAGATCAAACCTCCATCGCTTTGGCGTAAGAACCTAGGAAAGACTATCAAGAGGACTTTTAAAGGGTTGTAATGTTAGGCTTACTTAGAGGAAACAAAGGGTTTAGTTGGATAGGCGATTTAGTGGTGGCAAGTCAAAAATCTTTATGTTACAAGCATGAGAAGAATGGCTTTGCTAAGCCAAGACTCGACACTCTAAACTCTAGATAACTGAAATAAACATACATAAATTTAAAGATAGATGTTGGATGGTAGCCCCCCATTTTTTTTTTCACTATAATTTTTTTCTTTTTCTCTTTTTTTCGTTTTTTTTACCATCTCAGTCATCAAAATAATAGGGATTTATACACACTACACTTGAGTTTTATTACTCTACACTAATTTGACCCGAATTGAAAAGATCAAAACACTTGGAGTACATTATTATGCAAATAAAGGAATTTGAATTTAACGTTCCCTTCCTGTCATTTCATAAACTTTAACTTTTCCTATGAGTCCCAATTGTCCCAAAACTCTGTACAAAGGATATGACTCGACTTAGCAACTTATGCAAGCAACTAGATAATTGAACAAAGGGTTAAGTATGATAACAATAATGCACTAAAAGTGAGTGCATACAAGGTAGGCTAAGGCGATTTGGGTGTACATTTGGGGGTGGGGTGTAAACAATGCTTTTCACTGATACAACGCAAGGGTGTGGGGAATTACTCAACCGATGTATAAGTGCAATTATATTACGGTATCAAAACATATACCCAATGCCTCTTAATCATTTAGTAAGTTAATTCCCTAACTTCCCAAGTGTAGCTCCACTAGCTTATCTCGATGTAATTGCAAAACAAGTTCTAGAATGTATTATACTACCGGTTCACACTCTAAGCATTAAAGATGAATGCTTAATTCCTACTAATCTAAGGGCGATCCTCACATTTTGGGTGGAATTAGGTGGTAAAGGGATGTAGCTGTAAATCTCCTATCCATGAGACACTTTTGAGCAGACTAATGGTCTACTTACTATATGTCATGAAAAATTGAAAATTTGGTGCCAAAATTACCCTAACCGACATTTTCTCATAGTTTATTACACAAATGCAATTGGACAAAGCAAATAATCAAAGATAAGCATAGTTTCAAAGTTCCCGTTTTATTTTCCCTCCCTACACTTAAACTGAACATTGTCCCCAATGTTCCCCGAAGGTATCAAAGTTATGATAATAGAAGGTAATTAAAAACGAAAGAAACTAATACTCCCTTGATTAGCTCGGTAGGATCCATGTGTGAAGTAGTGGTTAAATATTTCTTCAAGAAGAATATTATGCGTGAAAAGCTCCTTCCCATCTTTTGTATAATCTTCTTGACAAATTAAACCTGCACACATGAAGAAAACAAATGAAACCTTCACGTAAAATCGGCGGTAACAATATATATAAGACTCTACTAAACTAGGATATAATGCTTGTGGAATGGATGTTTACAGATTTTTCCTTTGAAAATTAAGACTTGGAAAATTTCAAAAATTTATAAATAGCACATAAAACTATAGAAAAAGTAGCATGTCGTTTCAAGCCTTCCTGACGCGTCGCCGTTTGGCGACCGACCGCCGCGTCAGTTATCTGACCAAACCGGTCTCATTTTCTGGAAATATTTCGGAAAATTTATATCTTTGAATCGAAAAAGTCCTGCAAAACCGATAACATCAAATAGTCCCTAATATTAAGTGTCAATTTCACCCGACAATGCTCAAGTATTTATATCATTTATATGGATTTACGCTTGTTTTCCATTGTTTTCCACTTTCGTAAATTACGAGCATTGAGCTAAAGAGACGCGAAATGGAAACATTACTAAAGATTTATCACAAAGTATGCCTATTTTGAAGAGTTACCGCGGAACTTGTCTCTCATTACGCCAAATTCATGCGTGACCACGAAGTCCAACTTATCAAGAGGTTAACTCTTCCCAAAGGTTACGACGTAACTCCATTAGGTCAAAAGAGGTTCCACGCCATACTTACCCGTAACTATCGTGCATCACTTACGGCGTAACCGAAGTTTATTGAAGACCACGGCATAACCACTTATAAGGTTACGCCATAACTAGCAGATCTAGTGCATTTACAAAGAAATAGAAGGTTACGGCATAACTCCTCTATTGGTTACGCCGTAACCCGACTGGCCTATAAATACCCCACAATTCCAGCATTTCAAAGCATCCCATTCCACACACAATACACCGAACGTGGGAAAAAGCTCAAGGCGGTCTAGGGAGCATACTTTAGCTATTTCCAAGGGAGAAGTCATACCATTACGATAAGCTTTAGCGTTTATTATTTATTTTACTTTCAATTCATGTATTTCGTACATTTGAATATTGAATTGATTTGCATGATTAATATGAGCCGCTAAGCACCCTTTGGTGCTAGCCTAGTTATGATTCCTTAATTGTTTTGTTTTGCGTTTACCTTACTTCGTACATATTATTTCTAAGTGTATGCATGCATAGTTTTTTGGTAGTCACCCTTGGTTCGGTAGTTTTGAATGGCGATAGAGGCCAATTGCCTCGGAGATATGACCAACTGACCCTAGGTGAGCGAACTGAGACGATAAGGGTAAGATATGACCAACTGACGACCCTTCTACTTGTGCGATTTGACCAGCTGATCACCTATCGTTTGGATGAACTTAAGAATTGGGAGATGTAGTGTCTTAGTTCCTAACGGTCGGGCACTCACTATTTAGAATCTAGCATGTAGCGGTACTTAATGACTCGGCTTAGGGACCGGAACAACAGACTTATGACGGTGCACTGATTTCTCCTATGGTGGCATCTTTGCTGATAGGTTAGGGCGAATTGACCAAATGTTGTCATCTCAATTTGACCCCCACCAAGTAATTGGAAGTAGGCAGACGTAGACATAACTAGCTAGGAGGATTGACTAGGTTAGCACTACTATTCCTCTATTGATTTCCCTTTACCATTTATTTGCTTTATGTTCTGCATTAGTATTTTAATTAATTAAATCCCTATCAAAACATTTATTATTATGTGACAATTAGACTTAGTAATAATCCAACACACATAGCTCTTGGGACGACCTCGGCTTTACCATTTACTACACTACACACGAATCAGTACACGCCCATAGTGCATTAGGGTAACCATAGGTATAGCGAGACACTATAAATATTAAGACCGTCAAGAAACTCGCATCAAGTTTTAGGCCACGCCGGAGTTATATTAGGATTAATATTAAGTCTTTCATTTAAAAAACCTTTTCTACGATCATATTTCAAATTTTCAGGTACCATGGAAGTTGTTAACATCGATGACCTCACTCTTGAGGAATACTTGGCGTTGACTAGAGCAGATCAAGGGTCGGGTCTCGTAAGACCGGCAATCGAAGCGGATGTTCGTTTCGAGATTAAAGACCAATTTATGAGGGAGCTTCGCGCCAACCCTTTTTCGTGAAACAGGGACGAAGACGCATATGAGCACGTTGAAAATGTACTATACATCGCTAGCCTTTTTAACACTCGGGCGTGTCTCATGATGTCAGTTATGCTTAGGGTATTCCCAATGACCCTTACCGAGCAGCCGAAGATGGATCGAAAGATTGCCCGCCGGGGTAGTTAACACTTGGGCGCTACTAAAGAAACACTTTATCCAAAGATATTGCCCACCATCGAAGATTTCTCATCAGCTTTTGGAGATCCATAACTTCAAACAAGAAGACGACGAAACTCTGTATCAAGCTTGGGACATATACAATGATCTTCTTTATAAGTGTCTTACCAATGATCTAAATAACCAGCAGAAGGTCAATATTGTAACATATTGGATTTCACAAACACACTAAACCATAAGATCAAATAGGCGTATTATGAGTTCTAGAGAGAGAAAGTTAGAGGTTTAGGGAACTTTAGTGAGAGAAAGAAAAATCTTATTATGAGCTCCAACTCTCTACCTTGGAAGGTAGAGAGTATTTATAGTCTTTACATAAATCGCCACCTATCGGGCTTTGGATCAGGCATACAGTGGGTAAAGACCCGTCCGTCCTCCACGGTGTTATTTAACTAAATACTACTTAACATTAAATAACTACGACTACGAGCTTTCTAACGATTACATATACTTGAGGTGACCGAGACTTTAACTATTGGATTTTCCAAATCCTAACAATCTCCCCCTAAGGGAGGTCACCTCAAACATACATTTAAATTACATAGAAAACAAACAAATATATTATTGAGATTGTTCTTGGATTCTTGTTCTGTAGCTCGTAGTCTTTGATTCTTCATTTTGCATGTTTAGGATAATCGAGTGGAGGTCTTTAAGCGATCCACGCGTGATAGTGAGTTTTGAGCCGACTTTGAGATCATCGGCAACATTAAATCTCGACTCATCCAATGTGGTGTTGGTATTATGTGATGTAGTGACTTTTGGACCGACATGCTCACATTTTGGATCATGATTTCTTCTTATCGTGAGTAGCGGAAGCTTTTGTTGATTCATGATATTGGCGCTAGCGAAGCATGGAGTGATAATATCAGAGTCATTGATGCACTAATCATGATTTCTTTCGAGATGAATGTGTTGAGTGAGCATGCGGCTATGGATTGACCGCTTCATTACGATCACCGCGAAACGTAGGGCGTACACGCATACAACGATTAGCAATAAAGCGCACGAAAGTGTCTTTGATCACTTTCGTTGAATTGAGGTACACGCCCACGGTTCCCGCTTGATCATTACAAGTAATGCCTGTGATCGTATAATTCGAAGAATTTCCTTGTGACAGGGTTTCAGATTGTTCTAGCTGTTCTCAAACCGGAGCGTCTCAAAGAAGACAACACGAAGTGAGTGAACCAACGAATAGAGATTCACTGATTGATGAAAAGATATTTGAAAAACAATCGTGTATTGCTCAATAGAAATTTGTTTTTGCAATACAACGAAGGTTTTAATGAAAATCAATTATCAATCATAAACACCTTTTGATATGAAATATTCGTACATGGTTGAAGTGCTAAAGAAAAGAGTTTTTAAGCTCAACGACCGGTTTTTCAAAGGTATCCGTCAATCCATAACCTGAACTAGGATTGATTCAAAATATTGAATCGCCCCATTGTTTCTGTTCAGTTGTCACATGGTTGATCTATAGAATAGATCTCACATGCCACCTACCAGGAGCTTGTTTGATGTTGGCTCCAGAAGGCTTTCCATCTTCATTGTGAATATGTTTGCATATCACTCGAATGTTCTGGCAATACCACAAGGATAATGCGTAGGACTCAAGATATAATCTCTCTTTCCACATTGTGTGAAACAGAGAGTCTTCATTGAAAGTGTCCTAAGGAGATTAATTGATGATCTCGTGGCTCTAGACTCAATTTGTGCATATTTGGATCCTATATCAGAGACAAGGGAGAGGGTCTCCTTCTTCAATATCAACAATCTCTAAGAGAAAGTTGATAGACTATGTAGGTTCCCCGTGAGAATGAAACAAGCCCTTTTGAGAGGAACTTGAGTGGTTTGGGAAGATGTAGTGCAGTGCGTCACTGGGTCCATGACGTCTTGTCTTCAATACCGATGTTACCTTGGTAACCACCAGTAGCATATGAATTGAACCCGGTTTCTGCCCTAAGGTTGAATAAATGGAGGGCTATTTATTTTCACCCTTTTTCTCATTCAATTCTTTTTCATTCTTCAACCCCTTCAATGCTTACCGAGACTTCATAGCTAGAACCTTGTTGGGTTTATTCCAGTACTAGCTCAGTCTCAGTCAGCACTCTTCCCATATCTCATTTTTCTCCTTTTTTTTCAATATACCTAAGGACTACTACACTATCTAGTGGATTGTCCCTGGGTAGATCCCTCCGGTTCTGGCGGATCATGGGAACAAATACCTAACCTTATCATCCTTATATCACCATTCATAAAGTAAAGTTGGTCGGTCTATTTGGTATTATTCATCTGCCATTGTAACCAATTGAAAATCAATCCAGATACTTATGATATATTATCAAAGCATTTTGTACCTGAATTGTTTTTGATATTTTTAGAACAAGTGCTACCCCTCAACATGTGCATCAAGTGTTTGAAATCGTTTTGCACACGGAGGCAAGAGAAAGAATTAACTTCTTTGAATACCATTTTCTAAAAAATATCAACATCACTTCCCTAATCAAATCAAGAAGATAAAGCATTTTGGGTAAGGATGAGGTTTTCATAAGCTTGCTCCCCCTCAATATGTGCATAGATGTTTGAAAATGTTTTGCACATATTAGGAAAAGACTGCACATTGAGATAACTTGATCACGTTTCAAATATTTGTGGTTTAAGATAGATGCTCCCCCTCAACATGTGCATGGAAAATTTGAAATCGTTTGGCACATGTGGGAAGGAGAGCTTGTACATCCTTATAAAACAATTTACCGAATTATCAGTTTAAATCCAATTTAAATCACAAATTCTCCCCCGATCACAATTATCAAATCATTTGAGATTTGTGATCTCTGTAGATTTAAATTGAATTTGAAAGCTTTTAGGGAGAAATGTGACTTAATTATGAAATTTTTTTTGACTGATAAGGATCGGTTTTTGAGACTTTAAACTCCATTGAATAGACATGCATGATTATCTTTTGAAAATAATTGTATGACAAATAACTTTTTGATTTAATTGAAATCATTCTACCCCTCAATCAATGACATAAGTTGTTGATTGGGAGATAGATATTTTGACAAACTTGTAAGTCCTGATGATTATCAAAAATAGAGTCCGAGTTATTTTTCAAAACAACTAGTTTTCATAAGATAGTAAAAATTAGTTTAAAGAATCAGAGCAAGGATTTTGAAAATCAATATAAGGTATGGCTCTGTTCTATCTATGAAAAGCGGGTTATTGCCTGAAATGATAATAAACCATTATTTCACTTTCTCCCAAAAATATTTTTTAATTTTTTTCTCGTTTAAAATTATATATATATATATATATATATATATATATATATATATATATTTTAATTTAATATTCGAACAACATCTAAAGTCCTGTGTCATTCTTTGAATGACAGCACAAAGACCGTAGATATTATCGAATCGAGAAAAACATGACAAAATGACAATATTTTTTTGAAATTTTTTCAAGATTTTCAAATTTTTATGGATTTTTGAAAGTTTTATATTTTTCTATTTGCTTTTTGTTGGTTTTGTAATTTTGTATTTTGTTTTTCAAAAAGATATTTACAAGAAGATAAATTAGTTTAAGAGGATGATGAAATGAGTACCGAGATAAGGATATCATTCAGCACGTTGTAGAAGAAAGAAATCAACATCTCTTAAACTTTAACCACCAAAGCATTCGAGGCTTCTAAGAAAATCGTCGTCTGAACATGAGCCTTCTAAATGAGAATCTTTGGTAGCTTTCCCCAAAACCGACAATCTTCGAATTAAGACCATTTCCCCCAAGAAGTAGAATGTGAAGAAAAACAGTCTCATTGAATGAAGCTCAACAACCCAAAGAAACATGAAAACACCGAAGTAACAAGTTGAACCAGTGATCCTTTCTGCGGTTATCAAACTCGAGATACATGATTAAGCCCGATCACATGAACCTGTTGTGCATCCCTGATGTAAACATCATTATGCGGATTTGTGCAGTCGACTGTACGGGAGAACAATATATCAACATCTTCAATTCACCAAATGCATTCAAGTTATCTTACATATAACCAATCAGCCCATAAAGTACACATGTACCCAACCAGAGTGGAGACTATGACATCCAAGTAACGTGTTGAATCACTGATTATCTCTACGGATATCAACTCTAGAATAACTGAATAAGCTCGATCAAGTGATCATGTTGTGAGTCCCTGATGTATACAAATCTCTCCCCTGATGGTTGCGATCTCATCGAAATCATCATTACATAGTGTACATTAAGCAATAACCAGAAGCACTTTATCATAACCATATTGAAGATGTCGATAAGCAATATCATCTCACGCTCCAAATATTCTTCCCATATTTCTTCCATCTGAACATTGAAGTAACAAATACCAAAAGTCTCCAGAGACCACTTCCCCCAAATGGTTGGAATAATACATCCTTCCCCCAAATAGTTGGAATAATATATCCTTCCCCCAAATAGTTGGAATAATACACCAGAAGCCACGAGTTTAAACACTGAGTTTTTCTACGGTTATGACCTTTGTCTTCCCGGGATAACTTCAATCAAGTAGAAGTGTTAAGTTCATCATGTGTACTCGTTGTGCTTTTAGATGTATGTCTCCTTCCCCCTTGCTGGTTTTGATACCTCAGAATCAGCAACACATTATACATACTAAAACTCTTGAAATAGAGAAGAACAAACAATTAGCTCAACTGAATCCTGTGAGAATCAACTGCTACAGAAACTCTCTATGACTATCTTTATCAACCCATATGTAGACAATTTGAAGTGACCACTGTTGAAGAAAACCCGATATACCAAACTTGCAACTGAAGTCGAATTCTCCGCATTTGTATCTTAAGCTTGCACTTAATGATGGAAGAATGGTGTCGAGAATCTATGCTTCAAGCAAATATCTAAGTACTCACTACTCAAACAAAGTATGAGACATTAACACCTCTTGAGATTATCCACAACGTCATTTGCGTGTGTCACTGAGTAAAACTGCGTAACTCCTTTAAAGTGATAGTTAACCAGGTCTTCAACCATCCACCTCGACTGCTGGTAACTAGATAACCCAAGTCTTCAACTCAAATTCTTAAGCCCGAGCAAGTTAACAAATAAGAACACGCCTTTGTGAACGTCAACTTCAACCTCAAATAAGTGATAAAAGAGTAACTTCGAAGTAATCAACTTGTGTCAAATGCCCAACACGTGAATAAACATACAATCGGATGTACATTGATCGACTGAACGAACCGGAACAAATGATTCCTCAACATCAATGCATTCTTCCTAAAGGTATACATGTAGAGACTGATCTGGAAGATTCACCAATAATGTCTTTGAGCGGATGAGGTAGTCATTTTCCTTAATGTTCATGAGGTTGATTTATAGCGTGCATAATGAGAGGAACAATAATCCGTGAAGATTTGGCAAAGGAATACCAAATAGCGGATCATTATTCATGTACAATAATCCGTGAAGATTTGGCAAAGGAATACCAAAGAGCGGATTATTATTCAATAGTGCAACTACAATATCATGATAGTCGTTATCAACGCCTTGTGAAATAACTAGAGATAAGGTTTTCTTGAGAATTCTGAGAATTACTTCTTAGATGGTGAACCAGTTGAGTCAGTAGGAACTGGAGCATGAACTTCAGAAACTGGATGATCAACATTCGTTAGAGGTTGGAAGTACTCATCAAACATATCTTTAAAACAAAGAATCCCAAACAATGAATCCCAGTTATCCTAAGTAAGTGAAGCATCCATCATATGACCATAATTCAAGCATCCATCAACATGTAGTATATGCACTCGTCTCCCCCTCAAAAATTGCATCCGAAGTTGCCATTTTTGATTTGAACAAGTGAATAAGAATATACACCAATGAACGTAGATCCACTTGAGAGTTGAAAGAGCGTGGAAAAACTCGAAGCTTGTTGATGAAGAATGTCGATGAGAATGGTCATACACATGAAGATTTCTCTTCTTTTGAAGATAAAGCGCACTGAAGCGTACACCTTTCTTTTCTTTGAGGAAAGGGGCACTCGAAGTGTTATCTACTGACGCCATAATGTTGAAGTACGAGGCTGAACGATGTGAGCAGACGTCATAGCGAATGAATATCAAGATTGAGTTGCTTGAACCCGTGAGTTATGAGATATCAATCCATTTGTAATCCATACTTTAAGCCAGTCCATGCAGTGAAGGATCGAAGTATCTGCAACTGAGTAAGGATTACCTGCACTAACATTACAAGCTTGATTGCATATATATTGGTTAGTGACATTAGTATCCAAACCCTTTGGGGTTTCATGGTCAACCTTGATTTTGTCATCAAAAAACAGCTTTCCGGTAGGAATCCACCTAAGTCCAGCATCCTTAAACATTCTACCAGATGGTATCCACTTATGGCAAGGTCTAGGATTGTAAGGCTTCTTATGCATAGTGGGAGACTTATCCTTATTCCTAGTTTCCAAAGATTTAGCAGTTGGTAACCATCTAGGTGAGGCTTTTGGTTTCATTTGCTTCAAATGCACTGTAGATGACTTAGTGTAAATCCTAGACTTAACAGGTTGTACCATTGAATGAGAATTTACTTTCTTCAGGGATTTTGTGAAACATTTATCATGATTAGCATTAAAGATACATTTCAGACACTTTGAGCAAACAGCTTGTTTGGATTCAGAAATAGATCTAGAATTCTTAGAGTGATCTACTATGGGAATAGCTTTAATCGAAATGCAACTACTCTTAGATGTAAGTCCATCCCTAGTCTTTAGATTAGTGTTCCTAGGTAATGGTTTAGAACTACTAGCAGTGCCTTGAAATATCGAAGAATTCATCACCCTAGGTCTTGCACCTAAAATTCCGTCTTTGCGACTCTGTGCCTTCTTTCTAGCCATTTCTAGATAAGAGTTCTTATACAAGTCATTCATATCAATTTTCCTGGGCAAGTGAGGTGAAGTGATTGGTTTTGTCAAAACTTGTTTCGCATCAACTTGGGAGGCAAACCGCGTTTTTGAAAATTTTGGTCGTTCAGATCTAAACGCATTCAGTTGTCTAATAACTGGTTTCCCCAAGTTTGATGGTTTTGAAAACTTAGTGTTCACACTATTCCCTTTTGTTTTTCTGAGCTCATTTTTTAAAGCAACAATAGCGAAATTCTTTTCCTGAAGTTGAGCTTTGAGATCATCAATTTTTGCTATCAAAGAGTTTGTTTCCATTGACTTAGTTCTAGCTTCTTTGACAGAGTCACTTAGTTCTATGTGATTCTTTTTCAAAGACTCATTTTCCTTTAGTAATTTGGCCACACAAACAGCTAATTCATCATTTCTCATTTGAATATCATCAATACCATTAACATCAGAATTACTTGTAACCAAATTACTTTTCACATGCATACCAGAAATATGTTTCTTCAAATTGTTGATGGTTGAGTCTTTGTCTTGAAGCTGAGCTTTCAAAGTGTTCATTTCAAAAAGTTCACGGAATTCAGGAAGTTCCGGATTTTTACATAGTTTGTTAATTTGGAAACTTTCTTCTTTACTTTGTATCGCAATTTCAAGTGAAATGCAATGTTTTTCAAGATTTGAGAATTTGTTTGAAAGTTCATCAAAAGCCTTTTTATCAACCTTATTGTTTGTTTTGAAACACTTAATCTCAGACTCAGCCTCAGTTACAGAACATTTATCAAAGTCATGTTCAGCATCATGATCAGTTTGATTAAGTACTTTATCATATGCACTATGTACCTCATTACATGACACCTGCTCAATTTCTGGTTTGATATCTGCATCCACATCATGTGTAACAAGAGTCACTGAACTACTGGCTGTTTCAAGCTTAACTGTCTCTGAGCCTCTGTATTCAGTGTCAACTGATCCATCATCCGATGCCTTACTGGTCTCAATACTACAATCTATTGATTGTACCCGACATTCATTCACCTTTCTGATCACAACATCCACTTCTTGTGTGCTAGGAGTTACTGAGCAGCTGGTTACATCATTCTTTGTTGTTTATGATATTCTGCATTCAGCAACACCCGACCTTTCTGATACATTACCCGACTTATCACAAATATCTCTCAACTGTACCCGACTCTCATCTACTTTATCATCTTTCTGAGTAACTTCCTCAATATACTTCTCCACATTATCCATGAGATGGATCAGTGTCTCTGTGAACGCGCTAATTTCCATTCCAGTGTGTCTCTTGAAGGACATTTCGGTCATGTCTTGATCATAATCTGATGAGAATTCCCTTCTAATGAATGACTGAAAGTGTTTGTAGATCACTTGAAGTGCATTACTGGAACTATCCTTATGAACCTTCTCATTGTCAAGTTGTAGCTCCAATTGCTCTAGGTTTAACAACAACGTTCCTGTTAATGTGGATAAGTCCTGACGGAAAAGGGCAATACATGTTCGTTCCATTGTTGTGGGTAGAAGTAACATGAGGTGAGAGTGAAGTTGTTGATAAGGTTCAATTCTGCTTTCCTTTTGCATGGCATTCTGTAGCCTGAACAGGTGCAAATCTTTCTCATTGGACTCGGAGCATGAAGAACTCAAATCATCATTGATTAATTCAATCATCTTTAATCGTTCAGTGTAGCATACATTATCATTGGTGTCCACAGCATCATACAATTTAAGTACCTCCGAAATCACTGGGTCATTAGAGTAAGATATGATGTTGTAGTATACACGGGATTTTACAAGTCTATGATTAAAACCGAGAAATAGATTCTTTCGCGGGATTTTACAAAATCAAGAAGAAACCATGATATAGTGACCAATAGAACGTGTTAAGATAGCTGACGGATCGACACAATGATAGAAAATTGTGTGTTGGGTCTTATGTTTGTTTGTAGGATTAGCAGAGATGTTGTTTGGTTGTGATTTAGGTTGGTTGTTGCACGATTTTACGGAGAAATTTAGGTCTAAAAACTTAAAACCTCAATAACTTCTGTTTGGAGCGGATTTAGGCCTCGAGGGTTGACCTGAATCAACTTTAGTTTGTTCGGCGTGCCATTCTCCTCGTTCTCACGGTCGTTTTGATGGGTAGAACTGATTGGTGCAAAACAGTCAAGTTATCTCACTCAAGTCTGCCACTTGTGAATGGCAAACCGTAAGAAACTTAAAACAGTTAAAACACAAATGCAATGAAGATCAGGAGAGTATAGTGTTTCCCCAGGTCGTTAAGTCCCAACGAGCTGTGCGAGAATAGCCAAACGTGTAGTGATCGAGAGATTTGAACGGAAAAGAGATTTTGATAATTATAACTACAGAAAGGGTACATAAACTACAAGGGCTTAAATGCAAATTAAAGGAAATTAAAAAGATAAAAATATTAAATAAACGCTATCACTATATGCAAAATGATGTTTTTTTGATTTTATGTTTTTATAAAACTTGAATTAAAAACTACGCGACGTACACAAGAAAATGTAAAACTTACACAATATTAATCCTAAAAATATGAAAATGACATTTTTACAAACCTAATGATAAAAGAAAATTTTTAGAAAAATAAAATTATTTTTAAAACTATTTATCTAATTATTATTAATTAAAAACTATTTTTAACTATTTAATAATAACCTAAAATACAAGAAAATAGGAAATAAAGCTAGAAAAATAAAATTAGGACTTGGAAAAATCTAAAATAACAAAAGAAAATTTTCAAAACTATTTTTGTATTTTTCTGATTATTTTTCTATTTTTTATGAATTTTAAACTATTTAAAACTAATTAAATTACTAAAAATTACAAATTAAACTATGAAAAATCTGGAAAAATAATTTTTTTACTTTTTATATTTATCTTAACCTAAGAAAAATGAAAAATTATTTTTTTGAAACTTTTCTTAATTTCTTGTATTAAATGCTATTTAAAAATACTTAAAAACTGAATTAAATCAAGAAAAATACTAAACTGACTTGGAAAAATCTGAAAATTTCAAGATAAGCTTAAAATATTATACTGGATCTAGGAAAAATATAAAAACAGTGGGGTGTGTGAAGGAATAAGAGGCTGCAAGGATAAGTGCTTATTATTAAGCACTTAAAGTAAGCAAAATGAAAACCCAAGACCACCACAGCAACACAGAAGCTAAAATATGATAGGAGTACCCAAATGCAACAGATTACAACTATCTTAAACTACTGAATTGCAAAATTAAACAGATTTGATGAATTGAACTTTTATGCTAAAAACAGATTTTTGAGTGCTACTTGTAGCTGGAAAATAAGCACTCACATAAGCTGGAAATTGGAAAACAGCTATTGGGGACTAAAGATGACCTGGTTAGCTACTTGTAAACCAAGGCACAGACTAAGACAAGCTCTTATGAGCTTTTGACAAGCTTCTGCAATAAGCTGAGAAAACTCGTGTGTAACTGAGTTTTGTGAACGAGGGCAATGAGCCTGTTTGACAAGCTCTGTTGGAGCTTTTAGAAAATTACTAAAAATTTATAAAAATGACAATAAGGAACTAGACCAGCTGAACTTTTAAAATCCACAAATCTCACTTGATTTGAACCAGTAATGAACCTGTGAAAAATCTCCTTGGATTGGCAAAAAACTGGTTTTTCAATATTTTGACTTTTGACACAGTTGAGAAACGTTGACTTTGGTGAGATTAGAACTAAATTTATGGACTGATGTTGATGATATATGGTTAAATGAAACTAGTACAAGCTATGCTACTAATTTCCAAACATGAAACAAGCTTTTGATTTCTCAACTCCTTATCAGATATGTAATTAAGACAGATTAATAAGAACTTTGACTTTGGTTGTTTGCAAGTGCCATTTTAAGACAGCAATGAATCAAGTAATGCTATTTGAGACTGAGTATGCAGGTTTTAAGCAAAATCCAAAGCTTAAGCTTTGGTATACCAACTGAACCAAACACACTTTTAGAAACTGCTATGTGATTTAAACTGAGCCATTTATTGAGTTAACTTATTCCACTATTTAAACTAAGTCTAACATCCTAATTATCATTAATTAAACATGTTTAAACTATTTGGTGACCACAAATTCAAAGACAAACACAAACTGCAAATTGATCAAAAATTTGGAATGAGAAACAAACTTACAAGGGTCCAAGCTTATGTTGCAGCTTAAACCAAACCAAACACTACCATTCTAAGTCAAGTCCAACCCAAATTCATCTCTGCAACACCCACTATCCAATTCCAACCTGCTTGAACCAAAATTTCTTCTTTGTTGACTTTTGTTGACCATCAACCCATTATGCTTGAAACTGAACTCCAGGCTTACAGAAAGCTATATTGAGATTATATAAGCTTGTCTGAGCTTATAAATAAGCTAATTGAAGCTTTAAGATCAGATTTTAAAACTGAAAATTGAAACAGTGGACATGAAACATTAATTGAAAACTCAAACTTGAATTGATGCTTGATAACAGTTGAAGTACAATGAAATACTTGAGTTTGATATCTTTTAGCTTGAAATTACAACTTTAAAGCTACTTAAAACATTTTAAGAAAAATACGACATACTTAAAATTAAAAACTAAAAACTGGTTCTCTCCCCTGCTTCTCTTCCTCTCTTTTATACTCCAATAAGCTCCACGTGTCCTTCTGAGCCAATCCCACCTCTCTATTTGACCAATGGATGAGTTTTGAGCATTTTGGCCGTTTTTATCATTTTGGCGGGAAACACTGGTTTGACTTGTAGCTCTGTATCTTATCAACTAGGGGGGGTGGCATTTAATGTGGTGGGTTTGTGATGATGGGGTGGGTGGTTTGAGGAGAAAAGGTGATGGGATATGTTGAGTGTTTGCAGGCAACTTGGAGAAGACAAGGAGGAGGTGGCGGGTAAAGCAAAGGGTTTGATTTTGGTTTGACCTGGGGTCCAAAATAGGGAGGTCAAAGGAAATGGCAGGGGCCAAATGTGATAATGGCAGGGGCCAAATGCAGTTTTGACAAGGCTTGGCTTTATATTGACAAGGACTAAAACTGAATTTTTTTTATATTTGAGGGACCAATTCTGCCATTTTTCCAAAGTTCTCACAAGGATCACTTTTGACAAGTTTTAATAGTACAAGTACCATTTTTGACATTTTAAAATTCTCAAAGGACCATTTTTGCCAAATTTCAAAGCTTGAGGGACCTTTTCTGCCATTTGACAAAAGATTTATTCAAGGACCATTTTTGACAACTTAGAATATTTCAGGGACCTTGAATAACATTTTTCTTCATTTGGTTTTACCAGGGACTGTTTTTGACAACTTTTGAAACTTGGGGGACTAAAACTGCCAATTATGCAAACTTTATACGTTTTTCACCAGATTTTGATATTTTTGCATTTAAAACATATAAAACACTTATTTGTGATATTTTTATCATTTTGATGCATTTCTGAGTGTTTTCAAATATTTTTGCAGTTTAAATGGTACAAAAATGATGAGTATTTAGACACTCATCAATCCCCCACACTAAGATATTGCTAGTCCCTAGCAATGTTTTGAGAAAAATTAATGGATTTCAACTCTTTACCAAAAGCCATTACTTCTGGAGTAGCCAAATGTTTCAGTTCAAGTAAGAACCATGGTACACCGATAACCATGTGATTTTGAGCAAACCACCGACTTCCAACGGATTTGATTTGTCTTTACCGGAAGCCGTTTGCTCTGGACTAGCCAACTCTTAGATAAATTATCAATATTATCTTTGGTGGGCTGATTACCAATTATGGTTTTTCCACTTGCCTTTACCACAAGCCATAAACTTGCGGGCTAGCCAACTCTTCACTTTTAAGGATATGGTGAGTTGAATACCATACAATTTTGGGCAAATTGCAAGCCGTCAACGGATTTGATATATCTTTACCAAGAGCCGTTTGCTCTTGGATTAGCCAATCCTTTTGTTTATTAGACATGGCGGATTGATAACCAAATGAGTAAGTGCAAAACACTTACTCCAAAAAAAATTTTGGCCAAAATTGGGGGAATTAGGCGGTATAATTACATGATAAAATTCGTGAGAATTCCCCCACACTAGAAATGAATATTGCCCTCAATATTCAAAGTACCGGCGGTTATGCCGAAGCTGAGAACGTAAAAGGGAAATACTACGGCCATTATTTGAAAGATTTTTTTTTTTTTTTTTTTGAAAACTTATATATATACACAACATGTGGGGCAACCCCCCCACACTAGGGTGGTAGAAAGTAGAAAGAAGTCAGAAATATGGGTGAAAACCCATATGGCATGCTACTGTTTTTGATTACCGAGTCGCTAGCTTGACTCGACCCCGAATTCATTGGTTCATGGGGAAGTAAGTGGAAGAGACAATCTACATCGGACTTTCATTCAAGATGTTTGGATAAACATTTGAAGCACGTGAAAGTTCCACACCGATGAGATATAGATAGAACCGGCTCAAAAATGATAAATGAAAATGCCGGGATCAAAAATAGTGTCCTCATTCCCGAAGGAGAAAAGGGAACAAGAAGTCACACCATATGTGAAGAAAAGAAAGAAAATCATGATAAAAATCATGACTAACTCCTCATTATCAGAAGGGGAATTCATGATTTTTGGATCATGAATCTCATCAGTGAGGATAGAATCGTCATCACATGATGGAAGAGATAAGTTAGAATACAGAGGTGGGACAAGTGGTGTGCTCGGAGAGCTAGCAATTTCCACCACTTCCGTGATGGTCTCTGTATCGGCCTCAGACATTTCATCGAAAAGAGGATTTACTTTCCCAAAAGTGTAGTCATTATTAAATTCAAAAAGAGGATTTGAGAAAATCCCGGAAGTAACCTCGGAAATGTCAAGAGAATCACAAAAAGGCAAATCACAATCACTATCGGATATATCCTCAGACTCACTTGGGATTGGGATAAGATCCTCAACACTTGATGATTCCGTTTCCGAAATAGTGCTGAGATGATCATCCTCCATTATGAGAGAGTCTTTGGAAGCAATAATAGGTAAGATAGGTGTGATAGCAATAGACTGAGGGAGTTGAGAAATGATATTTTTCAAAAGAATAACACTCTCCTCGTCGTCCTCATAATATTCCCTCATTTGAATAGTATCCTCATCATCATCGTCATCATATCGGATTCTTATATTCATCTGCTGAAGCTTACATACCATTCTTTTCATTTGTAGTTTCTTTCGAATGCGTATTTCTTCGGAACTTTGTGGAAGATTACACTCCTCGTAATCATTGATATGCTGTGAAGGCTCGGAAGTCTGAGTACTAGGATTAGCCGTTCGTTCTTCAGCTAGTAATTCTCCAATAGTTTTATCATGATGATGAATGATGGAATACTGTGGGGGTTGGAAATTGTCAAAACCGGGAGAATTGGAATTGTGAAAATTTTGATTCATCGGTTGACATTCAAAATTCGCATGAGGACCCCCACAATTCTCACAACAGATATAATTGGGAAAATAACTTTCACCAAAGTTCTGATTGTAACATGGTTCTGGCTCATAGACAAGCGGGACCCGTGGTGGACAATCAAAACCGTAATGAGAATCATTCCCACAAAACTTGCATGAGTAGGATTCGTATTGGGGCGAGGTAGGTAGGAAAAATCGGGTGTTTCATTATAAGAAATGGGATCGGGATTACCGACAAATTTGTCTCCGAAACTCACATTGGTACATCGCCGACAATTTCCACCGTTAAATGGACCTCCACACCAGGAACATGTCGAAAACCATGACATAAAGAATTAAACGGATAAGAGGGATAAGAGATGAAGAATAAAACGGTTATAGAGGATACGAGAGAAAGAATCAAACAGATAACAGGGATAAGAAGAATCTTTTTGGATTTTTGGATTTTTATAAAAAAATATAGATATATATAGATGGTATGAACAAGGAGTGAATATTCAAATCACTAATCTGCTAAACGTAAGATAATTAGCACAGCTCCCCGGCAGCGGCGCCAAAATTTGATTGGTGCAAAACCGTCAAGTTATCTCACTCAAGTCTGCCACTTGTGAATGGCAAACCGTAAGAAACTTAAAACAGTTAAAACACAAATGCAATGAAGATCTGGAGAGTATAGTGTTTCCCCAGTTCGTTAAGTCCCAACGAGCTGTGCGAGAATAGCCAAACGTGTAGTGATCGAGAGATTTGAACGGAAAAGAGATTTTGATAATTATAACTACAGAAAGGGTACATAAACTACAAGGGCTTAAATGCAAATTAAAGGAAATTAAAAAGATAAAAATATTAAATAAACGCTATCACTATATGCAAAATGATGTTTTTTTGATTTTATGTTTTTATAAAACTTGAATTAAAAACTACGCGACGTACACAAGAAAATGTAAAACTTACACAATATTAATCCTAAAAATATGAAAATGTCATTTTTACAAACCTAATGATAAAAGAAAATTTTTAGAAAAATAAAATTATTTTTAAAACTATTTATCTAATTATTATTAATTAAAAACTATTTTTAACTATTTAATAATAACCTAAAATACAAGAAAATAGGAAATAAAGCTAGAAAAATAAAATTAGGACTTGGAAAAATCTAAAATAACAAAATAGAATTTTCAAAACTATTTTTGTATTTTTCTGATTATTTTCTATTTTCTATGAATTTTAAACTATTTAAAACTAATTAAATTACTAAAAATTACAAATTAAACTATGAAAAATCTGGAAAAATAATTTTTTTACTTTTTATATTTATCTTAACCTAAGAAAAATGAAAAATTATTTTTTTGAAACTTTTCTTAATTTCTTGTATTAAATGCTATTTAAAAATACTTAAAAACTGAATTAAATCAAGAAAAATACTAAACTGACTTGGAAAAATCTGAAAATTTCAAGATAAGCTTAAAATATTATACTGGATCTAGGAAAAATATAAAAACAGTGGGGTGTGTGAAGGAATAAGAGGCTGCAAGGATAAGTGCTTATTATTAAGCACTTAAAGTAAGCAAAATGAAAACCCAAGACCACCACAGCAACACAGAAGCTAAAATATGATAGGAGTACCCAAATGCAACAGATTACAACTATCTTAAACTACTGAATTGCAAAATTAAACAGATTTGATGAATTGAACTTTTATGCTAAAAACAGATTTTTGAGTGCTACTTGTAGCTGGAAAATAAGCACTCACATAAGCTGGAAATTGGAAAACAGCTATTGGGGACTAAAGATGACCTGGTTAGCTACTTGTAAACCAAGGCACAGACCAAGAAAAGCTCTTATGAGCTTGGGACAAGCCCTGCAATAAGCTGAGAAAAACTCAGTGTGTACTGAGTTTTGTGAACAGGGCAACTGAGCCCTGTTTGACAAGCTCTGTTGGAGCTTTTAGAAAATTACTTAAAAATTTATAAAAATGACAATAAGGAATTAGACCAGCTGAACTTTTAAAAACCACAAATCTCACTTGATTTGAACCAGTAATGAACCTGTGAAAAATCTCCTTGGGTTGGCCAAAAACTGGTTTTTCAATATTTTGACTTTTGACACAGTTGAGAAAAGTTGACTTTGGTGAGATTAGAACTAAATTTATGGACTGATGTTGATGATATATGGTTAAATGAAACTAGTACAAGCTATGCTACTAATTTCCAAACATGAAACAAGCTTTTGATTTCTCAACTCCTTATCAGATATGTAATTAAGACAGATTAATAAGAACTTTGACTTTGGTTGTTTGCAAGTGCCATTTTAAGACAACAATGAATCAAGTAATGCTATTTGAGACTGAGTATGCAGGTTTTAAGCAAAATCCAAAGCTTAAGCTTTGGTATACCAACTGAACCAAACACACTTTTAGAAACTGCTATGTGATTTAAACTGAGCCATTTATTGAGTTAACTTATTCCACTATTTAAACTAAGTCTGACATCCTAATTATCATTAATTAAACATGTTTAAACTATTTGGTGACCACAAATTCAAAGACAAACACAAACTGCAAATTGATCAAAAATTTGGAATGAGAAACAAACTTACAAGGGTCCAAGCTTATGTTGCAGCTTAAACCAAACCAAACACTACCATTCTAAGTCAAGTCCAACCCAAATTCATCTCTGCAACACCCACTATCCAATTCCAACCTGCTTGAACCAAAATTTCTTCTTTGTTGACTTTTGTTGACCATCAACCCATTATGCTTGAAACTGAACTCCAGGCTTACAGAAAGCTATATTGAGATTATATAAGCTTGTCTGAGCTTATAAATAAGCTAATTGAAGCTTTAAGATCAGATTTTAAAGTTGAAAATTGAAACAGTGGACATGAAACATTAATTGAAAACTCAAACTTGAATTGATGCTTGATAACAGTTGAAGTACAATGAAATACTTGAGTTTGATATCTTTTAGCTTGAAATTACAACTTTAAAGCTACTTAAAACATTTTAAGAAAAATACGACATACTTAAAATTAAAAACTAAAAACTGGTTCTCTCCCCTGCTTCTCTTCCTCTCTTTTATACTCCAATAAGCTCCACGTGTCCTTAGAGCCAACCCCACCTCTCTATTTGACCAATGGATGAGTTTTGAGCATTTTGGCCGTTTTTATCATTTTGGCGGGAAACACTGGTTTGACTTGTGGCCCTGTATCTTATCAACTAGGGGGGGGTGGCATTTAATGTGGTGGGTTTGTGATGATGGGGTGGGTGGTTTGAGGAGAAAAGGTGATGGGATATGTTGAGTGTTTGCAGGCAACTTGGAGAAGACAAGGAGGAGGTGGCGGGTAAAGCAAAGGGTTTGATTTTGGTTTGACCTGGGGTCCAAAATAGGGAGGTCAAAGGAAATGGCAGGGGCCAAATGTGATAATGGCAGGGGCCAAATGCAGTTTTGACAAGGCTTGGCTTTATATTGACAAGGACTAAAACTGAATTTTTTTTATATTTGAGGGACCAATTCTGCCATTTTTCCAAAGTTCTCACAAGGATCACTTTTGACAAGTTTTAATAGTACAAGTACCATTTTTGACATTTTAAAATTCTCAAAGGACCATTTTTGCCAAATTTCAAAGCTTGAGGGACCTTTTCTGCCATTTGACAAAAGATTTATTCAAGGACAATTTTTGACAACTTAGAATATTTCAGGGACCTTGAATAACATTTTTCTTCAGTTGGTTTTACCAGGGACTGTTTTTGACAACTTTTGAAACTTGGGGGACTAAAACTGCCAATTATGCAAACTTTATACGTTTTTCACCAGATTTTGATATTTTTGCATTTAAAACATATAAAACACTTATTTGTTATATTTTTATCATTTTGATGCATTTCTGAGTGTTTTCAGATGTTTTTGCAGTTTAAATGGTACAAAAATGATGAGTATTTAGACACTCATCAAGAACGCTGAAAACGGAGTTACAGATCAAAAGTTATAGCCGTTTGAAGTTTTGTCGAGAAAAGTCAACAAGTCGCTAGAGACAAGTCGCTATAAACCTTGAGAACAAGTCGCTAAGTCACTAAGTCGCTAAGCACCAAGTCACTAGCATGTCAAGTCGCTAAGACACAGTCAAGTCGCTAAATAACAACTCGCTAAGCACCAAGTATCTAGCAAAATTTTGACAGCAAGTCGCTAAGCACCAAGTCGCTAAGTTGTCAAGTCGCTAAAGAGCAACTCGCTAAGCACCAAATCGCTAAGTTGTCAAGTCGCTAAAGAGCAACTCGCTAAGCACCAAATCGCTAACACCAAGTCGCTAACAAACTTAAGTACAAGTCGCTAACTTTCACCAAGTCGCTAGCCGTAGTGGAGACTCCACTAAGTGTACTTTTTGTCGGCTTGTCTCAATAGACAAGTCGCTAGCTCAACTCGCTAAGACCTTCAACTACAACTCGCTACCAAATTGCAAAGTAAGTCGCTACCAAGAAAACTTATCCGTGGCTCAAGTCGCTACCTAGAAAATCACATAAACACCACTTTTCAATCCAAAAACAACCCAACCACGATGATTCAAGCTTACCGAATCAAAACCCAAGCACATATAATGATTCTAAACACAAAACAACACCCAAGATTCAAACTTTAACACTAGAAATGATCCAAATGATGCAAAAACCACTAAACTTATTCAAACTCTAAAACCACCTAAAAGTCACTAGAAATCCAAAGATATGTAAGAGATGATCAAACCATGGCTCTTGATACCATTTGTAACATATTGGATTTCACAAACACACTAAACCATAAGATCAAATAGGCGTATTATGAGTTCTAGAGAGAGAAAGTTAGAGGTTTAGGGAACTTTAGTGAGAGAAAGAAAAATCTTATTATGAGCTCCAACTCTCTACCTTGGAAGGTAGAGAGTATTTATAGTCTTTACATAAATCGCCACCTATCGGGTTGTGGATCAGGCATACAGTGGGTAAAGACCCGTCCGTCCTCCACGGTGTTACTTAACTAAATACTACTTAACATTAAATAACTACGACTACGAGCTTTCTAATGAATACATATACTTTAGGTGACCGAGACTTTAACTACTGGATTTTCCAAATCCTAACAAATATTTTCTATAAAGGAATAAATGTAACTACAAGACAGATGCTGGACTATAAAGGACCTATCCCAAACATGACTCCTACTACTGCAATTGAAGCCATTCAAAAAATGGCGGACCATTATCAGAAATGGCACGACGGTGGAAGCAAAAGAAACATAGGCGGAAGTTTTGACGGAATTACAGCAATAACTAGTAAAATTGGAAGTCTCAGTCGAGATATGCTGAAGGTCAGAGAAAATGTTCATGCCATCCAAGTGGGTTGTGAAAGTTGTGGAGGAGGACATCTTACGAAGAATTGTCCTCATATGGACGAAGAGGATATTGAAGAAGCTAAGTATGGAGAAAATAGACCATTTTACGGTGATAATCGAAATAGTAATGGTTATCATGGAAATTACAACCATGGGCCCTATGGAGAAAGAAAGCCCAGTCTTGAAGAAACAATTAATAAGTTTCTGGAAAATTCAGCCCAAAGGCAAAAGGAGCAAGATGAGTGGTTGAAGGAATTCCAGGAAAACACTGACAGAAACATTTCCAAACACGACTCAACTCTGAAAAACCTTGAATCCATGGTGATAAAGCTCAGTGAAAAAGTAAGGAGAAATAACGATAAACCTGAAGGATCTAAACCAGCTATGGAATGTAAGGTAATTTTTTCTGATGATAACTCAAAGGTTCAGGTCAATGATACGAATTCAGGGGAAGATTTCGTCAACAGATCTGAGTTACGCCGTAACATGCCTAATGAGTTACGGCGTAACCTTGTGTTTGACAGCGACAACGGGGTTGTGAAGAATACTGAGGAAAGAGACTCTAATGAGTTACGCCTCTCAGTTACGGTGTAACTGGGATACATGGGCAGAAAAATTCCTCGACGTGGACGAGTCAGAAAAACTCGAGGAACTCTCCCTTGAAGATGAAGAAGAGCCACTTATCACTCAATGGTGTACTCCTGTCATCATTACTAATGAAGAAACCACTAGGGCATGGCCTTCATGCAGCCCTTTCTACGAGTATTGCAATTGAGGAGACAATGAAAGAAAGGAAGAATGGATGTGCCCTCATGCGCGTGAAAAACATTGTATTAAATTCGGAGATTTAGCCTTTAAAGATTGGTACGCAATTCAATTTGGGGATGCCAAGATCAATCCAAATCTTCTTATGATGCTAAAAATTGATTACGCGGAGCACATTCAGAAAAAGGAAGAGACTAATAAAGATATACTCTGCACGGATGAGCACTTAAGTAAAACTGACAACAAGAAACTACGCAGTCACTGGTGCGAAAAAGTAAAATCTCCTGGGGAAATTTTCTGGGCGTCATGCAACCCGTATGACGATGTGTGTAATGGGGGAAGCAACTCTGGAAGATTAGGAAAAGATGAATTCTTTTGGTCCTCATCCAATGATGAGGAGAAACGAGTTTACCTTGGCTGGACAACCTTGGATTCGATAGTTGGGTAAAAATTAAGTATGGACATATGGACACATTAACCAAAAAGAAGATTTGGAAGGAATACATGGATCGAGAAAATTCAAACGACAAAAGTCTCGAGAACACGAGTAAAATAACAATCGACAATGACAAAGAGCGGGTTAGTAATGATAAAGAATAATGCAAGCGCGTTCTAGTGGAGAATTTGCTCGGTGAAGAATGGTTCAAGGACACTGCTTCTGACGACGATGATATCGAAGGGATGCTAGATTACCTTGAGTTGCAAGGAAATGAGGAGTTCACTGATCCCGATGACGAAGCTTACGAACAAAGGAGGTGCAAACTCCTGGGGATTCCCTACAAAAGACCACCTCCAATTATTGTTGAAAAATATGAATTCACTCGCTACCACCTGGGACCGGAAGAGAAATTTTGTAAAGTCCGAAAAATTGAGACCATTGAATACCTCCGAACTGCCTCGAATGTTGCATGGATGAGGCATAATTTGATGAAAGATATTGAAGAAGTCGGGGATGTTCAAAGGCCCCCATAGGAGCCCCGCGGCTCTGAGTCTAACTTAAAGACTCGTTAATAAAGAAAAGTGCTTTTTCGGGAGACAACCCGAATTATCCCTTTCTTCTGTTTTTATTTCCTTTCTGTTGGGTTTTGTGTTTTCTAACCATTTTGCAGGAAATAAGGAACTAATTGCTGCTGCAGTTGCTGATCTGAACAGAGTTACGGCGTAACTCATCTTGGTGATTACGCCGTAACCAACATTTTAGCAGCAGAATTCTTGACGCATAACCACTTACGGCGTAATACCATCTCAATGGTTACGCTGTAACTACTCGTTTCACAGCTCATACCAGGTTTTGCCAGTTACGGTGTAACTCTCTAATAGGAGTTACGACGTAACTCTCCTCTGCTTTAATTCTTTCAATTTAAAACACAGTAACCTTGTATTAGTTTTTTGATGAAATTTGTGGGTGTGTTCCCTGTAAACCCTCACGAGACTTCACTCGTCCACTTGGGACACCAAGTGGTTTAAAAGGCTTGTTGCATTCTCTAAATGCAACCGTGATTCCTACGAAAGTGAGTTATGTTTTTTTTTTCATTTTATTTTTTCTTTTTAGAATTATGCTTGTCGGTATTGTGATTTCAGGGATTGAAGTTTTTTCATGACGCTTAAACGAAGGCACGGTTCTTTCTCGTGGGCCTTCTTCTCTTTGGAGCAAATTTCATGGAAGTTCTCGCTCTAATTCTACCTTTCTCTTCACCTTTATTTTAATGCCTAGTACAAAAGGGACTTTGTACAATTCAAGTGGGGGGACGGGGAGTAGAATTATCTCTTGAACTTTATTTCGCCCTCATTTTCTAGTTTATTTTGAAAAATTATGCCATTTTAAAAATTTTGACATGTTTTTCCGAACCTAACTAGATTAGACCTTAGCCGAGCACATACAACCCTTGACATTACATGGTGAGATTAGCCTTATCCGTTTCCAATATTTTACCCCAAATTCAACAAGTTATGAGTGTGCCGGTAGCTTGTAAACTTTAGAACTTGGCCTTTGCATCATTTCAAGACCATAGACGAGGTATGATGAGTTAGCTCGATGTATTTGGACTTTTCAGTTTTAGAAGGCAATATTATAGGATTATCACCCAAACAGCCTACCATTGTGAGTCTATCGATTAGTCACCTCGACTTTTCGACCCCCATGTGAAACCCTTTTGTTGCACTCTCCTTTAGTGCAAGATACCCCTAGATACACCATTCTGAGCTATTCCTTTCATTTTGTCAACCCAATATATTGTTTCGTTACACCCTTACACCTTAGCCTACCCTGTAGTCTTTATTTGTAATTGGGAAGTCATCATTTGCCTAAATTCAAGGTTCGAGTGGAAAGGTTTGGAAATCACGCTTTCATTGACAACAATTATGAAGATCATTGAAGACCCCCCGAATTCCCATTGTTCATCTCAAGTGGGGGGATGTTATGTTATATTGTTATGTTAAAAAAAAAAAAAAAAAAAAAGATGATTCGAAAAGAAAAAAAAAGTTTGATTGAGTTATGATATTGTAAAGTGCGATGTTATAAGCACTATAGTATGAGCTTTATTGATTAGTATCGAGGAGGCCACCTCGATCACATTAGAAGATTGGAGTTGGAGTTATACCAACTGAAGAAGAAAAGATAGTGTGCCTATCACGACGTCCTCTAATAACGCATCTACCTTGCATTTCATGATCCGGTCTCTAGACTTCTAAGCTTGAACTTTGGGCAGACGGTAAGTGGTGATGACTTAGTTATAGATTTAGACTACCTGCTTGTTTTTCATTTTACACAAATTATATATCCCATGTCTTATCCTACCCTTTAGTCATGAAGCGTGTCTAGGTGATGCAGCGAGCAATCTTTGGTGTCTTGGCCATGGATTTGGTCATGTATCATTGACTTTGTCCACTTCGCCGTGACATGTTAGTAATGACGAGTCACCCCTTAACCTTTGTCATGTCTACCTATATTGCCTTCGAGAATTGTTTAGCCCTTAAATCTAGTAGTGGAGATTTGTGTAACCGCCAAGCTTAAGATAGAATACATGCCCTGACTGTGCGATTGAGTGATCACCCCAAAATTGACACTTAGAATAGTTGAGAGATTTGAGTGTTTGTTCTCCTTTCGTGAGGTGTTCGGCTTTGTTTTATTCTAGCATAAAGGATTTGTAAACTCATATTTTCCAGGTTTTAGGAGATATCTTTTTAAGAATCTATCTAATAAGGTCTACTTGAGGGCAAGTAGAGTTCAAGTGGGGGGATATTTGATAACATCAAATAGTCCTGAATATTAATTGTCAATTTCCCCCGATAATGCTCGTTATTTATATCATTTATATGGATTTACGCTTGTTTTCCATTGTTTTCCACTTTCAGGTAAATTACGAGCGTTGGAGCTAAAGAGACGCGGAAATGGAAACATTACTAAAGATTTTTCACAGTATGCCTATTTTGAAGAAGTTACGGCGTAACTAGTCTCTCACATTACGCCGTAACTATTGCGTGACCCTGAAGTCCAACTTATCAAGAGGTACTTAAGCTGTAACTACTGCATCACTTACGACGTAACCGAGTTTATTGAAGACTACGGCGTAACCACTTATTAGATTACGCTGTAACTAGCAGATCTAGTGCATTTACGAAGAAATAGAAGGTTACGGCGTAACTTCTCTATTGGTTATGCCGTAACCCAGACCTGGCCTATAAATACCCCACGAATTCCAGCATTTCAAAGCATCCCATTCCACACACAATACACTGAGAACGTGGGAAAAAGCTCAAGGCAGGTCTAGGGGAGCATACGGGGCTGTTTCTAAGGGAGAATTCACACCATTACGATAAGCTTTAGCGTTTATTATTTATTTTACTTTCAATTCATGTATTTCGTACCTTTGAATATTGAATTGATTTGCATGATTAATATGAGCGGCTAAGCACCCTTTGGTGCTAGCCTAGTTATGATTCCTTAATTGTTTTATTTGCGTTTACCTTTACTTCCGTACACTTATTTCTAAGTGTATGCATGCATAGTTCTTTGGTAGTCACCCTTGGTTCGGTAGTTTTGAATGGCGATAGAGGCCAATTTCCTAGGAGATATGACCAACTGACCCTAGGTGAGCGGACTGAGACGGGAAGGGTAAGATATGACCAACTGATGACCCTTTCTACTTGTGCGATTTGACCAACTGATCACCTATCGTTTGGATGAACTTAAGAATTGGGGGTGTAGTGTCTAAGTTCCTAACGGCCGGGCACTCACTATTTAGAATCTAGCATGTAGCGGTACTTAATGACTTGGCTTAGGGGACCAGGAACAACAGGACTTATGACGCCTGATTTCTCCTGTGGTGGCATCTTTGCTGATAGGTTAGGGCGAATTGACCAGATGCTGTCCTCTCGAATTTGACCCCACCTGAAGTGATTGGAAGTAGGTAGACGTAGACATAACTAGCTAGGAGGATTAACTAGGTTAGCACCACTATTCCTCTATTGATTTCCCTTTACCATTTATTTGCTTTTATTTTATATTCTGCATTAGTAGTTTAATTAATTAAATCCCTATCAAAACATTTATTATTCTGTGAAAATTAGACTTAGTAATAATCCAACACACATAGCTCTTGGGACGAACTCGGCTTTACCATTTACTACACTACACACGACCGGGTACACTGCCCGTTAGTGCATTAGGGTAGACCATAGGTATAGCGAGACACTATAAATATTAAGACCTGGTCAGTAAAACCTGCATAAAAAACCATCCATTATGACTCGATACAAGCATTTGACTCGAACAAACACACATGTATATCTTTTAAATAATTGAAATTTTCATGTTTACGTTTTTTTTGAAAACGTGTGTAATCCTCCCTACATTTATCCCTTATGTAAAATACCTTTATATGTAATTAAGACGGGGTTAAAGATAAAATAAAGCATTTTTACAAATTAAACATGAGAATAAACAATCAATAAAATATATACGACACAAACAATTAAGCATGGGTTGCCTCCCACGAAACGCTTTTCTTTATTTAAGAGTCTTGTAGCTAGACTCGAAGTCGTGCCCCTACGTGGTCTCGTTTTTCATCCTCAATGAGAATTCTATCATGTTGACAAAATTTTCATCGACTCTATACCTAGGCCCTAGGGTCAAACAATCCCTATAGTAAAGTCTCCTTTTCTCCCACATGAAGGGCATACCTTTTTCAACATCATCTTCGCTTTTTTCCTCAAAAGCTCTAATGTTGTCTCGTTCATAAATAGACCAACAACCATATCCACTCATCTTCCAAGGCATCCTATAAGTGATCTCATCGTTCCCATTTACAAATCTAATTCTTCCCTCAGATTTGTTATAGCTTAATTGAGATTTCTAAACAAACGGTTTTCCTAGAACGACCTAGGACAAACTATAGTCAATGACGCACCCTACATCTTCTAGGACCACAAAATCAACTAGGTAGGTGAAATTTCCTATAAAGACGTGTACATCCTTCACTCTTCCGACAAAATTGGAAATCCCACATGGATACTTAGGGTCTCTCCTAATCTTAAGTCACTCATTCATGATGTCATTGTAAACGGCAGATGACATCACATTAATGGGAGATTTCGTATCTATATAAGCATGCTCAACATTCCTGTAGCCAATCATACAAGGGATTTTAATGTTCCAAGGATTTCCTATCCTAATCTTTGGGCATATCCTAATGATGGATGATCGAGGATTGTCAACTATGTATTGGTGGTATGCAACTTCCTCCTTAGTTGGGTAAAGGTTGAAGTAAGCACTATCTTCCTTATTCTCATTCTTACTCTCTAAACTGTTATCCGAACTACCGCTAATCATAGAGCCAACAACAGAAGCACTAACTACCTTCTCAACAGCATCCCTAATCGTACTATCAAATACCTTTTTTAAATCCTGAAGGTCGTTGTTTCTACTAACATAATGGCTACGACGGTTGTGTTGGTCATTGGGTTGCATTTTGATTGAAGGTGATTTATTTGGTGGTGGGTTGTCAAATAGTGGTTGTTTATCACCTTCCATGATGAAAAGTGATGGGGTTTACGAACAAAGGTCATGAAGAAGGGGATAGACTACGAGGAAGCTACAAATGGGAAAAAATTTACTTGATAGGAATCAAGCAAGGAAACCTAAGTGAAGTGAACTCCTAACTAGCTATTCTATTCCCCGGAAGCGGCGCCAAAAACTTGATGACGCTTACATAGCGCGTTCGGGGTCAAAGGAACTTCCTTTTCGTCGAGCAAGTTTTTCAACACCCTAGGCAGTGAACCTAATCGTTGTAGTGTAGTATTAGGATAAGCCACGGGTATTGATATCATTCTCTAGGGGAATAGGAATGCTAGTTGATAATTACTACGCTAAGGTTAGGGTTGAGGAATATTATTTTGTGCTTTTTATATTTTTTAGAAAATGGAAATTACGAATCTCGGGGTTTGGATTTGGGGGTTTGGTATTTCTACCGATTACTCTACTTATCTAATTATCTAATCTAAACTAGTGGGTAGTCTATGTCTAATTATTGTGTGCTCGTATGATAATTTAAAGATGTGTTTACTTAGGTTTTATTACTCCTTAATTATCTCCTATTGATGGTTGAATTATCACGTCCTTATTCTTAATCGCGTTGTGTGTATAAGGTCGTAGGGTATGCGTTTATCCCTAACTCTTTGAAACTACCAAAGGTTATTGCCTACAAAATCTCTATGATTTATAAACTTAACACTAAGGTACTCTTCGGATATTTTAGCTTACAATGACTCTAGGTAACTATAAGCTAAGGTCCACAAAGATTAATCAAGCATTAATTACACAACGAATGACCTATCGCAATACTAGATCATTAACAATTAAGATAAGAGACAACCAATCAATATTCAATAATTAAGTTTCATATTCCCTAAGCAAACACACAAGTAAATTAGCCGGACATGGGAAACATGCAAGCATACACACAATTAATTGAAGACATACTTGAATTAATGAAGTAAAACACTTATCTTGATGTAAGATAGGGTATGGAACCATAAAATACTGTACAATAAAGCCTTGGTTCGGCTTAGGTTTTTACTCCACAAAACTACACACTGAAAACTAAAAAATTCGGTTTCTATATATAAGGTTACAATCGCGACGGTGTCACCTTTTAGATTGTGACGCCGTCGGGTCGCCGTCATTAGGGTTTCGTCTTGGCCACGTTAGCATTGTGACGGCGTCACCTTATGCTTGTGACGCCGTCGCCTTCAATCTCTGACGCCGTCTGGATCAAATCTAGGCCGTCTGAGCTGCGACGCCCTACTCTTTTAAAACCTGATGCCGTCACTTGAAAATAAGCAATTTGGCTACTGTATAGTCACAAGACATGTCGCGAAATTAAGAAATTTGGCTACTGTATAGTCACAAGATGGTACCTTTAAGTTCCAGCAGCCTGAGTGTCTTGATTCTTGACTTTGGCCATTTTCTTTGTATATTCGCGCCTTTTCGTCTGAATAAGTGTCATTCCAGCAATTTGCTTTCAAGAGACCTAAAAAGTGAAAAGGAACGAAATTAGGTAGTAACTGATACAAAAGTAATTAAGGGCTTAAATGACCCCTCAAAATGGTACCTTTTAAATCCTTATCAACGAGTAATAATTTCAAGCTGGTTTAACTAGTGATGTAAACGTGTCTCGCAAAGGTCTCGTCTATTAAGAGTTGATCAATTCTAAAAAGTGCAAAGGTCTTAAAAGAGCTCTACATAGATATAACCAACGAATTGACGAAAAAAATAATGTGAAAACTCAAAAAGACTGTTCCTAGACGGGTAATAAATTCAAGTTAGTTATTAGAGTTAGTTGTCACCTAAAAGCTGACAATGCATCTCTTTAACTAGCGACGTAAACGTGTCTCGCGTGGAACTTTTCTAATTAGGTTGATCATTTCTTCAGTAAAACAACTGAATGTACCATCTCGAGACACTTCTTATAGACTTGTACCTGGACGGGTAATAACTTCAAGGTGGTTATTAGAGCTAGTCATTACCTAAAAGCTGATGGATCTCTTTCTCCAGCGACGTAAGCGCGTCTCGCAAAGGACTTATCTTTTAAGAGCTGATCAATTCAAATGTGAACTCTTCCTTCAATGTGCAAATTTAACTTAAAAACATATGAGCACATGTGGAGGGGGAGTATTTCTAAAATATCAAAACTCTTAAAGTGTTAACAAAACATGTCTTTATATAATAAACATTTTAAGTTATTTTACAAAAGATTTTATGGCAACACTTATCTTACCAAATGTACTACATGGTGGTTACCACACTTCAAATGGTCTACAGTCATGGAGTGATACTTAGGTGTACTCCAGCGGCTCCCCTTTATCCGTTGTTAGTTTCCGAGCATCCAGATTTAGGAATGGCAAGTGTAAAGATATCAAAAGCGTTTTGTTAGAATCTTAGGCCGTATCCATTCTAATAGTATTCAAAAAACGTTGCTAGCGTCAGTGATGCATTCGTTCTAAACGTTGCTAGCGTTATTGATGCATCTATTCTTGAGTATTCTAAGAGCGTTGCCAGCGTCTTAGGATATATCCGTTTGAGATATCTAAACACTAAACACCGGGACTAACCACATATATATGTCAAGCTATTTGTTTTGCAGGAACCTACGAAAACGAATGTACCGGAGAACCATACATCACCATGAAGATCAACATCTTCAACTCCGCATGCTCATATTAATATCCTAAAAGACCAAATTAAGAACGTTCAAGACAAAGAAATTGATAAGGATTTAAAAGGTACACTTTTGAGGGGTCATTTAAGCCCTTAATTGATCACTTTTGTATCCGTTACTACTTAATTACGTTCCTTTTAACTTTTTAGGTCTCTTGAAGGCAAATTGCAGGAATGACACTTATTCGGATGAAAAGGCGCGAATATACGAAGAAAATGGCCAAAGTCAAGAATCGAGACACTCAAGCTGCTGGAACTGAAGGGGACGGCGTCAGCGTTTAATTGCGACGCTGTCGCAACATGTTTTGTGACGACACAGTAGCCAAATTGCTTATTTACAAGTGACGGCATCAGGTTTTAAAAGAGTAGGGCGTCGCAGCTCAGGCGACGGTGTCACAAGCATAAGGTGACTCCGTCACAATGATAACGTGGCCAAGATGAAACCCTAATAACGGCGACCCGACAACGTCACAATTAAAGAGTGACGTCGTCGCAGTTTGTAACACTATATATAGAATCCAAAATTTTCAGTTTAGGGAGGTAGTTTTGTGGAGTAAAAACCAAAACCGAACCAAGGCTGTCTTAGGCAGTATTTTAGGGTTCCATACCTAATTTTACAACAAGATAAGTGTTTTACTTCATTGATTCAATCATGTCTTCTATTGTTTGTGTGTATGCTTGATTGTTTTCCATGTACGGCTAATTTACTTGTGTGTTTGCTTAGATCTATGAAACCTAGTTATTGAATATTGACTGGTTGTCTCTTATCTTAATTGTGATTGACCTAGTATTGCGATAGGTCATCCGTTGTGTCATTAATGCTTGATTAATCTTTGTTGAACCTTAGCTTATAGTCACTAGTGGAATTGTAGGCTTAATATCCAAAGATCACCTTAGTGTTAAGTTTATGAATCCTAGAGACTTCGTAGTCATTAACCTTAGGTAACTTCAAAGAGTTAGGGATAAACGCATACCCTACAACCTTAGAAACACAACGCATTAAGAATAAGGACGTGATAATTCAAGCATCAATAGGAGATAACTAGGGAGTAATAATATCTAAGCAAATACATTTTTAATCATCATAAGAGCACACATCAATTAGACATAGACTACACTCACCTTAGATTAGATAATTAGATAATAGAAGTAATCGGTAGAAATACCAACCCCCAAATCCAAATCCCGAGATTCGTAATTTCCATTTTCTAAAAAACATAAAAAAGATAAAAAATAATGTTCCTCAACCCCAACCTTAGCGTAGTAATTTCTCACTAGCATTCCTATTCCCCTAGAGAACGATATCAATACCCGTGGCTTACCCTAATACTAAACTACAACGATTAGGTTCACAGCCTAGGGTGTTATAAAACTTGCTCGACGAAAAGGAAGTTCCTTTGACCCCGAACGCGTTGTGTAAGCGTATCAAGTTTTTGGCGCCGCTGCTGGGGAATAGAATAGCTAGTTAGGAGTTCACCTTGTTTAGGTTTCCTTGCTTGATTCCTATCAAGTAAGCTTTTTTTTCCCATTTTTAGCTTACTCATAGGCTATCCCCATTCTTCGTGACCTTTGTTTGTAAACCACATCACTTTTTATCATGGAAGGTGATAACCTACCAAACAATAATTCCTCATCAAACAAATACCCACCACTCGACCCAAATTTTGCCAACCAACTCCAAGTTCACATTGTTAGTGAAATTGGAGAACTTGAGAAACTGAATAGGATAATTGAAAGTGCACTTGAGAAAGCCCTTGGGGAATCCACTAGTACCTTAGATAATGATTCAATCTCAAGTGATTCGGAAGATGAAATTGAGGAAGGAGATTACAAGGTTTTGGAAATTATGGATGGGAGTAAGGAGGAGGAGGAACTTAAGGAGTATTTCGATTCATACCCTAATGGGAAGGAAACCGCTTATCACTATAATGTAGTTAACTTTCCGCGACCACCTTTCGAACCATGCATAAAAAGTGGCGACTCTAAGAATATCAAAATACCGTGCATGATTGGGTATTTATATAGGGATCACACTTATATAGATTATAAAGCACCCATGAACATAATGTCTAGGCTCTACTACATTGGATCATGAGTGAAAATTTAGGACCTATGAGGGACCCCTTTTACCCTAGGAAGGTGAGTAACTATGTTGGGAGGGTTAAAGGATTGCATGTCTTCATAGGAAACCTCACATATAGGTGTGATTTCATGATCCTTGAAAATGTTAAAGGCATTATTGATGGAGTTTTAGGAGATATGATACTTGGGAGACCATTTATTGAGGAATCTAAGATGGTTTATGATCAAGAGGAGGGAATAGCCAAATTCTCAAATGAGACCGAATGTGTTAAATATATAATGCCCTACAAAAATAAGAAGTTTGAGGGTATTGATAATTTAAATGTAGACAACATTCCGGCCTTTGAAGTTGATTGGGAAGACTAGATTAACTATACCGCTTGTTTAGAGTTGGGCTCTGAATATATTCGTGATGAGAAAAGAGTTAAGATAATAGAATGGGCCTCTAAGAGAAGGAGAACGTAGGGGCACGACTTCGAGTCTAGCTACAAGACTCATAAATAAAGAAAAGCGCTTCGTGGGAGGCAACCCATGCTTAATTGTTTGCTTGTTAGTGTGTCGTATATCTTTTTAATGATTGTTTATTCTCATGTTTAAATTTGTAAAAATGCTTTATTTTGTCTTTAACCTCATCTTAATTACATACAAAGTTATTTTACATAAGGGATAAGTGTAGGGAGGATTACACACGTTTTCAAAAGAAATGTGAACATGAGAATTTCAATTAATTAAAAGATATACATGTGTGTTTGTTCGAGTCAAATGATTGTATCGAGTCATAATGGATGTTTTTGCATTACTTTTTCTAGATTTTAAAGATATAAATTTTCTAAAAAATCGCAGACCAGTTTCTGTCAGGATAACCTGACGGCGTAAGGGTCGCAACCTGACGGCGTCAAGAGGAGCAGAAACAACTTACTACTTTTTCTCGTTTTCTGTAAACATCCATTCCACAAGCATTATATCCTAGTTTAGTAGAGTCTTGTATATATATTGTTATCGCCGATTTTACGCGAAGGTTTCGTTTGTCTTCTTCAAGTATGCAGGTTTTGTTTATCAAGAAGATGATACAAAAGATTGAATGGAGCTTTTCACGCATAACATTCTTCTTGAAGAAAGATTTAACCACTACTTCACACGGATCCTACCGAGCTAATCAGGGGAGTATTAGTTTTTTTCGTTTTTAATTACCTTCTATTATCATATCTTTGATACTTTCGGGGAACATTGGGGACAATGTTCAGTTTAAGTATAGGGAGGGAAAATAAAACGGGAACTTTGAAACTATGCTTATCCTTGACTATTTGCCTTGTCCAATTTTATTTGTGTAATAAATCATGAGAAATATCGGTTAGGGTAATTTTGGCACCAAATTTAAATTTTTTTACGACATGTAGGAGTGGGCCATTAGTCTTAATAAAACGTCTCACGGATAGGAAGTTATATGACTAGCACAAAAACCCTTTACCACCTAAATTCCACCCAAAATGTGAGGATCGCCCTTAGATTAGTAGGAATTAAAGCATTCATCTTTAATGCTTAGAGTGTGAACCGGTAGTATAATAGATTCTAGAACTTGTTTTGTGATGCATTCCGAGATCGCTAGTAAGACTACACTTGTGTAGTTAGGAATAACTAAATGATAAGAGGCATTAGGATAACCCTTGTTTGATACCCGTAATATAATTACTTCTTCCACATCGGTTGAGTAATTCCCCCACACCCTTGCGTTGTACTCATCTTTAGTACACGATACCCCTAGTTAACCCCTCAGAGCCTATCCTTTTCGCGGTTCTCGTGATGTTTTGGTTTTCCGGAATATCAATGAAGAGCATTGTTTACAATCCACCCCCAAATGTACACCAAAATCGCCTTAGCCTACCTTGTATGCACCAACTTTTAGTGCATTATTGTTATCACACTAAACCCTTAGTTCAATTATCTAGTTACTTGCATAAGTTGCTAAGTCGAGTCATATCCTTTGTACACAGTTTTGGGACGATTGGGACTCATGGAAAAAGTTAAATTTTATGAAATGACGGGAAGGGAACGTTAAATTCAAATTCCCTTTATTTGCGTAACAATGTACTCCAAGTGTTTTGATCTTTTCAATTCGGGTCAAATTAGCGTTAGAGTAATAAAAACTCAAGTGTAGGGATGTGCCTATAAATCCCTATTATTTTGATGTTATCGTAGAGGATGGTAGAGTAAAAGTGTATGAAAAAAAATAGAAAAAAAGAGAAAAAGAAAAAATAGAGTGATGAAAAAAAAACATACGGGCTACCATCCTACATCTATCTTTAAATTTATGTTTGTTTTTTTCAATTTATCAAGAGTTTAGAGTGTCGAGTCTTCGCTTAGCAACGCCATTCTTCTCATGCTTGTAACATAAAGATTTTTGACTTGCCACCACTAAATCACCTATCCTACCAAACCTTTTGTTTCCCTACCGTAAGCCTAACGTTACAACCCTTTAAAAGACCTCTTGGATAGTTTTTTTCTAGGTGCTTACGCCAAAGCGATTGAGGTTTGATCTAGTCTCTAGGACCGGTAAATGAGTGTTCATCTTCCATTTCCAATTAGATATATTTCATATACACCCGAGAGATGTGAGTATCCAAACACCCCTTGTGAGGTGCTAGTATGTAATTTCCGTGCTTGTTATGACTTTTGCGGGGCTTATATGTGTTGTAAATTGTTCTAAACTAATGCTTCATGACCCCTAACTTATAAATTAATTGGCTAAAATCACATTTGCTTGAGGACAAGCAAATACCAAGTGTAGGGATATTTGATAAGGATTTAAAAGGTATAATTTTGAGGGGTCATTTAAGCCCTTAATTGATCACTTTTGTATCTGTTACTACTTAATTTCGTTCCTTTTTACTTTTTAGGTCTCTTGAAGGAAAATTGCTGGAATGACACTTATTCGGACGAAAAGGCGCGAATATACGAAGAAAATGGCCAAAGTCAAGAATCGAGACTGATAACGCTACACGCGTCGTTCGAGGTCAAAGGAACTTCCTTTTCTTCGAGCAAGTTTTATAACACCCTAGGCAGTGAACCTAATCGTTGTAGTGTAGTATTAGGGTAAGCCACGGGTATTGATATCGTTCTCTAGGGGAATAGGAATGCTAGCGAGAAGTTACTACGCTAAGGTTGGGGTTGAGGAAGATTATTTTTTATCTTTTTTATGTTTTTTAGGAAATGGAAATGTACGAATCTCGGGGTTTGAATTTGGGGGGTTGGTATTTCTACCGATTACTCTACTTATCTAATTATCTAATCTAAGGTGATGGTAGTCTATGTCTAATTATTGTGTGCTCGTATGATAGTATAAAAATGTGTTTACTTAGGTTTTATTACTCCTTAATTATCTCATATTGATGGTTGAATTGTCACGTCCTTATTCTTAATCGCGTTGTGTGTCTAAAGTCGTAGGGTATGCGTTTATCCCTAACTCTTTGAACTTACCAAAGGGTCTCGTCTACAAAATCTCTAGGATTTATACACTCTAACTCTACGGCACTCTTTGTATGATTTAGCCTACAACTACTCTAGGTGTTATAGTCTAAGGTTCACAAAGATTAATCAAGCATTAACTACACAACGAATGACCTATCGCATTACTAGATCATTAACAATTAAGATAAGAGACAACCAATCAATATTCAATAATTAAGTTTCAAAATCACTAAGCAAACACACAAGTAAATTAGCCGGACATGGAGAACATGCAAGCATACACACAAATAATCAAAGACATAATTGTATTAATGAAGTAAAACACTTATCTTGATGTAAGATAGGGTTTGGAACCCTAAAATACTGTACAAGACAGCCTTGGTTCAGTTTAGGTTTTTACTCCAAAAGACTACTCTCAGCTGAAAATTCGGATTCTATCTATAAGATTACATGTGCGACGGCGTCACCTTATGTTTTGTGACGCCGTCGGGTCACCGTCATTAGGGTTTCGTCTTGGCCACGTTAGTCTTGCGACGGCGTCACTTTGTGCTTGTGGCCGTCCTCTTCACTTATGGCCGCCGTCTAGATCAAATCTAGGGCTGCGAGTTGCGACGGCCTACTCTTTTAAAGCCTGACACCGTCACTTGAAAATAAGAAATTTGGCTTCGGTCTCGTCACAAAATGCTCCGACGGCGTCACGGTTTAGCGGTGGCCGTCACCTTTACCAGCAGCTTGAGTGTCTCGATTTCTTGACTTTGGCCATTTTCTTCGTTTATCCGCCTTTTAGTCCAAATAAGTGCTATTACAGCAATTTGCCTTCAAGAGACCTAAAAAGTGAAAAGGAACGATATTAAGTAATAGCGGATACAAAAGTGATCAAATAAAGGCTTAAATGACCCCTCAAAAGGTACATTTTAAAACCTTATCAAATATCCCTACACTTGGTATTTGCTTGTCCTCAAGCAAATGTGCTTTTAGCCAATTAATTTATAAGTTATGGGTCATGAAGCATTGGTTTAAAACAGTCCACAACACATATAAGCCCCGCAAAAGTCATAACAAGCACGGAATTACATACTAGCACCTCACATGGGGTGTTTGGATACTCACATCTCTCTTGTGTGTATATGAAATATAACAAGTTGGAAACGGAAGATAAACACTCATTAACCGGTCCTAGTACATAGATTACCATAGGCTTGAGAATAGATCAAACCTCCATCGCTTTGGCGTAAGCACCTAGGAAAGACTATCAAAGAGGTCTTTGAAGGGTTGTAATGTTAGGCTTACGGTAGGGAAACAAAGGGTTTGGTGGGATAGGCTATTTAGTGGTGGCAAGTCAAAAATCTCTATGTTACAAGCATACGAAGAATGGCGTTGCTAAGCCAAGACTCGACACTCTAAACTCTAGATAACTGAAACAAACAAACATAAATTTAAAGATAGATGTACGATGGTAACCCGTATGTTTTTTTTTTTTTTTTTTTTTCATACACTTACTCTACCATCCTCTACGGTAACATCAAAATGATAGGGATTTATAAGCACATCCCTACACTTGAGTTTTTATTACTCTAACACTAATTTGACCCGAATTGAAAAGATCAAAACACTTGGGGTATGTTATTACGCAAATAAAGGAATTTAACGTTCCCTTCCAATCTTTTTATAAACTTTAACTTTTTCCCATGAGTCCCAATCATCCCAAAACTGTGTACAAAGGATATGACTCGACTTAGCAACTCATGCAAGCAACTAGATAATTGAGCTAAGGGTTTGGGGTGATAACAATAATGCACTAAAAGTGAGTGCATACAAGGTAGGCTAAGGCGATTTGGGTGTATATTTGGGGGTGGGGTGTAAACAATGCTCTTCATTGATATTAGAAAACCGAAAAATCAAAAGAACAGCGAAAAGATAGCTGAGAGGGGTTAACTAGGGGTATCGTGTACTAAAAGATGAGTACAACGCCAAGGGTGTGGAATTACTCAAGATGTGGAAGAAGTAAATCTAATACAATTATCAAACAAGGGTGATCATAATGCCTCTTATCATTTAGTTATTCCTAACTACACAAGTGTAGTCTTACTAAGCGATCTCGGAATGCATCTAAAACCAAGTTTTAGAAATCTAATATT